>JARLTB010000105.1:6135000-6705000 GCA_030141615.1 Unio pictorum | reverse complement strand
TGAATGTAATTAGTACCATTAAATTGGAAATTATTATTTTCCAAGATAAGAGTTATTATTTTACAAATATCTTCACTCGATAGTCTGTTATTATTAAGAGTCTTGTCAAAAAAATATTTACACGCCTTAATACCATCTGCATACGGTATGTTTGTATACTATGGTGTAACATCTAAAGATACAAGGAGGGAATTATGAGATAGTTGTTGAATAGACTTCAACTTTTTTATGAAATCAGTAGTATCTTTAATATATGAAGGAAGCGATTTCATTAAAGGCTGCAAAATACTATCTATAAGTTTGGATAAGTTCTCTGTATATGAATTACAACCTGATATAATTGGTCGTCCTGGATAATTTAAAGGTAATGTATGATCAGGAGATTATTGAGTTTTGGGCAATATGTAGAACTGAGGTGTACGTATTTTGAGAGGAAAAGTATCAAATTCTTCATATACGAAACTATTATTCTTAGATATTTCATCAATACATGTGGAAATTTTATATTTAATTTCTAATGAAGGGTCTTTATCGACTTTTTGATAGTACTTTTCATCATTTAATTGACGTTCAACTTCTTTAACATAATCTTCCTGATTCATAATAATAATATTATTTGATTTATCAGCCTTTTTAATAAAAATACTCTCATCATTAATTAAATTATGTAAAGACTCCATTTCTTTCTTAGAAATATTACTATAACCTCGCTTATGAGGAATATTGTGTAATATTTCTTGTGTGATAGCTTCAATGTAAAAATCTAAATGGGAGTCACGTCCACTAGGTGGTGTAAAAGATGATTTGTTTTTATTGAAATAACCCATATTTTTTTAATTAAAAGAATCTGATTAACAATTAGAGTTGCTGCTTAATTTATCATAAAAAAATCTTTTAATTTTAGGCGTCTAGAAAAATTTAAAATTTCTTCAGCTAATTTAATTTTATCATGAGATTTTGGTTTGGGACAAAATTTTAATCCTTTACTTAAAAGTATGTAATCATTATCCGTTAGTTTTTTACGTGATAGGTTTAACACTGTCTGTTTACCACTCTGAATTTGTTTTCTCCGTTTTTGTTCTTTTTTCCATTGTCTCCTACTACTAAATCTCTGGAATCTCCTGCTATTTTGTCTTGGTAAGTCTTTTGTATTAATTGTTATAAAACTTTGACAAGTTGTGTCAATGTTTTTGTCATGGTCACTGACTCCGATTCCCCCATGATTACGGCCTCTGCGTAACTTTTCTTTGTTGTGCCATGGGGAGACCAGTTTTTTTGTTGCTCTTGCTGATCTGTACTGTTCTTGTGTGAATTTATCACATTCCTTTTTACCTCTCCCGTTTTGCTTGTCGATGATTTTGGTAAGGCTGTAGGTGTTACATTTTTCAATGTTGTAATTTGGTTCGGTTTTGAAGATTTCTGTTTGGGTGTATCTTTTCTCTGCTGTTTTGATGCTGCTTTAACATTTAACAAAAATAAAATTGATTTACATTACATTATGAGGAATTTGGATAAAACATTTATTTACCTTCTATTGTGAAAAACAGCAATAAAACTGAAACACATTAAACTAAGAGAACAGTGATAAAAGTGTAGATTACATTGTGTGGAACAAGTCCAAATGAGTTTACATGGTGTTTGAACAGTAATGCATTTTATGATGGACCAAGTGTTTATAACTTTAACACTTATGAATATTAAAACTTAAATCATTTTGATAGTCCTTCTTATTCAAATTTCAATTTATATTTCTGTAAACGATTGCAGTCAGAACAGAAGTTCCATTTAAGTTTGAATAACCAGATTAAATTAATGGTGGTAGACTCCATAAATTTGTGACTCCATAAAGATTAGGTTGTATGGCTTACATTTATTCAGTTAGGACATAATAATGATGTGTATTATTTGACACTGGTGGCTCATTTGAAAGGTCATGGTAACAGTTTAGCCTGGCACTCACAAGTGACCATAATCACACCGTACAGCTTCAAAAGTAAAAGCTTGTACACGTAGTCATAAGCACCTTCTACAATGTGCCTTTCCCCAGTTGATGGTATACGAGACCTAATATTAATGGAAATATTTTCATTCAAAACCAGTGTGGTGCTTAAAATGGTAAACATTTTCATTCCAAGGCTTCTGTGAATGTCCCTCTGTGCTGTTTGACTTGCTGTTGCAGTAACTGCAAGGCCTCTTAGGCAGTTTTGTATACTAGGTATTATATTGGCAAGTCTCTTGAATTCTGGCCTAAAGTCCTCCCCCCATTCCAAAATGCAGTGGGCCTCATCAACTACAAGATATGTGATGTCATATTTTTCTTATATTGTCCCCAGATTTTCAGTAACGATATAGGACATCTTCAGGATGACCAATAAAATAGGAGATATGACTAGTTTGTTCAAAGTCGATACTGGTTTTAAGATGCAAAACTCGAGCTTTCAACTTCTGGATCTCTTGTTGCAGAATTGAGTTTAATGACACAACTATAATGACAATGCATGTTTTGGCAAGTACATATTGTGTGTAATAGGGCAGTATTTCAAATATGAGTGACTTCCCATATCCTGTTGGTAGCATAGCAACTGTGTCATGTTTTTCTATTGAGCTGAGACAATTCAGCTGCTGAGGCTTTAAAAACTTAATTTCTGTGCAACATGCCTTGTTCAACATTACTAGCGCCATTTTATGCTGCATGCAACTTTGTAGCATTTTACTGTTATTATCTGAAATGAAAATGTTCTTTTAAGGTAAAATAAACCTGAATAGTCAACACTAATTTGATAGATTTTTCAGCAATAAATTTCATATTCAATAAAAATGGTCAGCAAGTAAAATTTGAGCTGAGTGTTTACGTTAATGCAAATGGAGATAGTTAAAACTGGGAAACACCAAGATAATACTAGTTAATATCTTGTGTAAGAATGTTCTCTAGCTAAATATAGTAATGGTGCATTTCAAAGCTTATAAACTAGCATGGTATATCCAAACATGAAGTATTATTAATAGTGTATAAAATGGTTTCACTAATGACATTCAAAATACCAATCAATTATATTCAAATAATGTTAAAATTAGGTACATAACTTTCATCATCTGAGGACTTGCAAATAAGAATTAGTGGGGGAAGATTTACGCATTATTAAAATCAGGCTCAAGATGATATCTAACCCAATAATAAATGAAAGATAAAATGTGCACAATTCTTTCATGTTTACTGAACACATGGAAACTGGTAATCTGTTTCCTCGATAAATGTTTCACATTTTCATGGACAAGCTATAACTTCATCTCTGATTTTTGATAATTGCAAATGATTTGTAACTGTTAATTGTGCAAAACACCCATTTGTAATAAAAGAAAATCTAATATATTTTACCAAAATGTGTAAAATGAAAGAAAGAGTACAGTATAATTATACTGCATAAGACAGTATAGATACCCATGCATTGTATACAGTTGCTTATGACATCAACATGTATGTTATGAATGCTGATCTACATAATTTTAATGATCTGACATAAGACGATTATTTTGAAAGAACATTAAATGACTTGGAATATCACATTTCCATCCAGTAATTGACAGCTTCGGAGGAAAAGGGGGAGGGGAGATCCAGTCTGCATACATACATCCTGAATAAACATGCAACAGCTGAGAGAACTTCAAAGCTCAACCTCGTTCTCACAGGCGCTTGATTCTGAGTAAATTCATGTATACACTCACCATAGAACACAAGGTACCTAACTCTCGCCTGTCACAATCTGACCCCTCGATGATTCCGATTTAATTTTTTGAATCTATCTGTGCATTCAATCACTCATAATGTACACCACTGTAAAGAAGACACTCCAAATATTTCATCAATTACCATTTATGTAATCGTACTGATTCTGAAGGGCCGATTTTGCGAAAGATTTATCCGTTGCTACCCTAGGAGTTAACGGAGCTCTTGGTGCTGCTGGTGCAAATAAAGTTATTGAGTAGGTAGCACCTAAAGAGAGTTATCAAGAGTATAGAAGAAGAAAGATGGGAGGAATACTCTCATTGATAGCGGCTCTGATGATTACAAAAGCATTGCTTACTCGTAGGCAAACCGGACAAGGGTACTAAAAAGGAAAGGGTTTCCGATTACCGGGCAGCCGATAATGCAACCGGATAATAAAACCAATGTCAAACTTTGATTGAATCACCGCGGTGAAAAACTCCCCGATAAAACATTTCAGGTGTTTTTTATGAGAGATCAATTACCAAATCGTCCACGTATCACAGATACAGGTATAATTAATCTTGATGATAACACCGGACCTGGAACACATTGGGTAGCTTATGCGATACATCCACGATCAATTATTTATTTTGACTCGTATGGACTGTCACCGCCAAACGAATTTCTTAAATACGTAACACAATTAAAATTACCTGTTTGGTAATCAGCGCTACCCACGCAGACATTACATTAACCGATCCTCTGATATGCGGCCGAGAAGTCATTAACGTGTTAACGGTGATATCAAATTCTTCCAAATCACCTCATAAAACCGTGTATGAATACACCAGTGATAACTTCTTAAAGAGAGATCATATAACATGACATGGTAGATATTTGGGGAAGATCATTACCGCGTATACCAAAAACCGTGGGAGTTTCCCTCGAGCAAGTAAATAATCTTACATCAAGAGCGATAATAGATAGATTAACTGCACTCGATGATAATTATGTATCATCTGCTCAGTCGTTAAAAACGCTCAATGATGAAATTCAACACGCACGCAAATCAATTTGCGGGCGTACAAAAATCCATTACAGATATCCAACTACCTATTGTCAAAATATTTTTGGGTTCCACCGGTGACTACGCAGAAACTCGCACAGATAAAAACCTCCATTGATGAACTAACAACACTTCAATCCGCGTATGAAGACCATGTAAAACAAGTTGTAACTTATCGTAGAAACATCATTAATAAATTCCTTGGAGATAACATAGATGTAAAACTTCCTGATATTAAAACATCCATCGATGAGATCAAGAAAACTCACGATGCCCTTGATGAATGTTTTTGAAAATCAGCGGCGGTTCCTATGAAATCTTCCTTGATAAATACAAAATTACTCGAGATTGAGCGTAGACTCTTGGATGTTGATCTGAGATTTGGAATTACGGTTTCAGGAATAGTTTCAAGTGTAAAAAATAATATCACAGATATTAAAACATCCATCGATGAGATTAAGAAAACTCACGAGGCCATCAAAGATGAATTTCCGAGGATGATAATCCCGTTTGAAATAACAAAAATTCCTCATGAAAGGCAAATATTGTAAACGTGATATACACGATCCAACATGGATCATTTGCTTGGACACCAGTGAGTAATAAATTAGATATCACCGCAACTGTTAGGGGTTTTACGGACTAACATTGGTTTCTACACACCAGTTTAATCTTTTGTCAACTAAATCAACCGGTACCAATAATACAGTATCAACGATCATTAACAAGGATTCAATTGAACGATTCACTATAATATCCCCCCCCCTGAAAATAAACCCACAATTCTTCGGGTGTTAATAATGTGGTATGTAGAACTTGTAGAGAATTTGAGTAAACGACTGAATTAAAATCTTTTTTTAATAATATGACAACAACCTAACAATATCGATATAACCAGGTGTTACAACTACAAGTTAAGCTCAAGACGCTCACCAATGAATATCAAACAAAAATGTAAAAAATATCAGCGAAGGATTAACGCCGTTGATATAACCGTGTACTCGGTTTCAGGTGTAATCACCTCCGCGGGGATAATACTTACTTCGGTGATAATGATCGCCCTGGTCGCTTTTTCGATTTGAATATCCGCGGCAACAACCATCGCGGGGACGATTTCCATAATAACAAAAAAAATATCGTTTAATCAGCGTAAACTACAAGATTACATCGTTAAGTTCCATACGGTAGCACATGCTTACGCACAATTATCCGCGATGATCTCATCTTCGCTCAACGATACAACAATATCTGATAGCGAGTTCTCCGCGATGGTCCATATTTATGACTCCGCAATGTCAAAAATAGAAATACGCATAGAAGATAATGCTGGAATTACTTCAACAAAAAGCGGAAAACACCACTCTGGTGAAAACAATGTTGATATCGATATTATCAAATAAATCGAATTTCACAGTTGAATTTCTCACTTCGATCCAAGCAAAGGAGATCGCGTTAACTCATCTTCTAGTATATAATAGTTGCTCTAATATCATATCGGAACATTTTGGAAATAAACAACCCATTAATACTTTTTTGTTCCCGTATAAAAATAAACCCGATGGAACCCCTGATTGGCAGACAATATATATCTTTCAAAGGGAGTTTATGCTATCGAAGATATCAATGATGAGATTCGACACTGAAAAGAATTTATCACCGGAAAAAAAAAGTAAAAGAAGGGGAAGTTCCTCCTATCAAAATAACTAGTCATGAACATTTGTTGTCATCTGCCATCAATATAAACTCGCCAGATTACGCCATGGACATATTTAAAAGTTCAATCAGAACTATATTAAAATGGCCTGAAAAATCACCGGTATACGCTGGTCATCCGCGTTTACAGAAATCCAAAAAATTTGATTTTATCACAACTAATAAATCCGCTCATGATGTTGATTTAAATTATGGACGTGAGTTTCATTTTTTAAAAACTGAGCCAAATTTACCATGCGTTTACACCATCTATGATACTCCAGGAAGCTATGAATAATTAACGTACGGTAATGTAGTATAGCGTTTTGATTCTTCCTGATGATCGAGGAGGGGTTATTATAACAGCAACTTGATTATCTCACCGACGGTTTTTAATACCTTTCTTAACATAGCTGAGACCGCAACAAATTCTTGTTCGGGAAAATTCTTGTCGCGGATATTTTTGTAAATGATCTTATCTCGTTGTCGGAGGAGGATCTTCGCCACACGATATTCCGACTTATACGTGGGAAAATTCAACCGTCGCGCTGAAATTATTTTTGAGTATTCGTGGTCTACATAACCACTGGTAAATATTTTATTATCATGATACTGTTGTAATGGATCGAGTTCGTTTCTTAATTTGGCGATGGATTTATTTGTCATGGTTATATATAATTTTTTTCTCTAATTTCAAGGAAATTCAATAAAAAAATCAAAGATTTTCAATCATTGCATTTTAGGAAGAAAATATTTTTTACGATTTTCATAAAAGTTTGCACTTTTATAAAATCGGTTACAATTATAAATTGTGGAAAATTAAACTCTGTTATTGTTTTCTTCGATAACATAATCGAAGATCATCGACGTGTCGTTAATTATATAATTTTTTGTCTAAATTATATATTTGGGTCTTTTAAAAATCACGCAAACACGAATGATACTTGAACTTTTTCGAGTACGCTGTTAAAATTGTATCCTCCGCAGCATAAAACACAGCTCTACGTTTAAGATCAAACTATTTAGCTCCGGAGTACGCTAACGGAAAATCGATAATTATGCTATCCATGAACGCTGTCACAGGCCTCCGTGGTAGTGATTTTATCTTCGGAGCTGAATGTAGACAATTTTTACTTTGAGTTACTGTTCTTAAATTTTCTACGCGGTTATCAAGAGGATTTCTATTAATATGACCAACAACAAAACTGCTACCGATTTCTCCTATGAAACTTTCAACGATGAGTCTGTGAAGATAATATTTTTTGTTGTTGTCCACCATTTATAACATTAATCATCATATATCCCATATTATTTACTGCACCAAGTGGTATCTTTCATCGTCGATGTCGGACGATTCCATCGCGTGATGCCTCGTAGTTAACGTAAATCGGATGAATAACGTACTCGTTGCTATTCATTATTATTTTATACGTGATTTTATTTGTCTAAATTGGTTGCTTGAACATCAAGTGATTGTCGACGTAGTCATGAGGAGATTGTATAATATTAGTCCGGTGGTAAATATGATTAGTTTTATCGTAATATCGTTTAATCTCCCTGTATTTTTTTCCTCCGCAACTTCCGCATAATTCTGACTTTCCTCGTACTCCAATACCACAGTTAATACACGGTTATGGACACAAGCTTCCTCGTCGTATAGTTTGCATGTAGTTTGAACAATACTCTTTTCGGGATAATTTACCACAACGGGTAGTCAAGCCAATAGGTAACCAATTACAGTTGTGCATATAGAAAAAAAATTTTTTATTTAAATATTTGACTTAATTATATATTATGAAAATATTTATGATTCCCGAAATTGAAACAAATAATCAACGGTAAAAACGTTTTATTCGACATTCCAAATATGAATTTAAAAATGAAGGTGCTAAATATGTCTTTTCGACTTTTTTAACTCCTAATTTTGAGTACGGATGACTGATTCTCGTGCCATGGAAATATTATCAAGAATAAATTTTGAAAAACACAGATATGTAATTCAAGTCAAATATAACAAAATTTACGTTGAAAAAAAAAACCCGGCGAAAAATCTTGGCGGGTATATAATCATCGTGAACACGTGTTAACCTTGACAGGAAAACCAGTCGTGTTGACCGAGAAAACCAAACCCGGTGCGTTAGTTGGAATCGATAATAGATATTACAATCGTGCGTATCCTGTGACGGCGTTAACTTAAGGATTATATCTTATAAATGACACAAATCTGAAAGAGTATTAAACTGTGTTGCAGAACAAGTAGTAGAACATTTCAAAATGTCTAACGAGGAAACGGTTTAACCGAGTTAAAAAAAAAATAAAAAATACTAGCGTGGGCTGAATCGGTTAGACAATCATGAGCATCGGTAAATGATGTTCTCACGTTGGAGAGTATATTAAGATTTCCGATTACAGTGAAAACATTTACCGGAGATGTTTAAAACGAAACAAAATCTAAAATGAACGGTGCTCCCATTGAAATCATCGATCATAATGGTCATGCATGGAGTATTTCCGTGACGGTATTGCCGTTGTCACATACGGTACAATATTACGGAGATATATTTGACGCTATCTACGAGATGAGTAAAACTGACCCCGTTGTCATATGCTTGTTTAAGGATGAATGGGGAACATATGATGAGTTTGTTAGAACCATCCGGGACTTATATTGAACAGTAGCTCTTCAAACACAAATGAATAATCTCATGTTGAAGTACACTGACAACCCGGATGAAATCCCCAAAAATTGTTTTACGGTACCTGCTGTCGCAGCTCATTTTGCTAGAAAAAAAAGAAACCCCACTCTGTGTTAATCTTCTAGAAGATGTTAAAGCAAGTTTTATAGAACCTCCCAACGGCGGATTATGGAACACAAAATACGATTCACAAAATATGATATGCGTTGATGTTGTAGCGTGTTACCCCGCGAGTTTTCTCGCATACGGTGAATGTCATGAAAATTTTACACGGTTTGGTCATCCCACACATGAGCTAACAAGAGTGGCGATAAATGGAGCATTACCAGACTTTGATTTAACGAGATTTGCTAGGATGACATCGTTTAAACTCGCAGATGGTCTTCATGAGGTATTTTATCTCTGGGTAAGAAAACATTTTTATGTGAAGAAATGGGACCCGATAGCGCTATTAAGGTTCTTGTTAGATAAAGGGATGTTAACGTCGTTAACCGTTTCCTCCGCGATAATCTCATACCGGAAACAAACCGATGTTTGGTTACCCACTCCTGAAGAACACGATGACCCGAGAATAAAACAATATCTAGAGAATCAAGCAAAAGATCTCTGAAGGATAATAATTGGGAAGTTTACTCCGGGCGGTGCAGACGATTATAAAAGAAGAACTTCCTGATTAATAATTGACGATGCTGACTTAGACTTTATCATCGCGGATACAATCGCGAAGGGAACATTTATATCAAGATCTACAGCTTATTTATCCAGTAAAGAAAATCTTGGAACCATCATTTAATATTTCGAGGGTGAATCACCACAATTTACCCATTTAAGATCTTCGATGCTTTGTTATGTTTCGATGAATGTGTTCTCGATTTTAAATAAAGTCTCTGATATCACGATTAGAGCTCTCACGGACTCATTCTATTTCGATGTAAAACATCGGAAACGTGTCGAGGAATATACCAACGCGGAGGAGAATAGAAGAATTCGGAGAATAAAAAAAGAAAAAATATTTAACTACAATAATGAACTCAATGAACCCATCGAAGATAATTATCACGGAAACACCAACATGGAGATATCGTATCCCTCCGAGTATGATCCGATAACCAGACATAAAACGGTTTCTTTGAACGGTCCAGGAGGTTGTGGTAAAACAAAGCGAGTGATGGATATATTTGGGAAAACCGCAGACATGATCTTGCATACTCCAACTCATCGTTTTGCCCGCGAGATGAAATCCCGAGGAGTTAATACGTGCACGTATCATAGATTCTTTAGATATAACAGAACTGAATTGGATTCCTGGCCGCATGGGAACAAAACATATTCCATGAGGTATTATCTGGGATGAAATCGATACTGTGTCATTAGAATTGTTCAAAATATTCCTTCGTTGGTTGTTAAAAAAAACACGGCGGTAATCATGTGCGGTGATCATGGTCAACCACCGCCATTTGTCGGAGAATCACCCCAATGTTGGCAGAAAAATAACGTGGACTACTACGAAGAGATCAATACGGATCATTGTTCATTCGACGAAGAATTAAAATCGTTAAAATCCGTGATAGGACTACAACAGGATCAAATACAATGCACAATAACACATAAACTAATCCCTGAAACCCCGATTGACGATTTCTGGGATACGTGGAAACCCAATGATGTTGTTGTCGCTAGTAGAAACAAGTAAGAGATCGTGTTCAAGTAGAATTTTTTAACACCAACAAAGAGAAAATCCCATTGGAACCGGTTCCATTATGTTATAGACCTAAGGATACACGACGACAAAACATCCTCGTTGACATCCCAGGGAAATTCGAGCAACAAGAACTAGTGTTGAATGATATTGTATACGCGCTAGTAAATCTCCGTTGGTGTTAGGATACGCGATGATGATACATTCATCACAATGATTAATTATCACCGGTACTATTATGTGGATCGTTGATGATTTCATTGAGTGGGCAAATCTAGTGTATCTCGCTGTGTCACGAGTACGAAGAATAGGTCAACTTCGGAGAATTTCTATTATTTGAGATTAGTTGGTGGTAATTTAGTGTCATGTGGAATAACCTGTAATTGTTCACGGGTTAAACTCCGTTGTGGTGCAGTTGAGTCAAGTTTGTAACGTGCTTGTCTATTTTTAGATTTTATCGTGGAAAATATTTTATGCGTGGTGATACTCCATATCGGGTCAGTTGATTTTCTTATACCACCTCCAAGCTCACCGGGTTCGTATAAATATCTCACTGTAGATTGCTAGGTAAAATCATTACAGTACTCCAGATATGGCTTAATATAACTTTTATAAAAGATGACCCTATATCGAAGAGGAATGTATGTTTCGATTTTCCTCAGTAGCCAAAGATAAGAATTAACCTTTTTGAAATGTGTTTAATGTGAATAGACCAAGTAAGATTGTTACCTATGAATACACCAAGAATTCTATTTTGAGAGGTCATATTTAGGCTCACATTGTCAAATAGAACCTGGAGTTTGTCACTATCTAGCTTGCTCGGTTTCGTTGTGTTGTAACTAGTAGGGCTTTTATTTTTCTGTATTCATGATCATACTATTTTTCTTGCACCATACCTGAAGTCTGTTGAGAGCATCTTGTAAGTTATTTTCAAGTACTGTTTTGGTTTTACCAGTCTCAGACAGTGTAGTATCATCTGCATAGAGGTCAATGGAAGAACTTGAAGTTATAATCTTAAGAGGTAAATCGTTGATAAATAGAATGAATAAGAGAGGTCCAATGATAGAGCCTTGTGGTTCTCCACATTTAATATTTTTAACTTTCAGAAAGTTGTTCATTTAAAAAAAAAATTTGCACTCAATCGGTTAAGTAAGAAGTAAACCTGTTTAGGTAGTTTTTCACTGCATTGATTATATAAATACACATTGTTTTTTTTTTCACTATTTATACAGAGTCCTAAAAATTTACAAAATTAGCAGATAACATCTAGTGTTCACTTAAGGGATTTCTTAAAGTCATCCAGGGTAAGAGTGGTGTCATCTGCATACTGTGAAACTATATTGTTATTTGTTTATAAGTGTATACCTGTGATTCTGAGCTGAAATATTTTAAAACTATCTTGCTGCCATTTACATCTGCTTTTACTCTGTGTATTGCAAACTGAAAGTTATTGTTCAGTAAAAAAAATTATTCAAATTATTCCCCTGAATTGGATGCAACAGAATTGAAGATACATTCATAACCCCAACATGATTTTATAATATGCGAATCTTGTAATAGATATATTAAGTATTACCTTATTTTTCTTGCCATCCCTTCTTTTAACTGGGTTCCCCAAACCCATGAAGGCATTTCTCAAGAATTCATCCATTTTCCATATTTTAAAATCAATGATATTTGACATTGCTAAGCACTTTACTTCTAGTATTTGCAGAGACATTCTTCTCCAAAACTGCAAAAGTGAACATTTGATTTGTTATTCTTTGGTTACATATAAAACAAAGGTTCATACTGTCAATAAGATAATGAGAAAAGAGGAAAGAGAAGAAGTAAACAAAGTGACAGGTGATATCTAAAACACAAATTGTCAATGTTGTTAAGAGAACTATCTTAAATGTTGTAGAAATATTTTTAAAATGGTAAAACTAATGCCCTGTAATTCCATAAGAGTATTTTTGTGACTATTGTTTTGTCACTTATCTTTTAACTTTGCTTTTTATTTTTACTTTTTATCTAAAATATCTACAGCAATCAAAATGATGCAGCCTGTGTAGTCTGCTTCATTGCTGTTCATATGGTATTAGCAAAAAATCTTTTGCTTTTGGCTTTCCAATGGATACCCTTCACCAACCCCCAACACCACCCACAAGATATTGTAGATGGCAAATTTCTTAACTTAAGGCTATGGCATGACTTTTGTTTAGATATTATAATTAAAGATATGGATATATTTGTTTATTAGGTCTTTTAGGTTTGTATTATTCCTGAAATTGATGTGAGGCATGTACACCTCATATATTCTCTGCACAGTATGTAGCCAATGAAATACCAATAGTCCGCTAGGAAGCAGAGCTAGCTAGTTATAGCAACATACATGTTGGTTCAAGGCAAGTAGAATATCTCAAAACTGCATGGATGACAAATATTTTGACTTACATCTAGCTATTAAGTAGACAATGTTTTGCACATTATTACCCAGGGAATGGGCTAGTGTTTGCACTGTGAGCATCATGTGCTCTCAAAAATGGCAGGCCTTCGAACATGAAAAATGCATGTAAAAATCTTGGGGTGGGGTGCAACAACTTTTTATTCTGTGAATTTCCATTGACTGATTAGGCCAAATGAGTGATATTCTTAAGTTTTGCTTTATTAAGCCTATCCAAAATCATGGACCTTTTTGACCTCGTGTATTGTTTATTGTTTAAAAATTTTATTTGACAGATGCATGCAACATTAAATTTGATCATACAAACTGTCCCTTGCACCCTAAGACCAGTTTTCGTACTACATGATCCACATCAAAGATGTGAATTTTAAATGCTCTCCAACCTGGCAGTAAGCCTTTAGATGATTTAGTTTTCTAACTCTCCTTGTAAGTATACAAGCTAGAACTCCAGTTATACTAAATAGTAATTGCTAAAAATAGGTAATTTGGAAACATCCTTTACAGTTTTGCATGGTTAACAATAGTTATCTTCCTTGTCAAGATAGAAAGAAGGCTAAATGTGCAAGTGTGTGTGATTTGGATTTTTAACATAGTTTTAAAAAAATTCAGTAATATCGCTATGATGTCTGAAGTGTAGCAGTTTATAGTCATGTATAGCACTGGGGTATCAAGCCGCAGACATGTAGCTTGATGTCCCACCCAGTCACATGATCCTGACAATAGGCTGACCAATCCTAACACTAACCTCATAATGCAGAGTGCGATATAACTGATAGTACCAATGTTAGAAGTGTTTGGTATGACTCGGCCAGGGTTCAAACCCGCAACCTCATTCATCCAAGGTGGATGCTATAACCACTAGCGGTTAGATAGGAAAAAAGTTATTTTGTAAACAATTTAATTAAGTTAAATATCGAACATAAGACGAACATTGTAGGAAAGGAACACTTCCAAATATTAAATTTTAAAAAAGTTATATTTATAAGTTTTGCTTACATACTTGGTCAGTGGTCTTTTAGTTTTGAGAGGTTTGATCTCATCCAGAATCTGAGGTTTTTCATTATTAATTTTCCCAATATTCTTCGATTACAAAAACAACAGTTTCCAAAGATTCCTGTTTTACTTTTACCATGAAGTCATGTGTTGCTTTCATTATATCTTCCTTTATCACATAGTTTAAGTCCTTAAAAATCTTCCTTGTGCATTTTAAAAAAAAAAATTTGCTTGTGTCCTTCAGAAAATTTATGTCCTTATATCCATATATCAGTATGCCCATTCCAAATCCACTTTAGTGTGATGGCAAAAACATTTTCAACTAAGAATCATAAAATTATATACATAAATGAATTATTTAGATCACCAGGATATTACAGCAGTCTTTGAAATGCTTTCATACCTTCTTTTAACTTTTTGGAGGGGCCCCGAGTGGCCGAGTGGTCTAATGCGCTCTCCGTTGCCATCTCATCTCTGCGTGGGTTCGAGTCTAGGATTTGGCCAATGTGGGTATGTTAGAAAGCTTGCAAGTGGCTTATCATGGGTCGGTGGTTCTGTCCAGGGTTTTCCCAGGTTATTCCTCCACCATTATTACTGGCCTCCATGCATAGCCTATCGTGTGCTGAAAAATGGTGTTAAACCCCACAATAACAACAACAACAACAACTTTTTGGATGTTGACCTTTCGATTACAAAAATTCTTACCTCAATTAGCAGTCACCTCCTAACATTTTCACATGATTAGCTTATTCTTAAATAAATATAAACTCATCATTGGCAGTAAATTGTTCAACAAAAGTTATCAAAAGGGATTATTATTGTTATTATTATTATTATTATTATTATTATTATGTCATCTATGTGCAACAAATTCTTTTCCAGCAGTAACAACAAAGCCACTTCCAAGCCATCATGGTCAGATAATGCTATTGTGTTTCAAAATATTTAGATAATTATATATGTAGAAGAGAGCAAATGGATTAGTGCATTTTAGATTAAAGATGAAGAGCATACACCAAGCTATCAATGTAAACATCTGATTCATGCACTCTCCTTACTGAGGAATTTGCTAATTGTGAGCCCATACTTGTTTAGCAGGCTGGTGATGGTAGTAAAACACAGTTAGATGCACAGCAGGTGTTAACAACCAATTAGGCCTTTATAAATTCTTAAATATCTGACCAAACAAATAATGTAAACAGAACAGAGAGAGAGAGAGAGAGAGAGAGAGAGAGAGAGAGAGAGAGAGAGAGAGAGAGAGAGAGAGAGAGAGAGAGAGAGAGAGGAGGGTTGTAGATATTTTTATTTCCTACAGGGTAATTTGCTTAACAGAAGGGCAGGCTAGGTTAGCAATTTTTTTTTTCTTTTGGGGGGGTAGGGCAGTGGTCACTAAAACATCACTAGTTCCCCAGCAGGAGTGTGTGAAAAACCACTCTAGTTGAAATATATTCTTAATTATGAGAGAGAGAGAGAGAGAGAGAGAGAGAGAGAGAGAGAGAGAGAGAGAGAGAGAGAGATTCATTAAGATGTAAAACCAAGAGTAGTTTCTGATTGAATAAATATAACTATGTCCAGACTTGGAAATGTTTCTGTTTTCCCCCAAAAAACAGAAAGTAAATCTACTAATTGTTCCCTTGAGTATTTAGATGAAAATTTAGGGATTATACGATCCTAGATACATGGATGGGTTGATTTATTATTAATATTGCACATCAGAGGCGTAGCGAGGGGGGCGGGGGGGCGGGGGGGGCGGGGGGAGGTACATATGTCCCCGGGCGCCAAGGTACAGGGGCGCCAAAATGAGGCTTGCAACGTTACATTATAATAAGAAAACAAGGGTAATAAATCTGTCACAAGATCGCTGGGGCGCCAATTTTATAGTTTGTCCCCGGGCGCAAAATATCATCGCTACGCCTCTGTTGCACATGTCCTCCAAACTGTTCAAGTCTCTAGGCTTAGAAGTTTAGGATATTATTGGAGATGGTCTACATATGTGTATAATAGTTTTATAAACCAACCCCGACTATTAGAGCTTGATATTGAGCTTGGAAGCTGTTTCAAAAATAAAGTGAAATTAAGCTCAATTAGATCTAAGAGCACCCACATGAATTTGCGCAAATCTGAAGAGTGGCTTATATCATCAGTTACAATTATTAGCAAATTAAACTCATACATACATACATGCATGCATGCATGCATGCATGCATGCATGCATGCATGCATGCATACATACATACATACATACATACATACATACATACATACATACATACATACTGCTATGTATATCTGATTTAATATATATTTTACTTTAATTGTTTGTTTGTCAGTTTTCAATTTTTAAATCTGTTACATGCTATTATAATATAAATTTATTCACTGGAGATGATATTTTTCCAGAAAATCGGTTGGCCTGAATCATTCTTTTTGTAAACACCAGGTGTAGGCCTGGATCCTGATCTTGATTCAAAATTGGTAGCAGCCACGTAAATAAGTTCTATTTTTATTTTAAAATGATTGGTTGTTGTGAAGGTCATGATGGGACTACATGATTAAAGATGTAAACAATTTTTTTTTTATTCTTGGAGTAAAATCATTCGTCTAATCAAGGCCATATTCTGTGTACATGTTTTATATGTGAGCACGATCACGTGTCCTTCCTCTTCTGATTTCGCAACTTGGGTGATTTTCAAAATTGCATCTTAGAATACGATATAACCTTTGCTTTAGAGAGATATTCTCAGTTTCTGGCTTTTACACTTGGAATCAAGCTGTTTTCATTTGTTTTAGCCAGATTTTGACTAATAATTATCTTCAGATCATTTGGATTGCAAAAGGATTAATTCTTTTTCTCTGGAAATATTTGAAGAGTGCTCATATAGAATTTTTGTAAAGACATTGCTTACAAATTTTATTCGGATTTCAAACACCGGAACTGTAAATGACCACACTGTACAGACTACAGCATATATCATCGTCATCCATCACACAGGGGCTCGTATCGTTGCTTACAATAGACCGGTCCTACATATACTATATAATAGTATATGTAGGACCGGTCGATTGTAAGCAACGATACGAGCCCCTGTGATCCATCATGGATTTTCCATCAGGACTCGAACTTGACTTCATTAGAACATTTTATTATTAGGACTTTTGTAATTTAATTCATGGATTATTCTTGGATTATTTTTGGATTTGATTCTTGAAACTGTAAGTTCTTATTTTTTCATTTTTACACAATGTTTCCACGGATATAAATTATTTGTTAAATTATACAAAGCTTTTTGTTTTCACTTTTTATGCGTTACTGTTTATTCGAGCCTAAACATGTAACAATACATACATACATACATACATACATACATACATACATACATACATACATACATACATACATACGTACGTACGTACGTACGTACATACATACTCAAAGTTCTTGTCCATATGATGTAATCATTATTCTGTAGGACAGAAATGCAAGCCTATTTCTGTCTACATCCATTGTAATAAGTATACCACCTTTAAATATACTTTGATCAGAATGCATGCAAGGAAATTGAGTGTTTCAAGAATGAAGGAAAGCATAATATCCTCCACCCATTTGTATTATGGAGAAACCTGGGGTTTGGTAAAGTTATTTTATAATTACTTCAAATAGAGGGACAAATTCCTTGTGTGAAAAGATCAAAGTTGACAGCTGTTGATAGCAGTTGCAGAGAATGGCAGTGCAGTTCTTTTGACTGACATAGCAAGACGCAGGGGGGGGGGGGGGGTTGGGTTGTTGGACTATTATTGTAAAATTTGCTAGTGTCTGAGATCTGATGGTTGGAGTATCAAACTAGATGTCAGCACCTGTTGAGCATTGAATGGGATCCCAATGGCTCTCTAATTGATGTAGAAATGTTTTGACTGGAGAAAGTCCAATCACTAACATTAGCTATGCTAGATGTTGTTCATGTAATGCGAATGCTTTGTATTATAACTGTTAATATCTAGCAGTAACAGTAAACATATGGCTTATTAAAGGTGATAGTATTATAAGGTGCCTGAAGTATATCCTTGAATGAATTGCCATATAAAGCTGAAATGACCAGTGAAACAGACTTTGCCTTTGATGAACTTGGCAATTCTATGGAAAAAAATTATGATAATGCTTTAGGAACCTCATTAATGGACAATGATGTGTGGCAGGATAATGATATATCCAAAAGTATTGAAGTTCTGGGTATATCACTTATTGACAAATTGGGAAGTTCTTTGAAAGAAGATCAGTCAAAACGTCACGATGCTTCAGATATATCAGTTGCAGAGGAAGCCATCACTTTTCAAGATGATAACATGACAAAGAAAGATGATGTTGATGCATATGGATCATCAATAATGTCTACAAAACCAGCAGATTCAAACAGTTGCTTCCTGGATAGTCAGATGGAAAACCCATCATTTACTGAAAGGACCAAGGTATGTAGCATCTTAAATGTTATACCACAAAATATTTATAAACCTTAAAATAAATGCAATGTATTTGTGGATTCTATATTTTCTGCTTAATTGTAATATCTACCATTTTTTTCTCAGATGTAGGAGTTAGCAATTACATTATTTTATATGATTCTTCAATATCCTACTTCTCATTAAAAATTGTTATCATTTAATTAATTAACCAGGTGGTGTGGATCAATAAGTTTTGTAGATCTAGTTATGTGTAGAATATTTAAAGTTCTTACTGTGCCAATATAAGCACATCACAGCAATACAGAAATAACTGTTAATCAGTTGATGTAGTTTTCAGTTCTAGCATGCATTTTAAGCCCCAAAAGTGGGAGAGGGACACAACTGAATGCAGATGACAAACTTATCCACTTAAATGCTCACTTCATCATATAAAGATGGTCATGATGTTAGTTATCCTTGGTTTTCATGTGAAAACATCAAATGTATGCACTTTGTCCAGAATTGCATTTTAGCAAGAAATATGTTTGCTAATTAGTTATGACATGATTTGCTGGTGGAAGATAGGGCATGTGGTAATGCTCAGGGTTTTAATGTCATTTAAGAAAGCTGAAAAAATTATAATTTTTTTGTATTTTGAAGAGAAAATGTTCAATGTTGAATCATTATAGCCATAAAGTGTTTTACTGATGTTTATATTCTTGTACCAAAATCTGAAGGTAAATGAAAGAACAAAAAAAACAAATTTAAACTTTAACATTTTGTTACACACTTTAAATCTAAAACCTTCTTATATTTATTTAAGATATTTCCCTAACAATGGAGAATGATCCATATGACTTCAGTATTGAGGTAGGTGGTTTTATGAATTTAAGTACAATTACATTCAGAAGTAAAGAGCTTTCATACTTTACTGGTATATTTTTGGACTCATTTTCACAAGATTTTAAAATTTAAATAATGTTCAATTGTGATTGCTTTTATGTCTAGTTGACATCATATTCAATATGTACAGTAAAGCATGGTTTGCATGGATGGATATAACAAATTTGCATGTAGTATAAAATAAATTTGCACAACCAAAAAAGCACAAAAGCAGTATTGTAACAAAGTTATAAGTAATATATATTGGGGCTTCCATTCAGGTTTCTTAACAAGATAGTTTACAGTATATACCATGGAAACTGGACTTATATGCGACATAATGACAAGACGTACTATAAAATAAAGGATCTTCAATGATATATTCATATGATACAACAGAGGATCATTACTGACATACAGTTTTGAAAGTACAAAAATGCTTGTGGGTCAATGGTTCGTTCTGGGGTTTTCCTGGGTTTTTCCTCCACCATTTATACTGGCCACCATTATAGCCTATCTTGTGCTGAAAATGGCATTAAACCCTACAACAACAAAAATGCTTAACATTTATGCTCTGATTGCCTTTGTATTAGCTTTTCCACATTTTTTGCAATTTCCTTGACAAATTTAGTTACATGTTTTTTTTTATCTATTCGATATTTCTTTTCCACGTTTAGGTTGAAAATTCTGAAGATCAGTACATTATACAGGATGTCTCCAGGGACCTATTCAGCTTCAAGATCAAGCCACTGATTACATCAACACCTAAAAAGTCAAAAGCAGTACCATATTCTGTGAGAAAATGAACACTTTTACTTTCTTTACAATCATAGCTAAAGTCACTAGATTTTTTTAAAAAAATATTAAGAAAGCCGCTACTTAATATGACATGACAAATCTTTGATCAAACACTTAACAGGAACATGACTGACACTTTATTATAGAGGACAATTAGACATGAATTAAATGAGTAAGATACCTAACAATATTTAGAAGAAAAGGTTTTGAAGAAGAAATAATTTGAAAATGCCTGCTTATGCAGGCTGGACAGTGTATTATGATAAAGGTCATCATACTGCAGAAACAGCTACCTGTGAAATAATAAGCAATAATATAAGTCAATATTTCTGCAAGAAATTCAAATAATATTATTTTTTAAAAATATTTTAAAAGTTTTAAAATACATTTTTTCTTTTTGAAATGTATCAGTCTGTTTAACAGAAGTCTTGAAAAGTTCACATGAAGATGCTACTGTTTTATTTAAATATTTATTGGCATGGGAAGTACAAACAATGAATGATATATCTTTTCATATAGATATCACTAGAGGTGCATGGAATTAATGTTATATCAGTTTACTGTGATAATCTTTGATGGGACTGTTACATATTTAGGCTCTTTTAAACAGTAACAAGAAAAGAGTGAAGACAATGATGTATGCTGTGGTCAGCATAATACTGATGTGTCAACAGTTCTTTGTTGAATCACAGAAACTAATATTCCAGTGTTTGAATCCCATGTAAATTTTGATAACTGTCCTTGTCCAAGAATTGATTTAGAGCACTTGTATTTCCAAGGAAAAGTAATCTTTTGCAATCCAAATAATTTGAAGAAAACAAAACAATTAGCCCAAAAAAATGGTCACAACCTAAAACACTTTAACTTCTCAAGTGTTAAGACAAGTAATGACTATTCTTTCTCAAAACATCAATAACAAATCTAGCTACAATGCAAAACAGATGCCCAGTTGTGGGTCAATCCTTTGGAAAAACCTAATTGATACATGTTATTTGTCACGTACTCCAAGTATAGCCTCGATTTCACTTTATGAATCTTACTCTGAGAAAGAATTTTTAAAAATTAACAAAAAGTTGTTTCTTCAACTCTTACAGGTTCTGAATCAAGGTCAGGAACTAGGCCAGCATTATATACAAAGTTTCTATTATTAGTTGTTTATGAAAAACATTCAGGTCTAACATAACTGAACTGAATTTCTGGACAATGTCAAATCCAGTAAAAAAAAGTTACATTACAATAGCATGTAATGAATAAAAATTAAACTTACTAACAAATAATTAAATTAAATCATATATAAATTAAATCAAATAAACATAACAGTACAAAACATTATTTTCTCGCTATATCAGTATTTCATTAATTTATATCTGTTAAGAAATTCATGACTAATCTTGTAATGAATTACAAGATATTACATGCATATTTTCATTCATCACAACAACAAAAATTCAAGCGATTATTATTGTCTTGTTTACAGAGCAGTCTTATTTATCACATTATTTTTTAACATTGCAATTACGATTATATTTATGGTCCTTCAATTACATGTTTGACACATGTCACATATGTCGATGCTTGAACTTATGAAACAATTAACATATGCATAGCAAACTCAATTGCTATTGGGTATTGACCATTTAGTTTTCTTTGGAGGAGTCTGCAATTTTTAGTTAGTTTCATTAACCTCAAAATAAGTAATACTTGTAAAAATAATAATATAATGGATACTATATAATGTGATTGGTGTAATAAATCAGAGCAAGCTATTTTTTCCAGCTATTGCCAAACAAAACTTGGGAAAAAACATCAGACCCCCACCCCAAAACATTAAATTGCTGATGATTAATATAATCATTAAAAGATTGTGTGTGGTACCCAGCTCTAGATACCACAATCATCAAAAATGATTTTTATCTTGTAACTCTTTGATCAGCGGAGAAAAGGTAAAAAGAAGATTGTGACAAGTATGCCCAGTTGTGAAACAAGTATGTATATCTAGTAGAAGATGCACCAATATAAGTACAACAGAAACATAATAGTTATGCCTGGAATATTAATATAAAAAATTAAGTAAAATAAATCTGAATGCTGATGGTAATATTATTGCTCCCCACCAACTACCATTTCAAATCAGAAGCAAACATAATTTAAACTACTTCCTAGAGATATGACCTAAGTAGCTTTTCTATGATTAAACATGTTAAATGTGTTTTATTTGAATAATATAAGCAAATATTGCAATATCTGTAGTAGTTAAGCTATATATAATAACGGGAATTTTAAATTATTGAAGATCATTGATTCAGATATTGATAGTATATGGTTAGAATACTTGTATGAGATGCGTTTGGTGGATCAAAGTAGTATTAACAAAATTTCCATGCTAGTGTCTGCAATGTTTTCAAATAAACTATTTTATCTTTTCAGAAAATTGATAAGGAAAACACTGCATTAGTGGAGACAATGACTCTCTGTGTAGGCTATATGTTGAAAAGAGATCAATGGAAGAGCAGAACAGAATTTATATGAACCTCTAACAATCTCCTAATGAAAGAATTACCAAATATCTGCCTTATATGGAAGAACTACCAGAAATAACAGCAAGAGATGCTACTGACATTTTAATTCTATTAAATGAGAAAGAAATTGTGCCTTACATTAGTGTTGAAAATATCTATATTTTATGATGATTAAAATATTGTGTACAAGTACTTCAATATACTGAATGTCTTGTATAAATAGCACCTTCAACAATTTCATCTAGACTGTATTATTACTGGCCATACTATTAAACCAGGCTTGGTGATGAGAGCTTCAGAACAATGCAGTCTACTTGGAACAGCATTATTACAAAAGGATTTCAAGTTTATCAATGTAGAAATGCAGCAAGTAGCATTATGGCATGGGCTTAAACTTCAGCTTTATAGTAATAATATCTACTAATGGTTTTGCAGATTAAAACAATGGTACTCAAGAATGACCTTACAAATATGGTGATATTACTGCAAGAGTTTTGATATAACAAAGTAGTAAAGAATTATTATCAAATAACATCATTACAAAAAGGCTGTCAGAAGTAACAATATAGTAATATTATCACATTAACTAAAATCATTAATGCATATCAGTAAACTTCATCTCTGTAGCAGTATTACTGTATTTACCATATATGTTAGGACACCATATTTGCTGGGACACCATAAATTAATTTTTGAAGTAATTTCTTTGTGCACTGTATGTTCTGGAGCACCCAGGGAATGGGCTAGTGTTTGCACTGTGAGCATCATGTGCTCTCAAAAATGGCAGGCCTTCAAACATGAGAAATGCATGTAAAAATCTGGGGGTGGGGTGCAACAACTTTTTATTCTGTGAATTTCCATTGACTGATTAGGCCAAATGAGTGATATTCTTAAGTTTTGCTTTATTAAGTCTATCCAAAATCATGGACCTTTTTGACCTCGTGTACTGTTTATTGTTTAAAAATTTTATTTGACAGATGCATGCAACATTAAATTTGATCATACAAACTGTCCCTTGCACCCTAAGACCAGTTTTCGTACTACATGATCCACATCAAAGATGTGAATTTTAAATGCTCTCCAACCTGGCAGTAAGCCTTTAGATGATTTGGTTTTCTAACTCTCCTTGTAAGTATACAAGCTAGAACTCCAGTTATACTAAATAATAATTGCTAAAAATAGGTAATTTGGAAACATCCTTTACAGTTTTGCATGGTTAACAATAGTTATCTTCCTTGTCAAGATAGAAAGAAGGCTAAATGTGCAAGTGTGTGTGATTTGGATTTTTAACATAGTTTTAAAAAAATTCAGTAATATCGCTATGATGTCTGAAGTGTAGCAGTTTATAGTCATGTATAGCACTGGGGTATCAAGCCGCAGACATGTAGCTTGATGTCCCACCCAGTCACATGATCCTGACAATAGGCTGACCAATCCTAACACTAACCTCATAATGCAGAGTGCGATATAACTGATAGTACCAATGTTAGAAGTGTTTGGTATGACTCGGCCAGGGTTCAAACCCGCAACCTCATTCATCCAAGGTGGATGCTATAACCACTAGCGGTTAGATAGGAAAAAAGTTATTTTATAAACAATTTAATTAAGTTAAATATCGAACATAAGACGAACATTGTAGGAAAGGAACACTTCCAAATATTAAATTTTAAAAAAGTTATATTTATAAGTTTTGCTTACATACTTGGTCAGTGGTCTTTTAGTTTTGAGAGGTTTGATCTCATCCAGAATCTGAGGTTTTTCATTATTAATTTTACCAATATTCTTCGATTACAAAAACAACAGTTTCCAAAGATTCCTGTTTTACTTTTACCATGAAGTCATGTGTTGCTTTCATTATATCTTCCTTTATCACATAGTTTAAGTCCTTAAAAATCTTCCTTGTGCATTTTTAAAAAAAAAAATTGCTTGTGTCCTTCAGGAAATTTATGTCCTTATATCCATATATCAGTATGCCCATTCCAAATCCACTTTAGTGTGATGGCAAAAACATTTTCAACTAAGAATCATAAAATTATATACATAAATGAATTATTTAGATCACCAGGATATTACAGCAGTCTTTGAAATGCTTTCATACCTTCTTTTAACTTTTTGGAGGGGCCCCGAGTGGCCGAGTGGTCTAATGCGCTCTCCGTTGCCATCTCATCTCTGCGTGGGTTCGAGTCTAGGATTTGGCCAATGTGGGTATGTTAGAAAGCTTGCAAGTGGCTTATCATGGGTCGGTGGTTCTGCCCAGGGTTTTCCCAGGTTATTCCTCCACCATTATTACTGGCCTCCATGCATAGCCTATCGTGTGCTGAAAAATGGTGTTAAACCCCACAATAACAACAACAACAACAACTTTTTGGATGTTGACCTTTTGATTACAAAAATTCTTACCTCAATTAGCAGTCACCTCCTAACATTTTCACATGATTAGCTTATTCTTAAATAAATATAAACTCATCATTGGCAGTAAATTGTTCAACAAAAGTTATCAAAAGGGATTATTATTATTATTATTATTATTATTATTATTATTATTATTATTATTATGTCATCTATGTGCAACAAATTGTTTTCCAGCAGTAACAACAAAGCCACTTCTAAGCCATCATGGTCAGATAATGCTATTGTGTTTCAAAATATTTAGATAATTATATATGTAGAAGAGAGCAAATGGATTAGTGCATTTTAGATTAAAGATGAAGAGCATACACCAAGCTATCAATGTAAACATCTGATTCATGCACTCTCCTTACTGAGGAATTTGCTAATTGTGAGCCCATACTTGTTTAGCAGGCTGGTGATGGTAGTAAAACACAGTTAGATGCACAGCAGGTGTTAACAACCAATTAGGCCTTTATAAATTCTTAAATATCTGACCAAACAAATAATGTAAACAGAACAGAGAGAGAGAGAGAGAGAGAGAGAGAGAGAGAGAGAGAGAGAGAGAGAGAGAGGGAAGGGTTGTAGATATTTTTATTTCCTACAGGGTAATTTGCTTAACAGAAGGGCAGGCTAGGTTAGCAATTTTTTTTTTTTTTGGGGGGGTGAGGGCAGTGGTCACTAAAACATCACTAGTTCCCCAGCAGGAGTGTGTGAAAAACCACTCTAGTTGAAATATATTCTTAATTATGAGAGAGAGAGAGAGAGAGAGAGAGAGAGAGAGAGAGAGAGAGAGAGATTCATTGGAGGAGTCTGCAATTTTTAGTTAGTTTCATTAACCTCAAAATAAGTAATACTTGTAAAAATAATAATATAATGGATACTATATAATGTGATTGGTGTAATAAATCAGAGCAAGCTATTTTTTCCAGCTATTGCCAAACAAAACTTGGGAAAAAACATCAGACCCCCACCCCAAAACATTAAATTGCTGATGATTAATATAATCATTAAAAGATTGTGTGTGGTACCCAGCTCTAGATACCACAATCATCAAAAATGATTTTTATCTTGCAACTCTTTGATCAGCGGAGAAAAGGTAAAAAGAAGATTGTGACAAGTATGCCCAGTTGTGAAACAAGTCTGTATATCTAGTAGAAGATGCACCAATATAAGTACAACAGAAACATAATAGTTATGCCTGGAATATTAATATGAAAAATTAAGTAAAATAAATCTGAATGCTGATGGTAATATTATTGCTCCCCACCAACTACCATTTCAAATCAGAAGCAAACATAATTTAAACTACTTCCTAGAGATATGACCTAAGTAGCTTTTCTATGATTAAACATGTTAAATGTGTTTTATTTGAATAATATAAGCAAATATTGCAATATCTGTAGTAGTTAAGCTATATATAATAACGGGAATTTTAAATTATTGAAGATCATTGATTCAGATATTGATAGTATACGGTTAGAATACTTGTATGAGATGCGTTTGGTGGATCAAAGTAGTATTAACAAAATTTCCATGCTAGTGTCTGCAATGTTTTCAAATAAACTATTTTATCTTTTCAGAAAATTGATAAGGAAAACACTGCATTAGTGGAGACAATGACTCTCTGTGTAGGCTATATTTTGAAAAGAGATCAATGGAAGAGCAGAACAGAATTTATATGAACCTCTAACAATCTCCTAATGAAAGAATTACCAAATATCTGCCTTATATGGAAGAACTACCAGAAATAACAGCAAGAGATGCTACTGACATTTTAATTCTATTAAATGAGAAAGAAATTGTGCCTTACATTAGTGTTGAAAATATCTATATTTTATGATGATTAAAATATTGTGTACAAGTACTTCAATATACTGAATGTCTTGTATAAATAGCACCTTCAACAATTTCATCTAGACTGTATTATTACTGGCCATACTATTAAACCAGGCTTGGTGATGAGAGCTTCAGAACAATGCAGTCTACTTGGAACAGCATTATTACAAAAGGATTTCAAGTTTATCAATGTAGAAATGCAGCAAGTAGCATTATGGCATGGGCTTAAACTTCAGCTTTATAGTAATAATATCTACTAATGGTTTTGCAGATTAAAACAATGGTACTCAAGAATGACCTTACAAATATGGTGATATTACTGCAAGAGTTTTGATATAACAAAGTAGTAAAGAATTATTATCAAATAACATCATTACAAAAAGGCTGTCAGAAGTAACAATATAGTAATATTATCACATTAACTAAAATCATTAATGCATATCAGTAAACTTCATCTCTGTAGCAGTATTACTGTATTTACCATATATGTTAGGACACCATATTTGCTGGGACACCATAAATTAATTTTTAAAGTAATTTCTTTGTGCACTGTATGTTCTGGAGCACATCGTGTTTTTTTAGTAGTAAGTTTTGGGACAACTTATAAATCATTCCAAAATTACATGTCAGAAAACACACTCCAACTTTAATGTTATTGTAAAAAATATAAAACTGTGCAATTGAGATAAAACTCTCTAGTCAACTGCATCATCATTTCATCTACACAACCCTTCTCCTGCACATGTATGATCCATTATTTCGGTGCATGAATATTTGTTAACCTTTCTCATGTCGTGAATAATTATTGTTGGAGGCAACACATCTCTTGAAGTGGAAACTGTAAGGACCAAAGTCAGATTTTTTTATCAATCTGCACCAGTCATGCTAATTCTCACACATTTAACCCCCATTTTATCATCAGTCCACATCAAGATCAAAGTATACTAGAGTTTCATCCATGTTAATCTCCATATTGTCGGCAAATTATGTAGTATTGCCACTACATCAGTTGTAGTATTGTTACTACATCAGGTTTTGGAGATCATAAAATTAGTGCCTGCACATAGAGTAATGTTACTACATGGGTTTGGTGGGGATAGCTTTGTAGTATTAATACTACATCAGTTGTAGTATTGTTACTACACCAGGTTTTGGAGATCATAAAATTAGTGGCTGCACATAGAGTAATGGTACTACATGGGTTTGGTGGGGATAGCTTTGTAGTATTAATACTACATCAGTTGTAGTATTGTTACTACATCAGGTTTTAAAGATCATAAAATTAGTGCCTGAACATAGGGTAATGTTACTACATGGGTTTGGTGGGGATAGCTTTGTAGTAATAATACTACATCAGTTGTAGTATTGTTACTACATCAGGTTTTAAAGATCATAAAATTAGTGCCTGAACATAGGGTAATGTTACTACATGGGTTTGGTGGTGATAGCTTTGTAGCATTATTACTACATCAGTTATAATATTGTTACTACACCAGGTTTTAGAGATCATAAAATTAGTGGCTGCACATAGAGTAATGTTACTACATGGGTTTGGTGGTGATAGCTTTGTAGTATTAATACTACATCAGTTGTAGTATTGTTACTACATCAGGTTTTAAAGATCATAAAATTAGTGCCTGAACATGGGGTAATGTTACTACATGGGTTTGGTGGGGATAGCTTTGTAGTAATAATACTACATCAATTGTAGTATTGTTACTACATCAGTTTTTGGAAATCATAAAATTAGTGCCTGAACATAGAGTAATGGTACTACATGGGTTTGGTGGGGATAGCGTTGTAGTATTAATACTACATCAGTTGTAGTATTGTTACTACACCAGGTTTTAGAGATCGTAAAATTAGTGGATGCACATAGAGTAATGTTACTACATGGGTTTGCAGGAATAGTGTTGTAGTATTGATACTACATCAGTTGTAGTATTGTTACTCCATCAGGTTTAGGAGTTCATAAAATTAGTACCTGAACCTAGGGTAATGTTACTACATGGGTTTGGTGGGGATAGCTTTGTAGTATTATTACTACATCAGTTGTAGTATTGTTACTACATCAGGTTTTAAAGATCATAAAATTAGTGCCTGAACATAGGGTAATGTTACTACATGGGTTTGGTGGTGATAGCTTTGTAGTATTGATACTACATCAGTTGTAGTATTGTTACTACATCAGGTTTTAAAGATCATAAAATTAGTACCTGAACATAGGGTAATGTTACTACATGGGCTTGGTTGGGATAGCTTTGTAGTATTAATACTACATCAGTTATAGTATTGTTACTACACCAGGTTTTGGAGATCATAAAATTAGTGGCTGCACATAGAGTAATGTTACTACATGGGTTTGCAGGGATAGTGTTGTAGTATTGATACTACATGTACATCAGTTGTAGTATTGTTACTCCATCAGGTTTTGGAGATCATAAAATTAGTACCTGAACATAGGGTCATGTTACTACATGGGTTTGGTGGTGATAGCTTTGTAGTATTAATACTACATCAGTTGTAGTATTGTTACTACATCAGGTTTTAGAGATCATAAAATTAGTGCCTGAACATAGGGTAGTGCTACTACAAGGGTTTGGGGGATAGTTTTGTGGTATTAATACTACATCAGTTGTAGTATTGTTGCTTTAGCCAAATTCCCTTAAAAAGGATAAGCAAGCAATTCCTTTTTTAGCCTTTTAGTCTTTACATTCATATATCCATTTGTCTCACTTTTTGTTTGTTTTTGTTGTTGTTTTTTTTGTAAGAAAAGCTCATTACAGATTTTTTTTCCCGCTCATGTTGGATTAAAGCAAGGTTTATTAGTCTCTTTTCTACTGGTTGTATCAACAATTGAAGGTTTTGGTTAAAGTTTTCGGTTGGTATATCTTTTCCACACCCTTGATAGATTTTCATTAGTTCTGGCACTGAGACATTTTGTTCTGTGATATGCATGCTTGTCCTTTTGACCCGGAGGTCATGTCAAATTCATACAAAATTTACAATAAGGTTTTTGTTTTCATTTGCATGTATTTTGTAAACCTTTGATGAATTTCGTTTATACCATGGGGTGAATCATTATGAAACTAAGATGTGTCATTTTGGAGCATGCTCACATGAACTCTTTTGTCAGGTCAAAGGTCACTGTCATAAAAATTTGATTTGGTTAGAATTGTTTTAGTTTGTATGAATTTCGTTCATGCATAGCATGAACCATTATTAAAATTAGAGAATCTGTCATGTGATGTGCTTACTCATCCCTTAGGGTCAGGATCACTCAGAAAATTTGCAGTAAGGCATTGGTTAAAGTTTTGTTGATTTTTTATATTTCCTTAGCACCTTCATATTTTTCATTCTTACTTGGAATAAATCATTTTAAAAATAATAGTTCATTCTGCAAAACACTTGCTAGCCCCATTTACCTTGGAATTAAGGTCACAGGTATAGAAAAAAGTAAGGTTTGGTTGAATTTTTTACAATTTGCTTGTAGACCTTTTGATGTATTTTGCTCATGCTTTGGACAAATTATTGTGTATTCTTTTAGTATTATATATCATCACATTTTGGATTTTGCTGCATGACTTTACCAGGAATTATTTGGATTCAAATTAGTTTTCTGTACCAGAGATAATCAAGATTTTTTTTAATCATTCTGGATAAACTGGTCAGCATTTAATGGATTTCTGTCCCTCATTGCAGTTTAAAAAATTTTGCATCGTCAGACTTACGTCTTTGAATTTTGCTATCAATTGGTCTTCAAATTTATATTTTAGAGGTCTTTAATGAGGTTAAGTGTTGGTGCCAAAAAACATTATTTATTTAAGAAGTAATGAATAACCAGATGACTATCAACACAATACACAGTTAAAGAATTTTGAGCGATAGCCTCCAAAAGATAGAAGACAACATGTAGAAATAAACATGGTGGAAACTAGTAAACATCATATTGTTTGATTGCTACAGATTTAATGTTACTTTTCAAGAGTGTTACAAGTTAGATGTTGAGAGTGAACCATCTAAAATATACACAGAAGAATATACCTACAATGAAATAAAGCAGTATTGAAGAAAAAAGACCAAAAGAAATGAACCTAAGAGGGAAAATTGAACTGACTTAGAACAAGAGTTTACATTTAAATAGATTCAGTTAAACTGCAATTAGATGAAAGCCAGGTCTGTGCATTAGGATATAGCAGTGAGCAGGTAAACCAAACTGAATCAAAGACAGAAATGGACATAAGGGGTCTTACGTTGGGTGTTACAATGGATGAAGTTAAAACAGGAAAATTAAAAAAGGAGTTTGACAAAAAATTAAGTCTGGATGTATAGTGGATTGTAATTTAATGTACCATATGTCTTTATCAATGACTGGTTCTTGGATGGTTGTAATGTACCACATTTTTATAGCAGTGACTGGTTCTTGGATGGTTGTAATGGACCACATGACTTTAGCAGTGACTGGTTCTTGGATGGTGGTCAGAGATGCAGAAGCATGTGCCTGACTCTTATAAATAATACTGGTGGGTTTTGGAGGGTGGTGGGGGTGGTGAGAGATTCCTAGTGAGTTTTGACTGTATACAAGTATTTCTTATTTATTCCATTTCAAGAAAGTTCAGTGAACTTGAATTGTCATGTCTAAGGCACAACAGTTTGGTATTATGCATACACTGAAGATTGACTTCACTATCTGTCCCAGAACTCGAACCATTTTTATCAAGTTTTTTTAAGGTAAACCTGTGGAATCAGTTATCAACAACTGTAACTTACAAATCCGTTTCAGGTGCAAGATATTTTCTCAGTCTGCATCTAAAGGTTAGTCTTTTTTTTCTAAATGTAAATGAATTTCTTCATGTTTTATACAGATTATACAAACATAGGAATTGTCAAATTTATAAAATATGACCAGTATCAATGTTGTCTGATATTTGACAGAGGTTTTTATTTTATCCATGTAATTTGTTCCTCAGTTGACAATCTTTAAGAATTTACTGGCATGTATGGACTCGTGCCCAAGGTATTAAGATTATTGAAATAACTACCTTAAACTTGACCTTTTTTTTATCACAATTATTCACTCGCCATCATTGACAGAGTAATATGCATGATTTGCTGCTGCTTATCTAACATATGTACTCACTTATAAGTCCATCAAATGACAAACAGCAAAGATCCTGATCTGGTGTAGCATAATGTACCTGCAGATTAGGGTCTACAGTGCTTGTTCTACTGATTACTCCTTGCAAACTTGATATTCCACGATCTGCTGGCGCATAATGCGATGACTGATCTGGGCCTGTGCAGTTTGAATTTGGTCTCGTCTTATAAGCGAGTATAGATGGCATGTGACAATTTACTCTGAATCAACACTGTCTTCCATTCCTACACCTGTTAAAAGTAACTTGTATCATTTGCTAAAAAAAGAAAAATAATAATGAGCAGGGTCTAATTTGTAAAAAAAAATTACTACAAATCCAAATAAATAAATATCATATGTAACATTTGTTTAATCCATGTAGTTTGAAGTGTTACAACTGAGATTTCTTTTGACATTATATCTTTTAAGTTATCTATGTTGTTACAGTATTTTTTGGTTTTATAACTTTTCTGGTATATTTAAAATAAAGCATCTTTTTACAACAACATTATGTTTTCTTGTCACTTTTGTTTTTTCTGTAATGACTCCAGTCTTGCAAAAAGATCTTTATTCCAATGTTATGGTTCCTTTTGTTGATCAAGTTATTAGTACCACAATGTTGAATATGACATCTTTCACTCACTGTTTCAGTTATTGTGACTGATTTGTTGTACATTGGTTAAACTAATTAATAAACAATTCAGATATATCAAATTTATACTAAAATTATTCTAACATAATGTTCTCTATTTTTGCTTGATATCAGTGTAACAGAAGGATCTGTCTATCACAGGAAACATTTCATGGTCCCTGAATATCTTTTGGGAATGGGATGGGTTAAGAAGAATTTAAAATTGATCCCATAGCTTTAAGAAAACATAATTACACACTTGTTATGCAATGCAAGTTGTTCTTTGTCACCTAGCCATAAGACCAAGTGAGTTTTTTAGCATGGTCCTTTGTAGTGCATCTTTTGACATCAGATATCCATCAAGAATAGCTGTGCTGAATTTCTCAAAAACTGCACGTTAATTCAGAAAAGCACAGAGCATCCAGGCATAAAACCTGTTCAGCTTTTTCAAATGTTTTGCAATCAGTTTCGGCCAGCATTACTAAAAATACAGAACCCTTTAAATGTCTTTTTGGCAAACAAAACGGATTAAAATAAAATTTTATATAAATATTTATCTTATGAAGATCTTCTGTTTTAATAAACAAAAACTATACTAGTCTGCTATCAAATATTACCACCATTGTTACAAATACTAGAAAAAACCTGTCATCCACCAGATTAGTTGCCATTTTTTCTCAAAACTGGTTCTAGAGTAATATAGAGACAGTTTCCAGAGCAGGCAGTTATGAGTGGACAATTCACAGAGATGGGCAGCTCAGAGAATGGACATTTCAGAGAATCGACAGTTCAGAGAATGGACAGTTTGGAGAATGGACAGTTCAGAAATTTGACATTTCAGAGAATGGACAGTTCAGAAAATGGACAGTTTGGAGATTGTGAGAAATTAATTCAAGGACGGAAAAAATCAATTAAAAAGGCAAGGTGAATTAACAAGACTCATTTATAAAAATGTGTGTTAAAAATGAACGGATTTTTTAATGTTATACTATTCTAATGGTAGCAATTGCACAAAATTTTCAGAAACAAATATAAGTTAAAAAAATACAGTAGAATTGATTAATGCAAGATGTTATGGTTTCTATCAGGTTTTATGTGTCTTAGCAACATGATAGATCTTGTTAATTCATATCTAGACCATATTTTGTATTTTTCAGGATTTCATAGAACTAGGATACACTTTATTGAAACGGCATTTTGGGACTGGACAATGGGGTTCCCTGAAAACAGCATTACCGCCAGATGGCGCTCATCAGCAACTCAGTTCATTTCAAACTGGAATAGTCCAGCATCCATATAGCAACAGCGTTCAAGAGCAAGAAAACTACACGAAGAGGTTAGCTATTTCCGTATTATAATAATGCCTACGGAGTGCTGCATACCCCAGTGCACAAACAGAGGTGGGCATGCATTTCCCTGGTCTCAAAAAGATCGGGTTAAAATTTTGACAGAGGTTATACGGAGAGACTTTTGGAAGCCCACGATACACAGTGTTGTGTGTTCCAGCCACTTCGACTCATCTGATTATGTCTGCGAAACATCGTCTGGTAAGTTATGTTTTACACAGCTTATACTTCTAATCAGTTCTCAAAATATTTATTAGCATTATATTTAAACTAAATAAATCCATATATGTCGTTTTACGGTTTATAACAATCATTATGGTTGTTTAGAATAATCATGTTTGGTCCGCTATCACGTAGCAGTATCAATGAGCATCAATACGAACAGATGAACATAATGAGAAGTGTAAATATATTCAGAAATTTACAATGCACTGTATTTTTGTTTTTAATCAGAATTTAAAATGTTAATACTTCACAGGCACAAAACCATTGCAGAAGAAGTTGAAGCCCACAGCTGTGCCCCACATTTTCAACTGGACTATAGCTGAATCTTCAGCAACACTTAAACGGAAGAAGAGACACATCCAAAGAGAATTCAAGCAAAATACTCCGGTATGGTGAGGTATTTCACGCAAGGACGTAACATTCTGAGGTCTATCAATATTGTGATTTTTCAATACATTACAGATATAATCACAATACAATTTAAAATAAATTTAAATCTCTATAAAAGAAAATAAGACAAGGAATGTAGGCAGATTATCACAATTTATTATTTTCTTATTGCAGACACATTTTTTTTTTAAAATTCACAGAATTAGTGCATCTTGTTTAGCCCAGTACTTAGTGAACATTTTCATATATATGATGGTTAATTTTTTTAAAATAAAAATCTCATCCAATTTACCCTAATTTCAGAACCAGTGCCTCAGGAAACCACTCATTTAGTTTTCGTCTTAACTACTGTATAAAAATTATTTATTTTTTTATTGTTATTTCAGGGCATTAGTGATGTTATTATGATGGACGAAAACACTGAGATTGGATGTCAAGAAACTGTTTCATCAGCCCAGTACTTAGTAAACATTTTCATGTATATGATGGTTAATTTTTTTTTAAAAAAAATCCCAACCAATTTACCCTAATTTCAAAACCAGTGCCTCAGGAAACCACTCATTTAGTTTTCGTCTTAAGTACTGTATAAACATTATTTTTTTTTATTATTATTTCAGGGCATTAGTGATGTTATTATGATGGACGAAAACACTGAGATTGGATGTCAAAAAACAGTTTCATCAGCTCCAACTGAAGAAACAGGTACATTCAAGGATTAATGGCTTTATTTTTATGCAATTCACAATAGCAGAAAATGAAGAAACGTTTGTTAACAAAACCTATCTGCTATTTTTTAATTTGTGTCACATTCTGCCAATTACTAATACATCATTTAAGACTCTTTTCTTTTTCAACACTTGCATATAAACCAAATCCAAATTACAAATGTACTGTTAAAAATAAAATTGATGCACTTTTTGTAAATTAAGGCCTGTTACTCAAATGTTGCACAATTTATTAAAATTATTTATGTAAGTCTGTGATAACCTTGAAATTCACCAACTGTAATTACAATTTTATTTCAGTTGTTCCAGTCTACATACCTGCATCAACTCAGACTGAAGAAACCAGCACATGGGATTTTGGGACACAAAGTGGTGATCAACCAATGTTTAACATCCAGAATATAGTGAATGATCCCCAGGGCATACATTTTTATACAGGACTGGATAATTATCAGAATTTTAAATTTGTGTTAGACACCTTAGGTGTCGCAGCATATCACCTAAACTACTATGATGGGACATTACCCAATATAGGTATTGAAGATCAATTTTTTTATACATTAATTAAACTCCGACGACACATTACAAATTTCAAGCTGAGTCACCTTTTCAAACTGAGTGAGGGTGGAATTACTAATGTGTTTGTCACATGGATAAATTTTAGGTTTCACCAGTGGAATGAGGTCAACTGGTGGCCATCAAGAGATTTAGTTCATTATTTTGCACCTACAGATTTTAAGGCAAAATACCCCAATACTCGGGTGATATTGGATAGTACAGAGTGTCCAATTTTCAAGCCTAAACAACCACTGGCACAACAAGCAACATATTCAACGTACAAAAATAGAAATACTGTAAAGGTATTGGTGGGTTGCACACCTGGTGGACTTGTTTCCTATGTTTCTAATGCCTATGGAGGTTCTACCAGCGATAGATATGCGAAAGAAGTAGACTAACTACGATGTTTGATCCAGGGGACTCAATAATGGCTGATAAGGGCTTCAATGTAGAGGATATCTTTATTCCATTCAATATTCATATCATTATCCCAAGTTTCTTCAAGGCCAAGAATCATTTGTCATCCAGAAGCGTGTTAAAAGATAAAAAATCGCCAGCAAACGAGTTCATGTTGAGAGAATCATTGGTTTAGCAAAAACATACAAAATTTTATGCAACCCCCTTAATAATACAGAATCTGCACTAGCAACAGAAATAATAAAGGTGTGCTTTATTTTCTGTTCCTTTAGAAATGGAATTGTACCAAGACATGCTTAAATATATTTTGTAAGAAAACACTAAATGTGTAACAAATCAATAAAATATAGTTCTTTCAGAACAAATGTATTTATATAAATTCAGCAAATATGTACAGTATTCTGTCTCACTAATTACTTTTCAAGTATCTCATACATAAATATCTTTACTGTATGTTCTTCAATGTGCCATCTGTGACAAAAGTTGAATTTCAAAATAGATGCAAAATGTTACTATGGTGTTTTGCTACATGTACTTATATACAGGCCATAGTTAACTTAAATTTCAAAATAATTAAGTGATATACTTTTATGCACTATGATTATTGTGTGGGTATTCTTGTACTTATAAAACATAAATATGCCATGAAAATAAACATAATTTTTAACACAATATTTGCATTGGTCTTCCATTCAACTACTGGTTTCGCTGTATTTAAAAGTAGGATGAATTGAAAATACAGTGATGTAACATCTTAAACTTCAAAAGTCACAGCTGTAATATAGTTTGTAGAAGTGATGATTGATTAATGCTTCTTTGAAGTGACTATCAAAAAATTCTTTAAGATTTGTTACCATCTTGTCTACAAAGTCCTTGTCAAATTTTATTAAAACAACCTTTAATTCCTTCATGTTGAAAACAACAAGTTTGCACTCCTTTCTCCCAGAGCACAGCATTTGTCCCTGAATCTGATAATAATAGTCATGATTGGTATCCAATGTGAGACCCGATGGTGACAACTTGAGGTAAGGCACAGTGTTGTGGTTAATGACCTTGTCTTTGCTTGCATATGGGCATTTCACTTCCACAATAGTTGTATCATTTATTATCCTATCTGGAGTTGCTGCCAAAAAAGGATACTCCTCACAAATGAACAAACCACAAGGATGTGTCTTGATACCTTCTAATTGTTCAAATTTAGTTATGGCTACTGCTTCAGATTTTATCCCATGTAGAATAGGTGCAGTGCGGATTGATCTGCACATGCATAACGATCTAGCTAGGGCTTGCTTGTTCTTTCGTTCCATAGCTTTACAGATAGAACCAAACATAGAGGCAGTAAGTCTTTTGCACCTCTCGTCATCCCATTGCTTACAGGCAGACTGATTTCTTGTTGATTCCTAGACTATGTTAGCCTGGCCTTTTGTAATTTGTGTTATGTTTTCTTTCTCAAGAAAATGTTCTTCCATGGTTTGTGTCTTGTACTGGTGATCTTTGCTAAGTGCTGGTATGTTAGCTGGAGGGAAGAGATGGCGTACTGGCATCTTTATAGAACCATTATAATTCAAGCAAACATTTCTAAAATGATCTGGGTAGGCTTCTTGAACACGATATTTGGAAGGGCGTGGGTCAAATTGCAGGGTTCTATCACTTCCACGAATGGTCTGCAGGTGATGTGCTTTGAGAGGAGAATCTTTGTGTGGTTTTGCTTTATGAAATGTCTGCAGTACCTGAGTGCACGACAGTTCAGACAAAATGATTCCATCTTGCAAAAACCTGAAACTTGCATACAAAACTGTAACAACATGTTTGCAGTGAGCTGATGTACCTTGTCCAGCACCACATTCACACTGCGCTTCTTGTACTACCCCATTTTCATCAAGTGACAGGTCTACCTTATAGGCTACTGACTTCTTCATTTCAGCCCATACAATGGATAAAATAAATGTCAAACCATTCTCTGGGTTTGTACACACTCTGTAGCATCGCAAATACCTCTCTTCATACATATCTTTGCACTTAGGATCAAAGTCTTTGCAATAGAGAGACAGGTATTCTGTCAACCTTTCCATGGTGAATTGGGGGAAATTGCCAGTCATACCTACATGAGCATCCTTGTACTTATCCTGACATGGAATATCCATCTTGAACTCTGGCTCAGTAGTACCACATGCAGAATTTTTATCATAAAACTCCAATCTGTAAAGAAAAGAAGAAAAAAAAAATAATTAAAAATTGTTTGTTTGTTTGGTATAACATTTGTCATACAGTTCATTTCACAGGCCTTATTTATCACATGATACTAGCCAAATTACATAAGCTTTATTTTTTACCTTCAGTGTACAATTAAGAGAAGTTACTCATGTTAGTCTTAGTGGTGAATAGTAACCAAAATTAGATGTAACGCATAATTGGGGATTTTAAAAAAAACTCACAGACACGAAGAAAAAGAAATGTTCATCATGAAAATACTTTCACTTTTTGTATATACATTATGTACTTTTTTTATAAAGTCATTTTACAGCACTAATCTGACTAGAAAGCATAGTATATATGCTGAGAGAGAGAGAGAGAGAGAGAGAGAGAGAGAGAGAGAGAGAGAGAGAGAGAGAACGCAACATCATGAACATGTCATATGTTCTTTCCTGAAACATGTTTACTAACAAGCATAAAAGACGTTGAGCTTTTGAAGCAACAATCAAAACGTAATGCACGCCTGTGGACTAAAACACTTTTGAAGACAGTTCATATCCAATATTTGTGTCAATGCTTCTAATTTTCAAAAGTCATCTATTATTATCTATGTCCTTCACTAAAAAAAAAATGGGACTTGTACTTAAGTAAATATTTGTTCATATTCGATTATAACCTATTTTCGAGGTTGGCGTCTTTAAACAACTTCACTGTATTATTGTTTGGATCGTGCAAATAAAAGTGTTTGCACACTTACCTCTCAATCAGTTCCTTTTTCCGACCAGAAACCTTGGCATTTCTCTTCTTTAACTCTTCTCTTATTTCTGGAAGAGTCCATGATTCATAAACTAAATTGTTCGACATTTTACAATTTGCTACTCCGATGCATTGAACCAGTTGACTAGCAGCGCCACCTAGCGCAACTAGCACTCTGAGAACCCCATTCTTTGCAAAGTTTAGTTACATCAGAGTTATCTCTCTTAATGCAACTGCGTATTATACGTTCCTAATTCTGTCCGTCTAAAGTTAAGAATCTAACATTACTCGATATGACAGTATGTAAAATACATGTTGAAAAAGGACAGAAGTTACATTTATTTCGCTTGATGTTAGCATTCAGGTCAATGATACTTGTTTTGTAACATATATATGAACAAAGAATTCGGTTCAGTTACCTCCCGTCGTGCCGTTCAAAGTTCAAGTGTTACAAACTTCAGCCGCACTGCTAAAATTAGAATATCGTCTCATTTCGTCAGAACTTGACGTTATCAAATATTCTTTAGGAAAATTTATGATAGGTAATTTTTTTTTGTATAATTCATATTACATGACATTGATTGTATAGAAACTTTTACCTGAGGGATTTATTTACAGTTTTGTTGTTTAGTAACATATTTTCGAGGTTAAAGATCATGCGTCATTAAAAGTCAAACGCTAGTTTGTATATTTATGTAAATATAAAGCTGGCATTTTTATGCCGGGTTAAAGGTAAGTTGTAAAAAAAAAGTAAAGATAAGGAATTGTTCAACAAAAATCGATAAAACGTTGGCATAAAAAAATAGTCAATCGCCAAAGACCTTTTTCTGATGACAGTAGTATGGTTTTTTTGTTATAGTATGCTAAGTTATGATAAATGTATGGAGTCATTATGTTTTAATCATTTCAAAGATGTTCAAGTCTGATCTGTTTTATTTAAATGGATTTGTTTTGTTCCCCATCATTAAAATCATTATGTAGGTAAAGCAGCTATACATTACAACATAAAATTAACTTTCATCGAGGGCGATGAAAATCCGTTTTAAATCAGAGTTTTAACTACTACTTATAATTTGTAGGGGAAGCGATTTTAAGAAGGTAGGTGTAAACGTCTTTTTCCTGACAAAAACATGGCTAAAAACATCAGGCAATGATCCCAAGTGTGCGGATCTAACACCCACCAGTTACTCCATCAAGTCATTCCCGCGCCATTCTCGCAGAGGTGGAACGACTGTAATCACAATGAACTCCATATTCAAACGACTTAACCACACCACAGCCTTCAATTTCAACCACATCATTTGAACTAGTCCAAAACACACTGGAGCAGAAGTCTCCATTTTTTTCTGAAATCATGGATGACATGTTACAAGCTGCAGATAAATGATGACAAAACTGAGGCCATTCTGATCACACCCCAAAGACTTTCCCATTCACATCCTTAACCTCAAACAATAAATATCAGCAACACCAACATTAAATTCACACAGTCAGTACAAAACCTAGGTTTTATCCTGAACAGTATTCTCATAATGCACCAACATGTCATGAACATATGCAAGGCTGCAAATCTTGAGCAGAGATGCGTCAGCTCCATTCACAAGTATCTTTTAGTTGATGCCACTAAAACACTTGTTTGCTAATTAGTACTTTCAAGACAGGACTAAATTCTGTCTGGTTTGTCTCAGCATATGTCATTTATATTTTTTGTTATAAGTGTTTTCTAGTGTTGTAAAGCACTTAGAGCTTCTAGAGGTTCGGCACTATACAAAGACCTCAATATTATTATAATGTCTGCTATGTGGAAGCAGTCTGGAATTTCCATTCCCAGTGCTGTCTTATATTCCTTGTTCTTATAATGAATGTTATTGTGTAAACTGGAATTTATATGGCCTATTCTATTTAATGTCCCATGATGTGATGTTGAGTGTTGTTGTGTAAACTGGAATTTCCATAGCCTGTTCTATTTATTGTGCCATGATGTGAGGATGAATGTTGTTGTGTAAACTGGAATTTCCGTGGCCTGTTCTATTTTATGTCTCATGATGTGTGGATGAATGTTGTTGTGTAAACAGACAATTTTGACTTCAGCTACTAGTTTTATCTAGATATCAGGATATAAAATGAAATCACAAATTTAAGCGTTAAAACCAGACTAAAATATAATTATGCAAATGAGTAGAAAGTTTTAAATGAATTACAATCCAGTCATGATATGAGCGTTTGACCATATTGCCAGTCTTGAAAATGTTGGCAGCTCTTATTAGTTTTCATGTTTGGGATATAGTTGCTAAAAAAGCAAGCAGATCACTGAAGATTTAAGAATTTGCGAAAAAATGTCTTATCTAACAAGAAATGTCAGTTTTCCAATGCAAAAATGAATACCAAGATGGCAATAGTTTAAATCTTAACCATATCAAATGTGCATAGTTATCACTAATACCGGTACCTTCTTTAGAACCAGTAAAGGTATTTAGGTAAAGGTGAAAAATAAAATTCAAATAATTTTTTACTTGTGATAATACTCATTTTACAGTTTGGTCGCTAAAAGATGCAGATGCAAATCTAGACTCTTTGCTATTAAGTTGATAGTGAAATTGGTGGTTAAGTTTATGTACAGTACCAAATTGTGTGCTATTATGGCTAGAAAAATGAAGCAGTACAGTCTGCCACACACAACCTTCTATAAATCCACCACTTGACATGCAAAACTATTAGGACAATTTTGTTTGAAATTTTAACCAAAAATGGCTATATATAGAAACAAAATATTTGTAATGAGCATGTCTGATCGTATTATTTCTTTTTTTCTCCACCTAATGTTATGCTGTCATGTGCTAAGTATTATGGGTAGGTAATATGCCGTTACATATTCTTGGTGTGGGGCCAAACTTAGCCTTTTCTGAATACTTCTGGAAAGTAGGGGTGGGGGAATTTTTTGATATATTTTACCTTATTAAAGCTTCTTTTGTTTTGGACTGCTATTGAACAGCCCTCCTGAGATATGTTTCACTATTTAGCAGCTCTCACCCATGATGTTGGAAACAGGTCCTTGTCTGTGATTGATGAGTTACAAATTTGCATATGCTATCAGCTAGTTAAAAGTATTGAATCATGGGAAAATTGAACCTATATAATAAGGAACTTATGACAGCAATGTCGTCCGAGAAAATGATACGTATTGGAGTTGGAAGGTTTATCTTTGAGAACACATGTAGTTGACAGACAGACAGGGCAGGTTAATGTATGTTCTACATTTAAATTTTGTTATAGGTTGAAGAATGGCAACAGACAAGGAGAAAATTTTTGATTCAGTGAAAGATTATTATGGGAAGGTTTTAAATAAAACAGAGGACCTCAAGACATCAGCATGCATTTCTGGTCCAAATGTGATGCCCAAACATGTAAAGGAAGCTATGTCACAAGTGCATGAAGAGGTGACAGCAAGGTATGGGGTATGGTCTTGATGTACCGCTATATTGACATTTTGATGAGACAATGTCTTATGTTATATTCATCTGTCACTCTGTACATCCATCTATGTGTTGATCGCTTATTTTAAAGCAAACTTTGTCTACTTCCGTTAACACTGCTAATAATAAATCAATGTGTAAAATGTTTTACAAAGATAAATTGGTGATAAGTAGCATATAGCAACAAATATTTTGTATCCTGGATGCGCCTCTTGGGTTTGAAATGGAGGACAGTGGTACTGATTGGGGTTCAGATACAATGTATTATGGAGGAAATTAAAGTTATTTTGTAAATAATTGATCGACGAAGATAAAAAGAATAAATCATGGAAATAAGATCCACATTGATAGTAATAAAAATCCATAGCTGAATGACATTACTTCATATTTCTATCAGTCCTTGGATTCAGCAATTTAGCATTAACAAAATTAGGATTAATCTGATTATCTCACACCAAAACTAAGTTTCTGTGGCTGACTAACTCACACCTCAGAAACAGGGCTGTCATGTGGGTTTTGGTTCTGCTTGCTGACAGCTGTAGAATTTAAAGTAACATTTCCACTTACCGGGAAATAAAATATTTTGGATGAAGTATTGAATGCATTCCTCATAAACCACTTTTCATACCTGTTTGTTCTTTTTCCCAACTATATTTACATCTTACAACACTCCCTCGATAACTTACACCCAGATAACTTGTAAACCCACTTTTTATATATTAAACAGGAAAATACCCAAAACATGACCACTATTTCTTAAACTTGAAGAAAATTATGATCTAAACTGGTAACTGAAACTTTGATATATCACTAGTTTTATCGCCAAAAATGGTAGAAAGGACCTGGAAATTTTAATCAACATTAAGAAATTTTCAACTTTTAACAAGAAGTCATATATTTTAGTTACTTTTTCTTTCTGAATGACATTCTTTGTATACAGTAAATAATGACATTCAACTGAATTTCAATCAGTGAATAAAATCTGTCATTTTACGTCTAGTGGAGGCAGAACTTAAGTATTACTAAATAAATACCAGAAAAATAAGTTTTTTTTGTGACATTTATTGGTTTCAGTTCTATCGTTTAGTTTGGTTTAATTGTGATCATGATAAATGCAACAATTCATATGCTTTTGTTACATTTTCTTTCCAAACAAAATTCTTTGTATACCATAAATAACGATATTCAACTGAATTTCAATCAGTGAATAATTATATAATTCATGTCTAGTGAAGGCAGTACTTATGTAAATAAATACCAGAAACATAAGTTTTTTTTCAAGTAACATTTAAGTTTTAGTTTTTTCTTTTAGTTTGGTTCAATTGTAATCGTAAATGCAATGTGCTCTCTCATATTTAAAATGTGTCAATATACTTTTACAGTTATGTATGCAAGTGTTTCTTTGTAAACCCAATTATGTGCTGACTGTGTTTTGATATCTTGCTTGCATTTCTTTTTCAATTGTTGCGATGAATTAATTAAAAGCTTATATCCTTTGTATTATCATGTTAATTGCAATATTTGTATCAAATAAAAGGGGTAGAAAAAAAAGTTAATTTAGTTAAAAACTAGCTGCCAGGTCATATTTCTGGTGAATTCACTTCATTTGATCAATCGAACACTGGTATAAATGTTATTGTATATGTCACATAAATTACTTTAAATTAATCAACTCTTTCATAACTGTGATCAAAGATAGCAAGGCAGCCAAGTGAAATTAATATTATGTTATCAAATAAAGAGCTTTGTTTCAGAGACATGGATCATTGTGGAGAAACTATTTCAAAATTCAGAGAATCTCTAAATTGGTAACTTAGTAATACCATCATTGATGAGAAGTTTGGCTGTTATCTACAATAAAATGGTGACATCAATCTTTTACTAACTGAACAATACCAAATTGAGTTTGGATGTGGATGATGGTTTCACAAAATAAATGTTGCTTTTTTTTATAAATACAGAATCTTGTTTGGTGATGCATCAATATTTAGCCGGCTTCCCTGAGTTATGCCAAACACTTAGGGAACCAGACTTGACCAACAAGAACGAAAAGCAGTGACGTAACTCAGATATTTTCAAATACACACAAAATTGAAACCATTTGTAATAATGTTAATGATGTTTCTCTTGTTGGACATCTTGAAAAAAAATGTAATTTATAAGAATTATAAACAACTTGAATCATTAGAAAAAGTACCTTATTGAGAATTATTCTCAATGTGATAATAAAATGAGTATTTGGTTATTAAACTGCTCAGCACCCCACCACACTCAGTTTTCCTGATGTCTAGCTGGGATTGCCATCACTTATTGTTCTTTTAGGTTCCTTGGTTGTTGTAGGGTTTAAAACCATTTTTCAGCACAGTATAGGCTATACACAGCAGCCAGTATAACTAGTGGAAGAACCCTGAAAACTCAGGGAAGAACCACCAAGCCATGAGAATCTACTGGCAAACTTTTTCACTTACCCACATTAGCCAAACCTGAGACTCAAACCCACATAGACAGGGTAGAGACAGCAGTGATCCAAAAATGTGAGCTCTTTAGACAGTTGGACACTTGAGTACCCAGGTTCCTCGGAAATTCGGGCCCATACTTACAGTGCGGTCAGTGGAGAGGTTTATTGAGTTTGATTTATTACCTTTGATTTGAATACAGTAAAAACTGTTATGACCAACCACCTGTCATTTTCAACAAAAATACATGGATTGATTTTATTTTATAAGCGCTTTGTTATGCGCTACCAGTTGCTGAATGTGACCAGTGACTATGATGTCTTGGCAAAATTTCATCACTGCTATGAACAACCAACCGCATTGCAAAAAATAAAACCCTGATCAAAACCATAACCTTGACATAATCCTTTGTAAACACGAAAGCCTGGGATACATGTAGTATACAAACAAAGTGCACATTTAAATAACACTACAGTTGAACGACATATAGCAAGATAAACACCACTAACCATCATTTAATCCTTTTTAATAATGACCTTATAAATATTAAAAATTGTTTTAATAAGGTATTTATAAAATTTGCCTATCAACCAGTTTTGTGAAATTTACATGTCTAGTGTATGGTGATTTGTAAACTGCAGTAAACCAGACTAAAGCACATGTCACTAACCACCAGTATAATACCGAAGTCATGTGAATACCCAGTAATGGTAACCAATTTTTCATCAAAGAGAGTAACAATGGACATACACAGAGAGTTTAGAAGTTTGTATTTTTACTTTATCTTTGTTCAAACCCATGTAAAAAAAACAACACAATGTTTTTAGTCCTGATGTCCCAGTGAGAAATATTTTGAAAGGGCTTCAGTGTGAGATTGAATACATTGTCTTTCCAGTTAGTCCATAATACCTGGGGGGGGGGGGTAAATAAGCTCGTGATCTTTACTACTAGAAAGTGAGAATGATTTCCCGATTTGTTTTTTTGTTAGTGTTTCACCAAGCCTCTATCTGTTTACCTGGGTGCAGATGGTCACAACCTTTGTTTTTCTAGCTATCACACTGGTGATTTAAACTCAAAATAAATGACTTTTATTGTTTCTTGATGAGTTAATTATGTCTTTTTGTTTTGTTCATTGGTACATAATATATATTTATTCCACATTTCCCCCGAAACCTGATCAAAACCGAAATACGTCTAGTCGTTATTATATCAAATGGCAGAACCTACAATGAAATAAAGAATTTGAACACTTGAAGAAAAAATTTAATGTAATTGAAAGAAGAGAAAAATGTGAGACTGCTTTCAAAATAGCAGCCAACTTAAACGTTGGTAAAAGACAAGTTCAAAATGTTATCAATCCTAAACTTTTGCTTTTCTGCTTAGAAATGGAGATACATGTTCATACAGCTGAGTAAAAAATGTCAACAAAATAGTATAAAGTTATTTTGAGAGGAATGTATGCAATATTTAACAAGATTTATGAATAAAGGATATGATACATGTACAGTATGTTTTTTTTCCTTCTTCAACATTGCTAACTTTTGATGCAGTAAACCAGTCCATTTTCACGCACCTCTTTTGAGAGACCACTTGTCTTGAGGAGCTTGCTTTTGGTTGGCAGAAAGATCTGTCTCTCTTAATGGGTTTTACTGTATAAGATTGTTTTTCTTCATACTGAGTGGTACACAAACGCACACACACACAAACACACACACATTTGTATGACATACCAGTACTTCTAAATGTAAATGTATTTAAGAATAGAAAACATAGATGTATTGTGTTCAAGTATTGTAGCACATATTCAAACCCATAATTAGTGGCGATTTGTGGGAAAAATAGACAAAACTGGCCATTGTAATCAGATGATACCATGTTCAGAATATCATTATGAATATTATTATTATTATTATTATTATTATTATTATTATTATTTGTATACTGTACAACAAAATAAATTGCTGGTAAATGTTGTTCTCTCCCAAATTTTTGTTCCACAGAAGATTAACTGTACTTTGCTCATGTTAGTCTATCCTATAAATGCAATTATCACCAGCTTAAATAGATTCAATGGTATTTGTTTGTTTATGCTATAAAAGTATTGTCTGGATTCACCAGCTGCTCATTTATATAAAACATTTCCTGGGGGAAAATTAGAATTGTTGTTCTGAACAGTTGCTGCTGAGTAAAGGTGACTGTTTTAACAAGTTTGTATATGTCTTTTGAAAGCTTCCTTTAATGTTATTATCAAAATTATATTTGATGTTTAAAGTAATTTATTCCTTATATGAATAATCCAATAATTAAAAGGAATATTAGAGTTCCACAGAGATTTCAAGGTATCATTCCTGCTAATTTATATTCATGTCATCATTGAGAATACATACCTTTCTTTTGGATTCTTTAAAACTAAATAGTTACATTATAATTTGCAACATTTGTAGAAGTACCTTTTTTTAACCTATTTTAATCTGTAAATATATGCCTATGAAATACCAATTATTATTTGATAAATCTTAATTCAAATATTGTAGATATTATGGGTGTGGACTAGTGATTCCAGAGAAGCTGAAGGGCATGCATGTCCTTGACCTTGGCAGTGGAAGTGGGCGGGACTGTTTTGCCTTGAGCAAGTTGGTTGGCCAGAATGGATTTGTGACAGGCATTGACATGACAGATGAACAGGTAAATGTATCTTTTTCTTTGAATTAATAATTATATTTTCTTAATTGCACACACAAATACATATGTACTTTTATTAATCTTCAAAGGAAAGTCACGGTACATAAGTGTTTTGAAGGCACCATAGAACCGTATGCAAGGGGAAGACCACTGATTGTCTATCTAAGTGACTACTAAACCATTCCCAGTGTAAATTATTGTTTTCCACCTTCAAATAAAAGGGGGGCCCCCAAGTGGCCGAGTGGTCTAAAGCGCTTTCCGTTACGGATCACTGCCATCACACCTCTGTCTGCGTGGGTTCAAGTATGATTCGGCTAATGTAGTTATGTGAGAAAGCTTACCGACTCATGGGTCGGTGGTTTTTTCCGGGAGTTTTCCTGGGTTCTTCCTCCACCAATAATACTGGCTGCCATATATAGCCTATCTTGTGCTGAAAATGGTTTTTAACCCATCAAAAACAAAAAACAATCCACCACAAAATATTGCTTCTGAGTCATGCAAACATATGAAATAAAAATAGTCATCTCAAAACTTATTGTCCTTAATTTAAGAATTTGAAACTTTAGTTGAATGTAAATTTTACTGTTTTTTTTTTTATTTGAATTCGACCAGACATTATGTTATTAACAGTCTTGAAATTTATGTCTAAACAAAACTAGATTTAAAACGAAAGTTCATCTGACTTTGAAATTTAATTAAATGATAATTTTTACTTTTAATACATTTACCATATATACTCAGTTGTAAGTTGAGTCAAGCTGCAAACAATAAAGATCCCGATCTGCTGTAGCATAGTATGCCTGAATGTCAGGGCCTATCTTGATTATTCTAATGACTACTCCTTACAACCTGCATAGACCCAGATCTGCTGTCGCATTATGCAATGGCAGATCTGGATCTGTGCAGCTAATAAGCAAGTATTTGTATGGTGTATTATTTCTGAAATGATGGCATAGCAGTCATTCTTGCAGGTCCATATAGCATTTAATACCTGACCATCTACAAGTAGGCATATACAAGTGTTTGCTAGGTGGACATGTATATTGGGCATAATTTAAAACTTGCAGGGATTAAACTTAAAAAGTGATGATCCCTCTTCTCCTTCTACTCCCCCCAATCAACTTTTTGGGGGGTATGGGGTATACAGGATTAACTTTATCTATCACCCGTTTGTTTATTTACCGTAGTATGACCCAAACTGTTTGAATTATATTCATAAAACGAATGGCATGCTTTTGTATTGTGCCTAAATAAAAGCTTCTCTTTGATCAACATGTTAAGAATTATCTCCATTTTCATACAAATATTGTTTATCTATCAGGCACTCATGCAGCTAATATCTTCAAAACCTATTAAACCTCTTCTTAAATCTTGGCAAGGATTTGTAAAATGAGAATAGTTTGTGATTACCACTGTCGTTTTACGATTGGTATGGTGGACATGTGACTACAATATTTTGGGTTCAAAACCCAGAATTGGATCAGCTTGGGTTAGCTACCAAGGTGTGTCCCTGGGCAAAACACTCGGCACCAGTTGCCTTGGCACTAAATACTTTACTTGTATTCTACTGCATTAAAATGAGCCCCCAAAACATAATAGTGCTCTTATTGGTGGGGTATTTTCAGGAGCATTTTATTTTGTGACTGCTAGTTTAACAAACATGCTTGTTATATAATTGACAGGGGGTAAGAAAACGGGTTCATAATGTAAATTAGCAACATTACTGTTAATTGCAAACCTTTAGTTAATGTCTGTTGTGATTTTTGTTGAATGGAATTCATTATGAGCCTTCTATACACTTTCAGTTGAAAGTTGCCAGAGATTACACTGACTACCACACAGAGAAATTTGGTTACATCACCCCCAATGTGAAGTTTGTTCAAGGATATATTGAGAAACTGACAGAGGCTGGCATACCAGAGAATTCACAAGATATCATTATGTATGTCTTCTGCTAATCATTTAAATATCTGTATTATCCCATCATATCGGTATAATATTAAAAAGGCATTTTCAAGCTATTTCGGACTCATAGTTTGGTATGCCATTTGTGCATGTTTATGCAGGTACGGTTTGTAAAGTTTAACAGTCTAATTGTTATCAATCCAGAGTTGTCAAGTTCCTGTCTGAGATTTTGATTAAAATTCTCTTTGATATAGCTGGTCCCATATTTGCAAATTTGGGTCCTTGTTAGAACAAAATCATAGGATTGAAAATGTACCAGGTGCTCATTTCCACATCTCTGCCTTGAAGGACAATTTAGTAGGAATTTTTGTGTGAAATATTTTCCTTTCAGAAAGAGTCATCTTTCCAAGAAGCATCAGCTGATCTCAGTATTGTAGAGACTGACCCCATGCTCACTTGGGTCACAATGGCTAAATTTTAACAGCCTCAACAACCTCCCATGCCTCTTAATTCATGGCCACATAGAGGAGGCAAAAACAAGGCATCATAGGGGCAAACCTTGTGCCAGTCGAGCAACACAAGGCATAAATAGGACTATCTAATGTGGTTTTGACCTAGTTTATCTCCATGGTACGCTTATTGCAGAAAAACATACACCATGTCTCTGTTGCCCTTATCCTGATCTTGGATTGGAGAAAGTATTCACCTTCAACCACAGAAAAGAAGATAGTGACATGCCCGAACAACACATAGTTGTTAGTGGAAGGTATACTTTCACCAGGAAAAGAAAGCATAAGCTCATTCCAAACACAATCTCTTAAGAATCTTACTCCAAGCCTTTCAAGACTGTAACCTTCTTAATGACCAACTTTGGATACCCCAAGAATGTTCCTCTGTATCATTCAGGAGGGAGATGTGACCAGTCAAAAGAACAGTGTGAGCATATGTTTCAAGCAAGGCACAAAATCTTTGTTTTAGTATGCTGTGTCTTTGAGTCATTGTAAACAAAGACAAATCCTACATCGCTAAGACCCAGCACTTTGTTTATCAAAACATTGGGTCCAAAATCTTCTTTTGGATTTGAGTTTTCTTCCTCAAAAGCAGTATTTGTGGATCACTTCTTTGATGTCCACCCTCTTCTTGAATCATCATATCTTCGCTGAATAATCTTCTTGCCTCCTGGGTCTTGTAAATTCAGTCAGCAGTACTCAGGTATATGCCGATAGTTTACAAAACCCAAACCTTTCCTTATAATTAAGGAAATCATTATCAGTGGCTTAGGCTTAAATTTTATGTTCCAGATCCAGTGATTATGGTTTTGGACTATTTGAGGTACCACCTCTGCAAATAGGATGTCATCTTCCAGTTAATGGTGGATAAGTCACTGAAGGATCAACCACTGGACAGTTGTTCTTGTAGGGTTTAATGCCATTTTACAGCACAAGATATGCTATTCATGGTGGCCAGTATAAATGGTGGAGAAAGAACCTGGGAAAACCTTGAAAAGAACCTCAACTCATATACCCACATTAGCTAAGCCAGGAACTGCAACCCATGCAGAAAGAGGTGAGATGGCAGAGGTGCATAATGGTGAATGCTTTAGACCACTAGGACACTCGAGGACCCACCACTTGACAACAAAATTTGCATGGATGCAGGATGACTACTTATGGTTCCCATCTTTTATCATTTCCCAAAACTCCACAAATTTTAATGATGGAATACACACATTATGTTAAAAGTGAATAAAATATTTGTCACTTTCTTAATTTACAGTTTTTGTAATTTATGTATTTTATAATAATAAATAGTAAAGGATTAAATTTGGGAGGATCAAATGATACATGATATTGGGTAGTTACTAATTATAGCTGCTGTAGAGGCAAGATAGGTAGTAATATGTTGTTTCTTCTTCTGAATATGATGGTCATGGGTAAATCCACTCTGGAAATGAAGGCTGTGGCTAATACCTTAAGGAGATGAGGACCATATGTTATGTCATTTAGAGATGAAGACCATGGGTAATGCCTTCTGGAGAGGACGGTAATGGTTAATGCATTTAGAGATGAAGACCATGGGTAATGCCTTCTGGAGAGGATGGTAATGGTTAATACCTTGGGGATGAAGGCTATGGGTAATGCTTTCTGGAGATGTCGACCATGGGTAATGCCTTATGAAGATGTAGACCATGGGTAATGCCTTATGGAGATGTAGACCATGGGTAATGCCTTCTGAAGGTGAAGGCCATGGGTATTGCCTTCTGGAGGTGAAGGCCATGGATAATGTCATCTGAAGATGAATGTCTTGAATAATGCCTTCTGGAGATGAAAGCCATGGGTAATATCATCTAGAGATGATGATCTTGCATAATGCCATCTGGACATGAAGGTCATGGGTTATGTTATCTAGAGATGAAGACCATGGTTAATGCCTTCTGGAGATGAAGGTCATGGGTAATGAGAGATGAAGGTCATGGGTAATGAGGGATAAAGCCATGGGTAATGCTTTCAGGAGATGAAAATCATGGGTAATACGTTCAGGAGATGAAGGTCATGGGTAATGCAGATGATGTCCTCATTCTTTGAAAAGATAAGGTTAGCTCCCATCACAAACAGTGACTTCTGTTCTGGATTCTGATATATTTTATCCTCATTTTCGGAGGATATAGGCCATGAAAACTAATTCTGTGCCCATCTTGTGAATTTTGACTTGTCTTGACCAGAGTCTTTGGCACTTTGTAGAGTAGAATCATCTGATGGTTCTTGGTTGATTGACAGAGGCACCCTTGAGCTATGTTTCAGAGCCTTCATAATGAGTTCTTCATTTATATATTTATTTAAATGTGTATATGTCCCTGTATTTGTGTTTGTAAGATTGCACAAGTCTTTGTCAGAAGAGAGAACCTCATGTAGAAATGTCCTCGGGAACAGGTTTTTTTTCTCACTGCATTGTGACTTGACTGAAGTTTCAGTCAAGTAAAAGAAGTAATACAAATTTTATGAATTAATCGCTGGTCCTGGTAATCGCAAGTCCAACACATCTTCATATCAGTTATTAAAGACTGAAAGTAAAAGAAAACAAAATTCATGGAATAATATAAGTTAAAGTTATTTATATGATCATATTAATTATAAAATGATCTTTGTTCCTGCTAATGGAAAATCATGCATGGCAATTTATTGGAGATCTTCAATGTAATGTTAATCAAGGGCAGTAAAACAATTATACACAATACTTATAGCTCATCATTTACACCAATGGAGAGGGTCATCAAGCTTAACTGAACTAATTAAAATCACAAAAATAATTTAATAATTTCATGTATCTTGTTATCTTTCACTGTTTATAATTATTGTGATCATTGTAAAAATATGTATCCATATTTAATATTTATCTAGATTTACAGATTTACATTGTTTACATTTTTACTGTCCATGCTGCCATTAATCTGATAATTTTAAACAAGGCAAGCAAGACAGCCTTGTAGAACATGAGTGTAAATAAAGGAAACTCTTTAGGTAACTTTCTTCCTTATTACAGATATGTCAAGATGTGCATTTATATTTGGTTTACTTGTTTTCCAGTTCCAACTGTGTTGTCAATCTTTCCCCAGACAAGAAGAGTGTGTTATCTGAAGCTTATAAAGTGTTAAAGGTATGTGGCGGTTTTTCTTAGCTCTACTGGTCAAATACAACAAAAGTTTATGTCATAGTCTGTTCATCGTTTTTTTTGTCATCCATTAGCACATATTTTCTTGTTACTACTAATCCTAAACTGCTCGGAGGATTGCCGTTAAATATTGCAAAAACATTCATCTCAAGGACCTAAATGAAAATGAGTCCAGTCTTAAATCCATAGTACCACCAAGGCAGCCATCATGCTGATGAAACTAGACTAAAATGGAAAGTGATAACTTTTTCACCTGATAATCTTTTATAATGTCTAGTTGGTCTTAAATGATAATGATGCCAATCTAACATCCAATATTGCTCATTTGCAGTCTCCATTTTGAAAAAAATATTTTTGTTGTTGCTTCCTCTAATATGGATGGTTGTATCAACATGGGTTTTTCATGAAAAGTATTCTTATATTTAGTTACTTCTAAATTAAAATTATGCATATCTGACATCCAATATTCTTATATTTAGTTACTTCTAAATTAAAATTATACATATCTGGCATCCAATATTCTTATATTTAGTTACTCCTAAATTAAAATTATACATATATGACATCCAATATTCTTATATTTAGTTACTCCTTAATTAAAATTATACATATATGACATCCAATATGGCCACATGGTGACCATTTTGAAAATATTGTGTTTGCTCCTTCACAAGAATGGATGGGCATATCACTATGTGGTTTTCATGACAGCATTTTTAGAATGCTGATTTAGTTCCAAATGAAAATGGTAACAATCTGACTTACTGATTATTAGTCTTGTTATCAATGCTTAATGTTGTATCAACATGTATTAAGCTTTTCATATCAAGACTTTATATAATGTATGTCCATTGTAAACCCACTGCAACATGCTTTGTTGTAGCACAAAATCAGACATAATATGATTGCGGCATAATCCCTGAAAGTTTCTGTATTTGTTTGTGTGTGAAAAATTAATATAATTTTTTTTCTTCAAAGTATGAAAATTAATGTGTTAAAAGTTAATTATCATTTTGAAAAAGAGATTGTGTGTGAATTCAGATGTAACATGTTTGTAGCATGGCTCAGTTTCTTGAAGAAGTGCAGATTTTTCTGCCAAAATAGAAAAGAGTTTGATGTAATAATTTGGCAATTTTCATGATTGCATCATTCTTGAAAAGAACAAAATGTTCAGAGTCTCTATAATTTGTGAATATTCATTTCAGGTGTGTCAGTAATTGATCGCTCCCCATTGATCTTTGCTTAGCTTTGGAAGACGTCAGCTTATTAAAAAGCTGATTAGTGTTAATTTATTATTATTAAACTATAAACAATAATCTGTTAGTCTTTTCCATTTTTCCTCGATGTATTCTTTGTACAGTTTTTGATCAATGAAAAGAAAAGATTGTGATCTGAATTTACAAATCCGTTAATCTAAGTACTTTGCTAATCATTAATGTTATACTCAGTATTTTGCTAATACACTGGTAATCATCAGTGTTAATCTCTGTACTTTGCTAATCATCACTGTTAATCTCAAATCTCAGTTCTTTGCTAATCATCATTGTTAATCTCAGTACTTTGCTAATCATCACTGTTAATCTCAAATCTCAGTACTTTGCTAATCATTAATGTTATTCTCAGTACTTTGCTAATCATCAATATTAATCTTAGTACTTTGCTAATCGTCAATGTTAATCTCAGTTTGCTGCTAATCATCAATGTTAATCTCAGTTCTTTGCTAATCATCAATATTAATCTCTACTTTGCTAATCAACAATGTTAATCTTATTACTTTGCTTATCATCAATGTTAATCTCAGTTCTTTGCTAATCATCAATGTTAATTTCAGTACTTTGCTTATCATCAATGTTGATCTCAGTTCTTTGCTAATCATCAATGTTAATCTCAATACTTTGCTAATCATCAATGTTAATCTCTGTACTTTGCTAATCATCAATGTTTAATCTTATTACTTTGCTAACCATCAATGTTAATTTCAGTTCTTTGCTAATCATCATTGTTAATCTCAGTACTTTGCTAATCATCAATGTTAATCTCTGTACTTTGCAAATCATCAATGTTGATCTGAATACTTTGCTAATCATAAATGTTAATCTCTGTACTTTGCTTATCATCAATGTTAATCTCAATTCTTTGCTATTCATCACTGTTGATCTCAGAATTGGCTAATCATCAATGTTAATATCAGTACTAGTGGTTGTTAAAATGATTTAAAAGAAAAAACAAAATATAATAACAAATAAGGTGCCAACATGTGCATTTGGTTTTCAAGTGTTAACAATTATCTCAGAATCAGTTGACCAGTGAACACTATTCAGTGACCAGTGAATGCTATTCAGTGACCAGAGAATGTTGGTGCTTAAGTGGTCTTGAAGGTATTTTGCATTGTAATCCCTATGGCAACAAAAATTGTGAAATATCTGGTAGAAAGCAATAATCATGTTTTTTCATGCCTCAGATCAGATTTCAGTGGAAGTTCTGTTAGTTGTTTCAAGGTTTAACACTATTTTTCAGCACAGGATAGGCTATACATGAATGCTAGTATTACTGATGGAAGAAGAACCAGGGAAAACCCTGGAAACTTCCACCGACCCACGAGAAGCTACAGGCATGCTTTCTCATATACCCACATTGGCTGAATCTGAGACGCGAACCAACATAGATATGAGATGACAGTGATCCGTAATGTAGAGTGCTTTAGACCGTTCGGACACTTGGGGACCGCAAATCATTTAGAACCATGGTGACCAATAACTATTGCTGCAGGTGACTTTTATTTAGGAAAATACAATTTAGTACATGTATTTTTACATTTTAAATATTTACAAAAGACAAATAACATTAACTTAACTTGATAATTTTCTTTAAAAAATAAGTTTACATAGAATATATTAGTAATTTTCTATGGTAATGTTAAATTATAAATTTACAGAGATAGTATTTTACATTTCAGGTTGGTGGAGAACTGTATTTCAGTGATGTATATGCTGACAGAGAAGTTTCAGAGAGTGCTCGCAAACATGAAGTACTCTGGGGTATGCAGCAATGATAAACAAGCAAAAATTACTTTAAAATATTTTTTGTACTACAGTTATTTATATGATGGCATAAACCTTAATCAGCCTACATATGAAATGACAGCAGGATTTGGTTTACACTGATTGCAGTTGGGTTTACTTTGAATATAAATAAATACAGGGTTATAAATAAATACAGAGCAAAAAATGTCCATCAGCAGCAGAGGGAGCGAATCAGACAACATTTGTAGGCATCGATTCGGCAAACTGAGGCTTTCTTGTAAATCGTTTTAAAAAAAGCGTCCACAGGGTAAAACAAATACGCCAATGTGGTTGTTGTCCCCCTCTGCTGCTATGGGTTACCAATTCTTGTTAGGATTTCACAAACAGACTAATTTGTAAAACCTTGCCTCGTAGATCAATCAGATTATTGGATTGGTCAGTTAGTTTGAAATTGGTTCTCGTTAACAAATCATTATGACATCTCATATAGACTGGATTAGTTGGATCCTCAATGATTAGACACCCTGGAGGAGCTGTTGGTGCAAATGAATATAAAATATATCCCTGCTGAGCTTGATTTGATCGCTCAAGATTTATTTGATAGCTTTCTTCGATAACATCATGTACTAAATTCAATGCAATCACCGAGGATATATTGACATTGAGTGGTGCGATATGCCTACCACTGAAGTTGTGTTCTCCGATACCTGCCGAATCGGTTCGGTATTTATTACTATCACTTGAAGTAGTTCTTGTGGTGTCGTCATTGTTATTGTTATTGTCACGCTCTAATTCTAACATAGTTGACTCGTACAACTGAATCATTCTCGAAAACTCATCCTCGGTTATTGTCGTGTTGTCGAGCGACGATGCTGTCAACTTAGATAATTGCGAGTACGTGCGAGATACCACAGCATAACAGTGTAATCCATGTTTTTTTTTTAGAACACAATATTTTTTTAGCTATCGCGGAAGCTATTCCTGCGGCTGTTGACACTGCATATATACAAATCAGAACAACAGCCGGAGCGGTCATTGTAACCGATGATATAACAATACCAGCGCCGGCAATTACACCAGACAGCGAGTATACAGCTACATCAATGGCAGTGATTCCTTGTCTGTATTTTTTCATTTTTATTCAGTACTTCTCAGAAAGAGTTTTGAGATTTGTTTAAAATTCTTTGATGGTGTTATATCGACATTGATTTGATGAGATCATCAGTGATGCCATGTTATTTCCAAATCGTTTATGATTTCAATTAAGTTGTTTACTTAAATCCGCTACGAATTCCACGTACCATGTTACTGAAACCCTGGCTAAATTCTTATAAGTGGAATCTATTGCGAACTGTTCAGATGTATCCTTGTCGATGATTGTTGATATTGTATTGTTGACCCCAGCTGAACTCGACGATGATATATTAAATTAAGTCGGTGTCACTAGTGTTAATTGATAAATACCTTTGATGGCCGCATTGATATGTAAAATGTTGTTTGTAGGTGTCCATGCAAATGATCAATATTGAATCGTGTATACTACGTTGTTGGTTCTTTCATGAGGTATTGTTGTTTTTTCAATGATTTCTATCATCCTCTTTGCATCAGTTTTGATTGCCTCTGTGAAAATTGTCATATCTTCGATGAATTTTTTAATATCGGGGAGTTTTATGTCGAGTTTATCTAGCGTGGTTCCAAGAAATTTATGATGTTTTTACGACAATTTGAAACTGTTTTACATGTTCTTCATATCTGACTTGCAGTGCTGCAAATTCCAACATAGAATTTTTTATCTCTGTGAGCTTCGGTGTGGTCATTGGTGGATTGCCAAAAAAATCTACTTCGGGTTTATTACTGTATTTTCCGGCCTATAGGTCAATGCGGAGTATAAGTCGAATTGACGAATTTTGTAAATTTTCCATCCTTCGTCCATATATAAGTCGATTCGGAGTATAAGACGAGGCCAGGTCAATAACTTGGCTATGTATTTTATACTACCGGTAGTAACTTCCGGTTGCATGAATATTGATGATATCGTCATATAATATTCCATATTACCGGCAATATCCATTGCAACAAGAGCTATGATCATTCCTTCCAGTTGAAAGTTTAAACCTACGGTAATTTATTTGAGAAATTTTGTCAAATACAATTACGGTACTTTATTCAGAGAACCATGCATTGGTACATACACGTGTCTAATTTATATATACATGTATAATCTATTGCATGAAAAGAGTATCAACACCGTGTACTCACCAGCGAATCTTGTAACATACATTGAATCCATAATACAAATATTTCCATCGAAAATATCCACACATAGATGTAAAATATTCAATAATTTTGTCACAGATCATTATGTGACTGAATTCAATGAAAGGAAAATAACAACAATTACGTAACGGGTGTACGTAATGAATGATGAAATAGTACATGTCCGTAGATTAAATAATGGGAGCTAAAGCACATTTTCCCACACAAGCTGCTAGTCAAAGTTCTTTGAACTTGCCGCCCAGCTATTGCGTCATGTTCTTTTGATGTACTCTAATACGCGGCACGTTGTGTCAAAACATAGTCTTCTAATTTATCCTCAATATTACTCCATCTTGCTTTGCAGCCACGATTTGCTTTCTTTGTTTTTTTTTGTAGCGCATAATGCAACCTTAGCTTTACGCCAATCCCGGACACATTTTTCACTTACACCATATTTCCTGTGAGCAGCCATATTCCCACCATTCTCTTCAGCAAACTTTACAACTTCCAGCTTAAAAGCCGCCGTGTAAGACTTGCGTGATTTTACGGGAGGCATTGTGAGAGAAGTTGTATGATTTGTAAGAAATATTTATATGAATGATTATGACTGAAAAGATTGATCAAAATATACCGAACTCATTAAAATGTGCCCGTACTAAAGCAATGAAAACAATGCCCATGGCTAAATTCATTATTTACATCGAGAGAAGGGAATGGGCATCATTTCCTGTTGTACTTAATCCCATTGATATTTTAACACGAGTAGCGTAATTGATGCGGATTAATGATAAAGAACAATGGGGTACCGGCAATATGGTAACTAGTATCGGTAGCTAAATCCAATATCAAGATCGAAACAATTGAGGCAACTGGCTTTGATTGTTGTTGGAAACCAAATACCAATTTATCAACAACCGATATAATCAAAGAGAGACACCGAAACGTTAGCTGGTTAAAAATGAATATAGGTGAAGTGTTGACATTACAATTTGCTTTAAACTGAATTGCGAAACTAAAAATCATGGATCACTGATGATCTATGAGTACTGGTAGTTTAAACCTACGGTAATTTATTTGAGAAACTTTGTCAAATACAATTAGAAACATATGATTTGGGGGATTCAGTAGAATGCATGATCTACATTATTTTATAAATAATCATAGAACACTCGAGTTAGTATGGATTACATCCCTTTGTAGGATCAATTGGATCAATAAAAAAAAGCTATGCCGGTAATTGCTCACGTGTGTCCAACATTATACTGGAAAATCAAATATTAATGAACCAGTTATTTCATATCTTTTTTTTTAAGAAACAAACAATATGCTTTGAATTAGTACAGTAAACTATAGAGTATAGACCGTAAGTGTGCTATGCGGCCCGGTGAAGTTTTTACCGGTAATTGTTTTCTTTTTTTTTTATGTTTGAGAAATAAGAAAAAAACACGCAGATTGCAAAATAAATAATGACAAAACTTTCAAATATAAATGCAGTCATATTATTTTATGACAATTTATTGACATAGTAATTTAACATGAATTTGTACTTCTATGTAACCTGTTTTCGATTATGCCGATTATAGAGCAATATCAATAAAATACCGGATACTGTAATCCATATATAAGTCGATGCAATTTCAATGACAAAATCCATATATAAGTCGATTCGGAGTATAAGACGAAGACCGAACTTTCAAGTCTAAAAGTCTCGACTTATAGGCCGGAAAATACGGTAATGTTGTCTACGATGGATTTTTGTAATTCAGTAAATTTATTAAATGTGTTTATATGATCTTTGTATTCATTGCATAGTGTTTTTAATGGTTCTAAATCACTAATTCGTTTCACAATAGTTGAAATAAGTATGCCCAGTTTGAGTTTACCCTGATTGGAAAACAGCGCTATAGTATCTTCGGCTGCGTCTCGTTTAACTAAATAATCATCAAGGGAAATATTACTGGTTTTCAATTTACCCTGATGATCTTGAAATACATCTATTTCATTGGGATCAATACTTGCTAAGTTCAACGTTTCAGCTATTTCATCTTCGATGAGTTTTTTTATCTCACCGGTTGCAGATATTTCCGTGGTTGGTTTCTTCAATGGTGATAGAGGTCGTCCCCAAATATCAATCATATTATTCTATATAATTTTTCTCTCTCTAAAATCTTCGTTGAAAAATCATCGATGCTGCCAGCAACTACTCTATTTATTCACGACCTGATGAGGTGGTTTTCCAGATGATGAAATTGCGTCAAGGACATTTAATACTTCGTTGCCGCATATTGGTGGGTCATTCATTTATGGTGTTGGTAGCATAGAATACCAACGAGGAGTTTTTAAGTGGTTTATATAATTCATAAATTCCCTCGGCGGTGCTAATTCATATGAATTAAAATAGACGATTAAACGTGGATCAATCTCGTATGCAACCCAGTGGGTTCCAGGTCCGGTGCTGTTATTGAAATTAATGATACCGGTTTCAGCGTTGCTTGGTTGTGGTGGCAACTGATCTTTCATAAAGACACCTCTGAAGTTTTTAATCGATAGTTTTTAGCAGCATCGAGTAAATCAAAATTTGACATTGGCGTTAATAAACCGTTCCTGAGATTCTTAGGCCCTTTCCCGTGTACCATGAATATGGAGTTCCTGGTAGTCTTAGACCCTTTCCTCGTTTCTTTTTTTTATATCCCTGTCCAGTTGCTTTCTTTAGTGCCATTCCTGCTGCGGTACCAACGACTCTTAACACCGCCGCTGGGGCCGCTGCGGCAATCAGCATTGGAATCTCAGCTAACAACGGGAATATACCACCTGATTTTATCATGTTTTGATTGCGTCTGCAGAGAGTGTGATCTGAACACCTTTTTTATCTTTGAAAGCATCATTGAAGTGTTTTATCTGACGAGTTGTCAGTGACAATTTATTCTGACCACCAGTCATCTGATTGTGTTTCAGTGTTATTGTAGTTCCACATTTTTTAGCTGATCCTGATTGCAATTTCTTGAGTTGTCCAGGAGTCAACGTAACACTAACAACACTATACGACATTATACAATAACAGATTGATCTAATTGTTACATGTTTTCCACTGGTGCATCTATCACTCTCATTCGTCCACCAACACCTTAGAGAGTATTGATTTATCACTGAGAATGACAGCAACCGCTCTATAAGGAACACCAGGGTTTATACGAGCTTTAAAGTTTATATCAATGACGGATTGTCTTGTTAAGTCAAGATGTTCCAGCGAAAAGTAATAGATTGGATACAGACTCCTAAAATCCAACTGTGATATTTGTAGATCAGTATCAACATTTTGATCATGTCCCATATATGATAACAGACGATGATACACACGTGCTATTTGGTTGGCATCATAATTCACTTGTATATCCTCGGATGGTTCCTGTTGTCCGTTTATTCTCTGCGAGACATCACTAACACCTAATTGATGAAATATCATATGGTTGCGTTCTTGAGAGTTTAGTCGCGCTCTATTCTGTAGCGCAACAAATATATGACGCGGAGCTGAAATACCCTGTTTTGATGCCAGGTTCCATGTAAATGTTCCAACAACATCATAATCCTTGGTATCTGTTGTTGTTGATAGCCAACTCAGCAACGACTTTCCTCCTTGATCCATAAATGATAGTAATCATTCTTCTGTTGTGATTGACGGAGTTCGTATCCACAATGATAGTTTTGTTATAATGACTTTACCGGCAGCAACACCAGCACTGCGCCAGATTGCATTATTATCATCACCCTTTCTCACAAGAATTACTGTATGTTTCACTCCATAAATAACTTTTCGGACATTTCTACAGAATCCAAATATATGATGCAGTAGAATCGTGCATGAAAACTGTTGACGAGGCCTCTTCAGTGTTGCTACGCGTGTTGCAAATCCTAGATTGTAATCGGGATTAACGCTTTTTATAACCTCAAAAGCAGCACCTGGTCTATCTCTGTGTTCAGGATCATTGGGCTGTGGATCGGATGCAGTATCTCTTGGTGTCCGTAATTTAGTATACTGAAGGTGATCAGCATGATCAGTAATATCCTTAGAGAACATCATAGATGGACCCGCTGATCTTGTATAATCATCGGAATATCTCGCTAATCCGATTATTGTTGTGGCAGTTTCAACTTCACACTCAATATATTCAATTTCTCTTCCATCATTGAGATATCTTGCACTTTCAAATAGCATCATGATACCATTATTAACAAAACTAACTCGAACATTTGGGTCATCTGCGTATGCAGTATTAGCATCGACATTTGTTACGAGTTCTCCTTCTACTTCGATAAATGCTTCACATGGTAGAAAGTACTTACTGGTATCATGAACTTGAAGTTCGATTCTTCCTCGAAGATTTGGTTGTACTGCGTGATAGGAATAGAATTGATAATCATGTACGGAATCATCCTTGAGCACTGGGGCATCCATATTAAACACTGTATCAGGTGACTGTTTGAACATTTTATATACTCTCGTTGATTTATCAAGATCTAAATCATCATCGTCGACCCCGTCATGGTTTTAAGCCACTTCCCGCTATCATATTTGCGGTGATATAATCTTGGTCTCTTGCGGTCAATGATGGAGTTGTCAAAGAAGTTGTCAATGATGCTAGTTTTTGATCTACTGCGTTATTTATTATTTTACTAACACTTGCAGGCATGTCTTGTGTAGATGGCAGTGGTCCCAAATGCGCTGGTAGTTTCTTTTACCGTCGAACTAACGCTATTAGTTTATCCTTCGCGGCTGAAAACGCTTTCCCAGCAGCATATCCAACAGCGCTAATACCCTTATCACGAATAACATCAATGGCTTTCATCGATAATTATTTTGCTAGCGGCGCTACTTTTGGGGCCATTCTTGCAAATAACCCTGCAATAGTATCACCAAGACCATCACCATAGTATGCTCTATAATCAGGCAATCGTGAGTTTACTACGTAGACGTTGGTTGGTTTATCATGGTTGTAGTGTATGATCATTCTTAATCAATTGTTATTTATCTAATAGCTGTGATAACCATGATGCACAACTAACTCGTCAAGGAAATCTCGATATGTTGCAATGTCCATGATACCGCCTTGAAATAACCGCCTGCAGATATCAGCTGCTTTATTAATTATTTCCGGTGAGTTATTTCCAGCTCGTTTTCCTCCTTTGAGAACTTCTGATTGTGCTGTATCACTGAGAATATTACCAGGACAACTAATTAGACCACTACCTGATACCCCACTCCCAGAAAATCCCTTCACGGTTGCACCCTGTGCATCATCATCATATTGTAAACGCCTAAAAGGATTATCATCATCATATTGTAAACCCCCCCCCCCCCCAAGGATTATCATCATCGTAAGGGTCTTCTTGTTTTTTTCGTTTTGGTGTTGGTGTTTGGCATTTTCTTTCTTGTTGTTGTTCTTGTTTTTTTATAATAATCAAAGTTTCTTTTGAAGGTTCTATACTCCTTCATCCTTTTATCTAAACTCCAAGTAGTTATTTTATACAACATATTAGCCCAGTGATCAGGTGACATTGTATGATCTTTATACTCGTCCGCGAAAAACTCCTGTTGTGAATTATAACAGTTAGCAGCAAAATCACTTAAATCGTCATACTTCTCTTGGAGAATTCGTTTTTTAGCGCTTTCGGTAAATATATCCGCTAAAGAATCAATCGTTTTTTTAACACCCTGTGGTTTTTGTTGTGTATCACCAGGGGGTTTTTGCCCAATTTCTTGTGCAATTTGTTCAAGTACACCAAGAAGAGGTGTTTTTTTCTTTTTTTTTCTACCTCGGGGATATCTCCGTATATTGCTTGCTCAGTGGCTGATATTACCCCCTTCGTTGCCATGGTTATTGGTTTAAACAACTCTTCAGATCCTGCGGCAAAGTCCATCTGAAGACTCTGTCTAGCTTGTAGTTTATTTCTGACAGATCACAAACCGGAAGGAACTCTTAATAGCAGCCAGTCTCTCACACACCAACCGAGTCGTTAATGCTTCATTGGTCATTATTGAAACAGTAAAGCAATTTTCCAATTAGTGTGCGATGAGATTTCAATCTCGATGTAATGATGAAGTCACCAAAAATGATTAGAGCATTGAAGATTTTTAGTGGAAAAGTCCCATGCAAATTCGTCTCTTTGGCCCAACCAAGTGGCACTATCATTGGAAATTTCATTGAAAAGTTGATTTTCTCTAAGTGAAATCCAGGGGTTTTTGCCCTCAAATAAACGACCAAAATTAGTCAAGCGACAACATTTTCACAGAGTACAAGGGAGTCGTGAATAGAATTCTGGATTCTTTTTATCAGTGCATATTTTCGGGGCAACGTGTACTTATTATTCATAGTAGCGTATTCAATATCCTGATAATCGGAGAGGATTCTATCACAGTTTAAACCATCTGACTATTGTATTTTTTTGAAATTTTATATAATCACATTGATATTTTCAAGATTCATATTGTATAATCGCTAAATATTTCTAATACAAAAATAAATAGCAACCTATGATGAGTGGATATCATTCATTGGGTCCCTTTTTAGGCTTTTGTGTCTTTCATAGGGTCTTTTATTGAGAGTATTTTTCTCTGTTGGTTATGATCAGAGATTTTTTTTTCTGCTGGTTATAATCAGAGTATATTTCTCTCTTTGAGATTTTCTATCCCGTTGACCCTATGACCGTTTCTTTTAGCCGATAATTCATTCTGAATTATCCTACGGGGTTACCCTAATGTGACACAGAGCTTATTGCATCCATGGTTGCTGTTTATTTTTGGGGCGCCTTTGTTGTTATACACCTCCCCCTGAGAAATTAATTTCCCAGGGGTGCAATATTACACTGTCATGTATTTGACGTGACGGGAAGTGTACACAACGTACCTTTGGGCTGGCGCCCCCAATTATATAGAAAAAACAACCATCAATTGGTACCGTAGACAGTATGTCTATTACATCAGAACCATAGACTCCAGGACTAGAATCCAGCGTGTGATGAATGCGCTAACTATTCTTGTTACAGATATAAGATTTTGAATACAATATATAGGTAAGTCAATAGCCAACAGGTGCGATGAACAATTAATGACGTCAGCGGCGTGGTATTGAATAGAACACAGCACAGGACAATGGATTATAAAATCATATGACAATGAATGAATCTATATACCCTTCATGTACTTGATACTGATTATTGACAACACTGAACCAACACCAAATACTTGCAAAAAGCACTAAAAAAAGAATACAACTGTTTATAAACACAGAGTATTTGATTTGTTTTCTTACAAAACATAATTGATTATCTACTGAGAATTGTGATAATTATAACCAGCCATTCAAAACTCAGATGACCTGATGTTTAAAAATAAAACATTGAGATCTGTAACTCTCTTTGCTAGGTTGATACATACCCATACGAGTTATTTCCCTTGGTGTTATATACACATAATGCAAAACATGATTAGATATACAAAAACTAATTTTTTTGTCTGGTCCTTTTTTAAAAAGCTGAATTTTTTACTCGTTCTGCAACAAATTGTACTGAGGCACTGCAAATATCGAAATATCTACCAGCTTCAGTCATCGATTGAAATATTATTTCTTCATTAGTTGCCGTATTAAATGATTTTATAGGTCTCTTCCCAATTGATTTATAAGAACCAGTTTCCCAGATGTAGTATTCACACTCTGTGTAACAGCTCGTAAATTGTCCAAGGAATTATCAGTTCTCATACTATTTATATGATCAATAACAAAACCATCTTCGATCAATCCATTATATACTTCATACACGAAACGATGATTATAATATTTCTTCTTTCCACCAAACATCAAATATCCCCGATTAGTCACAACACCAACAGATACCATCAGGGGATGCCTGATAGTTGACAATCACAGGATGCGGTTAAAATTCTTGGTTCATTTATATATAATACTATTTGTCTAATTCATTATTTGATTGAATCATACTTGAGAATCTCCCAATATAATCTTGAGAGGTTCTTTTGATTTTGTTGTTGACACAGTCAGAGGTAGAGTCATTGATGGAGATTTTTATTCTCTTCTTATCGTAATTGCGCTTCAACTCTCTGTATCGCTTACCACCACAATTGAGACACAACTGTGATTTTCCTCTAACCCCCTACCCCACATCTTAGGCAGGGTAAGGGCCCATAACTCCCGATACGAAAACTTTGCATATGATATCCACAGAATTCATTTCTGCATGATTTGTTACACGTGGTCACTGATCCAATCATGAGCTATTTGCAATGATTCATTATATAATATATTTCTTATTTAAATACTTGTTTTAATTATAGCATGGAGGAGTTCAAGAGATTATAAAAAATTTAAGCCCTGGAAAAATGCTAAATTCAATCTCGATAGAGTCTCTGATACACCAAAGGGTCTAATAGTTGATAGAACCGTGATAGGTAAAATTCGTGATTGTTTTAATGAATTAAAGCATGATGGGGCATCTCACTGTTGGTCAACATTTCGAATTGATGGTAGCGTTGATGCTACCATGAATGATGAAAAAGCAGCTGAGATAATTTCATATCTTGGGCGAAAAAAATATTTTTTTAGAGTGAAATTCATTATTCGATCAGACATGGGAGATTGGATTATCAGAGACAAATTCGACCCAATCTTGAAAGATAAGAGAACCGTCGTTGTGAGTCAAGATTCCAAACCAGGAATTCTGACTGGAAGTGACAAGCTATACTACAAGAGATCTTGTCCTCTAACAGCAGTTGTTTACGGAATATATCCGCTAAATGATAAACCGAGTATTGAAAAACTAAAACCCATGAAACTGTCATTGTTGAATTGTGTAGCAGAACGAATATAGAACACTTCATGAATTCATCGTGGGGAAACAAATTGACTGATCTAAGACGCAAAAAAAAAAAACGAATGGGGACTAACAGTGAAGGAGCACGAGGCAACAATTCAAGATATAACCAAATTGGAAAAATCGCTTAGATTTCCAATATCAGTAACGACAATAACCGGAGAAGTATTATATCAACCTAAATATCAATCACAAGGAGCACCAATTAAAATTATTGATCATAGCGAACACGCGTGGACACCTGCAGTAACAACTTTTCTGCGAGATAGAACAATAAAATATCTACCCCAAGCAAAGCTTGGAGAGTGTTTCTCTGAGAAAAAATTATTTGATGCTATTCACCAGTTGAGTAAAAACGATCCTGTGTCGGTGTGGTTCCTTCACAGTTTTGAAGACAACGAGGGTAGATTCGATCAATTTGTAAGACAAAATGGAGAATTATACCGCATTTAAGCCTTGCACAATAAAATGAAAAAACTAGCTAGTAGTTTTTCAACAGAACACGATGAACAATTACTAACAAACTGTTTTACGATTCCGTCAGTTGCAGCTCATTTTGCTAGAAAGAAAAACACATGGAAACCAACAAGAGCAGAATTTCTATCAGATGTCAGATCAAGCTGCATTTAGTACAGCCATGGTGGACTATGGAATACAAAATATGACCGTGAAAGTATAATTTCAGTTGACATGGTTGCGTGTTATCCCAGGAGTTTTCTCGGGTATGGAGAAGCCACTGAGTACTTCAAGCGGTTTGGACACCCCATGCATGAAATGACCCGCGTTGCGATTAATGGTCCATTGCCCGATTTTGATTTAACTGGATTCGCTCATGTGGTATCATTTGAATTGGTTACAGAACTTTATCCGTGTAGTTATGTTTAAATTGGTAGACACATCTCTAAAAAACACTGGATGCCAATAGTGCTATTACGATTTATGATTGATTGTAGCATGCTGATATCGCTGATTGTCAGTGAAGCAGTTATATCATGTCGAGGTCAGACCTCGGTTTGGTAATCACAATCCAGTCTAGATAGTATAATCAATGAAAATAGAAAACAATTTCCCAATCTCGATGAAGAAGATATGAATTGGTCCAAACAGTTATTTGAAAGTTAAAATAGACAAGCAAAAGATCTTGTTAGAAGAATAATCGGTAAATTCACTCAGGGTGGAAAATACGACAATACAAGATATTCTTCATGGTTGATTATAGATAGTGTTGAATTGATTTTATAATCGCTGATGTAATGAGTAAAGGTATATACGTCGATTGTAAAGACGCTTTCTTGTCCAATGGAACAAATTTGGGTACAATTGTTACTTACAATGATGGATACAGTCTTCAGTATACAAATTTGAGGGCACCTATGCTGGCTTATGCTTCCATTAATCTATTTTCGATGATAAATAGATTTCCTGACACCGCAGTTAGAGTCGCCACTGATTCATTTTACATAGACATGAAACACAGCAGCGCAGTGGCTGAATTCACTAATTCTGACGAGAGTTGGGGATCATGGAGAATTAAGTGGGAAATGCTGCATGATTATTCCAAATCAGCAGATGTTACGATTGAAAACAATTACTTGAAAAATGATCAGATATCAGAACTATCTAATGCACCGCAGATATCTGATCCAATATGCAGATATAAAACAGTTTATTTAAATGGCTGTGGTGGGTCAGGAAAGACGACTCGTGCGATTGAATTGTTTCATAGAAACGCATCAAACATGATTGTGCTAACACCGACCCACAGATTTGCAAGAGAAATGAAACGAGGAGTTAATGCTTCTACTTATCACAGTTTCTTTTGATGGAAAGGCGATGAATCGACTCCTGATCGAATGGGTGAGAAATTTATTCCTGAAGTCATTATTTGGGATGAGATATGCACGGTGTCGTTAGATGTATTACAAAAGTTTCTTGATTGGTTATTGCTATCGAATACAGCAGTAATAATGTGCGGCGATCATGGCCAGCAACATTCATTTGTCGGTTTATCCCACATGATTGGCTGAAGAATTTTGTAGACTGTTATGAAGAGATTAATACTGATCATAGAGCATTTGATGAACAATTACGCGAGTTAAAACAACTAGTCAGATTACAACTGGATATAATCCAATGTGAGATAGTGCATGAAATAATTTCAGAAACACCATTAAAAGATTTTTGGGAAGCGTGGAGACCAAACGATTTGATAGTGGCAAGTAGAAAAATAGAGACACACTTCAGAGAAAATTATTTGAATTACACAAAGAAAAATTTGCAACATTTCCAACACCGCTGTGTTATAGACCCAAGGATACACGGCGACAGAATATTGAAGTTGATATTCCTGGGCAGCGTGAAAAGCAGATTTACGTGCTAAATGATATTGTGCTAGTTGATATTAGCGTCGTCGCAGATGCATTGCACGCTGATAAATCCCCATGGACGCTAGGTTACACAGCAACCATACATTCTTCGCAGGGATTGACTATATCAGATACAAATGTTTGGATCAGAGATAATCACATCGAGTGGTCGAATTTAGTTTACTTGGCGGTGTCCAGAGTATGAAGAATAAATCAGCTTTGAAGAGTTGTTCTAGACGCTAATGACACTACAATAAGTGATATCGTCAGCGTTGACATAATCAGAAAAATCAAAATCAACAGGATAAAAAAAATAATAGAGAATTTGACATTGATGCTAAATTAATAATTACACTGAAACAACAATAGAATAATCACTGCGTGAGTTGCAATTGTATAATGAATTGGTGTTGGTCGGATAAGGATCCTCGACAATTTACCATAGATAGAAAGAATAGTTGCATTGGTCATACCAACGATAACGTGATGCTGACTTGTCTCGAGTGCAACAGACAAAGAGGCGCTAGTTAAGACCACGCTGTGGTAATTGAGTATCCTCGAGCATCACTTGTAATTGTTGTTGAGTAAACCCACGCTGAGGGGCAGTTGAATCCAGTCTATAGATTGCTGGCCTACCCGTAGATCGTGTTATGCTGGATATTTTATGCGCGGTGACACTCCAAATAGGATCAGTAGCTCTTTTTTTAACCACCTTCGAGCTCTTCTCTTTCATATAAATACGGTACCTAACAGTGACATTACCGAGTATTGGTTGTTTTGAAAAATCTTTTTGTGGTTTTTCAGGTATATATTTCTTTTTAATCGCGTTGTTAGGTTTCATGTTGATTGTTCTAGTAATCTCATTATTCAGCGCAGTAATCACAGCTGGTAATCTCTTGACCCATTCACGAGATCGTTTATCCTGGATGAATTCCTTTGCTTATTGGTATCCAAATAACCGCTCAGCAAGTGTCCGATTAAATCATTCAACAATTGCTTGATCGCGATGTCACGCAGTATGCCCTCGTCTGATGGTGGCATTATGATGCTTCATTGTTGATAGAATCACACCCTGAAATTCCTTGTCAGGATCAACTTGTAATAGAATTGGCCAGCGCAGAGGGCCCCATCGAAGCTACTTCAGTTGATGATTTTGTTTTTAGCGGCTCTGCTTGTTTGTATCGACTCGCAACATCAGCTACGGTTAGCGCATACTTGTAGAAACCATCACGCAGCAGAAATAATATATCAGCCTGATGAACCTCATTAGGAACGGTCACATCAAAATGCAAGTAAATTTGTTTAGACAATGGTAAATAAATTTTCCATATCGCCTGTTTGGAGAACCAATTCACTGCAGTGGTATATTTCACCGCTGCTGCGCACACGAGTTTACCGATTGCTGCTTTACCCCTCCAGTATCCTCTTGGAGAATAATAAATAGATTCCATGTTGTTATTAATTATCAGCACCTAACATCAATTTACCTTTCATTGCCGATTTTACTAACCACAAAGCCAACTTTTCTTTGAAGGATTTATCAGTGATAGAATTCAATGCGTGAATCAATTTCACATCTGCGAGATTTCTGTGTTGCAAATCGCTGCTTTTATAAGCAGTATCATGAGCATGACACGCCTTATCAATAGCATCTATTGGATATTCACCAGGTTTGGGTTGGTTTTGATCATCGAGTCTTGTCCCGGGTCCACAAAAACCATACCCTGGAAAGTGTTATTCTCCTTGGTACTTTGCCCATGGTGTTCCTGGGAGTTTTACCAGCTTGGCTGCAATATCACCTCCTCGTTTTTTTTTAAATTAGGTTTCATAGAAATAAATCTGAATTTCTTTGTACTACATTGTACACACTTACCAGAAAGTGCCAATCGGTTATTGCTAGTTGTAATCGTCAAGTCATCTGTGCCAGTACGCACCTTACATTTCACACAATATAAATCCATAATATATTTATGTTATATGGATATGAATGTAATTGATTATTCATCAACGAAAGAACCAGAACCCGTAAAACATCATGTTATGTTACCAAACTCTAATCAAATGATTATCATTGGACCTTCAGGGAGAGGTAAAACACAGTTGTTAATTGATATGGTAATAAGATGGATGAAATGGGACAAGTTGTATTTAGTGGCACCAACCATAGATGATCAAGGATGTTACCAGGTGTTAAAAGACTACAATGAAAAAGCCATAGAGAAGGCCAGCGAGCTTATAACCGAGATTGAGAAAGCACATACCGATGGAAGTGTCGCATACGACAATGATTATGAAAGAGCTGTAGAGATTGTCAACGATAGCATTATTAGGTTTATAACCAATATCGAAGAAGCACTAAGCATTGATGATATCGATGGAAGTATTAACAATTTATTCGTATACGATGATGTGATGTTAGACAATCAAAAGAACCCTGCCAGAATATTTTCCAGAGGAAGACATAAAAACACCAACGTGATATATGCCACTCAGCAATACACTCAAATTCCAAAAGTGATCAGAGATAACTGCAATTTGTTATGTAAGTTTAACTGGAGTTGACAATCATACACTACAAAATATTTTGGCAAACTTGGTGCAGCGATATGGATTTTAATCGATTTAGAAATTTCTTTAGTCACGCTCAATCAACCCCACACGGATTTGTAACGATAAACTTAGTAGATCCTCAGACGTGATATTGTGTCGGACTTGATAAAATATTCGGTTAACCTGTAGCAGCAGAGGGGATGGCGACAACCACATTGGCATATTTGTTTTACCCCGTGGATGCTTCTTTTATGCTACTTACGAGGAAGCCTCAGTTTGCCGAATCGACGCCTACACAATTTGTCTGATTCACCCCCTCTTCTGCTCCATCTGTACACTGATATTCAGAAAAATATATTTCCTTAAAAAAATCATATTTAGCTTTGTTTAATTTATATCTGACTTGTAATTATTTAGTTAATACTTCACTCATGGGTCTACAATTCCCTAGCCTTACAAGGCCTACAGTTTTCTGCCCAACTAGGTCTACAGTTTTCTGCCAACTAGGTCTACATATCTCAGCCCAACTAGGCCTACAGTTTTCTGCCAAACTAGGCCTATAGTTCTCTGCCCGTCTAGGTCTACAGTTCTCTGCCCAACTAGGTCTTCTACAATTTTCTGCCCAATTAGGCATACAGTTTTCTGCCCAACTTGGCCTTCAGTTCTCTGCCAAACTAGGCCTACAGTTCTCTATCCAACTAGACCTGAAGTTCTCCACCCATCTAGGCCTATGGTTTTCTGCCCTAGAAAGCCTACATTTCTCTGCCCAACTAGGCCTACAGTTCTCTGTCCAACTAGTTCTACAGTTCTTTGCCTAACTAGGCCTACAGTTCTCTGCCCAACTAGGTCTACAGTTCTCAGAACTAGGCCAACAGTTCTCTGCCCAACTAGGTCTTCAGTTCTCCGCCCAACTACCGGTAGGTCTACATTTCTCTGCCTAACTAGGCCTTCAGTTCACTAGCCCAGCTAGGCTTACAGTTTTCTGCCCTACTAGCCTGAGCAACAATAAATCATTGATGGGCAAGTAAAGTATGTATAATAGGATGAATTAGAATTGTTATTCCATTTCAGTATGATGTCTTAAATATAAATATTTTGTTGTGGTCAGTATACATTACTAATTAGACTGACTTATCCTACTGTTGCACCTAAGATTACAAAGGGACAAAGGAGAATTGTAATGTATAATGCACTTGTGGCAGTTAAAAAAGAATTGCATTAAACTTTTTATCGTGTCCTCAAGTAACTTCTTGAAATATTAAAATGTTTGAATATCTGGTTTACCTGAAGAAAAAAAGATGCACCATAGACATCTGCATTTCAGACCTTCCTGATCCAATTATAGTGTTGATCTAAAAGTATTTATTATAATAAACTCCCATGATTTTTTAATTACTTTTCAAATGAATAAATCATTATTTTAAATGATAAATTGCATACTTGCAACAATGTAATCTCTTTTTCTTTAATACTTCTTTAAATTAAATAAGCTTTCCTTGCCATAGTTGTGACTTGAGCCTGGAAAAAAATGTCTTACTAGTAGCTGTTAGAGTCTTTAAATTACAAATGGATCAGCTATCACAAACCTAATGTTTTCATTACATTATTTGAAATGGATATTTATTGCCATATTCTAGTTTTTATCAGCTTTCATTGCTAACACCAAGATAGATGTTGACGGACATGTAAGAAATGTTACTGGCATGTTTTTTATATTTCCTGATAAAAAATACACAGGTTCATCGATTTGGGGGACGTAGGTAACAAAATTGTGGGAAACATGGGATCTTATTCGCAGTGTGAAACACTGTATCAAACAGTTGGACTACGCTGACATTTATAAAAAAAGACCATGTCTGCAGTGCATTAATTATGTTATTCTTTTTTTTATTTACAATTTTCATTGGAAACCATAATGTTACATGTTTATCCACATTATTAATTGTTTAGATTGGGGCAATTTAATAATAATAATAATAATAATAATAATAATATTGAGGACTTTGTATAGCGACTAATCTTTTGAAGCTCTAAGTGCTTTACACCATCAATAATGATATGACTACACTACAGAACAACAAATGACAAAAACAATGATATTGGAAAACATAAAAACATGCTGAAAACATATAAGATACAAAACATGATTAGGTCGCTAAGTTTGTCCCTAAAGTCAAAACAGGTGAGTCTTAAGAGTACTCTTAAAAGGGACCACTGTGTCTTTGTGTCTAATTTCATTGGGCAATTCGTTCCACGTCGCCGGACCCTGATGTGCAAACGAACGTTGTCCATATGACTTTGTTTTTACCTTGGGAACAATGAGTATACGATTATCAGAAAAAGAGCATAAGGATCTAGCTGGTGTATACTCATGGGTGAGGCTGGGTAGGTATGCTGGACTGGAGTCTGTCATTGAAACATAGCACAGAGAACAAATTTTGTGTTTGATTCTGTATCGAATTGATAGCCAATGTAGGGTACAGAGCAGTGGTGATGTGTGCTCTGATCGAGGTATTCTAAAGATGATCCGTGCAGCTGTGTTTTGAACTTTTTGAGGTTTCAGGACTAAATATTGTGATGAACCAGACAGAATTGAGTTACAAAAGTCCAGTCTTGAAAGTACTAATGAACACACAAGTGTTTTAGTAGCATCAACTGAAAGATATCTACGAATGGAACTGATGCATCTCAGTTCAAGATATGCAACCTTGCATATGTTCATGACATGTTGGTGCAATGTGAGAGTACTGTCTAGAGTAACGCCTAGGTTCCGTACTGACTGTGAAAATTTAATGTTGGTGTTGCTGATATTTATTGTCTGAAGTAAAGGATGTGAATGAGAAAGTCTTTGTGTTGTGATCAGAATAGCCTCAGTTTTATCATCATTCATCTGCAGCTTGTTACATGTCATCCATTATTTCACATCAGAAATGCAGTTCTCTACTCCCATGGTCTGGGAACAGAAGAGTTCAATCTTAGACCATATTGGGTGTATTTTTTTCTATACAAAATGTCCCCTATTATAAACATCATAGACCCAGCTCTGTTGACACTTGATGCACATGGTTCCAGTTTCACAAAATTTCTTCCTGATTGAGATTTTCTATTATCTTTCTTGATTCGTAACAATAATGTTTTAATAAGACATTCACAAGGAATCAAACATAAAAACAATTGTCTTAAAATCTTGATTTTTCTTTAAAGAGTCTTAGGATGTTTTGAGGGGAAATTTTGAGGATTTCCTTCAGTTTGAGAATATTCTCAACTTATTTTTCCAAATAAAATGGTTTCTGTTTGTTAAATTCCACCATCTTTACACTGACAGAAACATTTTATATTGTCTGAAACATCATAAGGAAGAGAATATTAAATCTGAACTAGAGAAAAATTTTGAGAAGTTTTTTGTAAAACCTGATCTGCTTTGTGAAAGATTATGACAGATTTGTATTTAGTACACTGTCTGCAGTATATATAAGAAATACAGTGATGGTAGTGCCTCTGAATAAAAAAGAAATGGCATCCATTACAACTTCTTTTAGGATATTTCAATTTGAGTTTGGGATATGACTCTAAGTTTTTATCCCATGATCCATCTTGCATCTTTCATTTCTTTCTTTCATAATGTCGTTTGATGTATTAACCACATTTCTTGATTTCAGCATACTTCTTGGGGTGAATATTTTTATAATGTCTGTGATGAATATCAAGATTTTTCTTGGAACTTACCTCCATGTATTTTTCATGTCTGATATAACCACATACATCTGTGGTTTAAATACATGTACATTTCAATAATGGACTGTAAATGTGTGTTATATGATGCAACCATTACTTGAAGACATAATGCAACACCAATGTAGAGTGCTTTCAAAATGGACAAAGGGAGTTAACTCTGTTTGCATGTTCATACATTGAAAGGTAACTTCATTGATGTTGACTCATTATGAAGAACTTTCACCTCATGTAATTAACCTACCGGTATATAAGATTTAGATAAGGTCACTGTCAGTTATTATTGTTGGATATGGTACAAATTAAGATTACCATGGTTTCATGTATGGATTTGGTTCTCTCAAATTTTGAATATTTGTAGGTATTTAATTTCATGAATTAATCTCTTTAAGAACCCCCAAAAAGATTACAAGAGAAAGAAAATATGTTCAAGGTTAGTGGTTTGAATGGTTAAAAAAATCTTTAGCTGGTATAAGAACAAATTGAAAACCTGCAGTGATCAATCCCTTACACTGTGTTTTTGTCTTAGTGCTCAACATGAGGTGCAACCCTAAGTCAATTGGTTAGTGAAGCACATCAGTATACAGTCTTTTACTTACGCCACTATATACTGGTATGTTAAGGGTGTACAGGTTGGAAAACTTCATGTTACATCCCCCAGAAAATAAATATCTGAGATCAGACCTATTTTTCTTGAATTAAGCTGCACCTGTGTTAATTTGCAATAATACAGAATTATTTCTATGGCTAAAGTGTGTGTGTATCAGAAAACTTAGTTGTTGTTAATTTCGTAATTTTGTTTAATTTTGTCCACAAATTAATGACAAATGACCTTACTACCGGATGGTAATTAGTGTACATATAAACAGAAAATAATTAACTTGAGCTTAAAGCAGTATATTTGGTATTTATGGTCTGGATGTTTTATGAATTAAATTGCATGCTTTCAACACAAAGCTTTCTTGATCAGTAGAAATGCTTGCATTTATCGATATTTCATGCAGACTATCCTTTTACATGAATTACAGCTGTGGTTAAATCTTAAATCACAAAAATTTGCAGAGAATGTAAGCCCATGCAATTTTTTTATAAAATTATTTTCAATAGCAGTTTCCAATGAATGAATGATCAGTGTAAATAAGTGTTAAATGTAAGTTTTCAATATTATTCTATTATTCTTTTGTTATTTTTCAATAATATTTTTTGCTCACATTTCTCTCTGTTCTTAAAATTTGATCCTTTCTTGGGTCTCAGTGAGGTTAAACTAAAGATCTCTCACACCTTCATTTTAGAAGCAAATTTATTGAAATAAATACATTTTATTTCTGCACACGCTGCTTTCTCTGTTCTTGTGTCTGTTATATCAAGCAGAGATTTTAGCAGTTTCTTGATGAGCTCTCAGGAAAGCGTGAATTGGAAAACAAAGCAAGACAAATTTAACTTAATGACACTATCATGGAAGAGTAGATGGAAATTGTTCATCTTGTGTTTAATAGTGTGGCTAGAAACTCAGTAATTAGATTAAATGATGATCACTCTTAATCTATAATACATTGTAATCATTACAGGAGAATGTATATCAGGTGCTCTCTGGTGGAAAGAACTTTATTGTTTAGCTAAGGAGATTGGTTTTAGCTGTCCAAGACTTGTTCGAGCATCCCAAATTCCCATAGAAAGAGAGGACTTCAAACAGGTGCTTGGTAAGGGTCCTTGCTTTTACATAATAAGTCAGTTCTGTATAGCTCGGCAAATTCAATATTATGCCATAAGCTTCTGTCAGATAATGATGATCATGTTAGCCATCAAATTGTATTGCTATGTAATCTTCATTGATTGACTAAAATAGTATTTCACATCCAAGGTTGTATCATAATACCACAATATATCATATTAAATTGTGTGAAACTGCTTTTTAATTTGTATCTGTTAAAAATCAATAACAATTGAAATAAGAAGTGATGGAATTAAATTTCACCATTTTAATAAGATTCCTGTCTTTGCCAATGTGTTATGACTGACCGTATTGTCCCGATAGGCTTTAGTATGAGATACCACGTTGTAAAGATTGTCAATATAATGAGAGACCATGAACTGAAGAGTTTGTAATCAGGGACCTTGTTGTACTGAGAAGCCTTACAATCAATTACTGATTGATATTACCATATTTAGCATATTTGTTGGAACATGATAAAATAATAATTTTGTTCCTGTCCCAGAACTTGTGGTTAAACATTTTATTTACTTTGGTCATATGTCCCAAGACTTAAGAAACAAAATAAATTTGTATTGCATTTGTGTTTACCTCCCCCCACCACTGTATATTGCAACAAAGTAGATTAATAAAACACTTAATTGATAATAAAAATAAAGAAACTAACCTTTTATTGTTAATATTTGTTCCTTTTTACAGCATTTATTTTAGCAGTAAAGGATAAATTATAGCCAGGATAAATTATATCTAGGAAAGTAAGTAGCATAGGCTTTCATACTGAAGCGTGTATCAACTAGATCTGATAACACAAACCACGTTCTTCATTGATATGAACAGTCATTTAGAAATAAATTGTGTGTTGTTTAAACATGTTATTGGACTGAAACCTGTATCCAACAAAATTGCAAACAAGAGGGAAATAATCTGCGAATATCTTGAAGACACCATTCACGCATGACATGGTGTTTGGTGCAAAATAATCAAGATTAAATTATATCCAGGTCTAATGTATGACAGTATCTTGCCAAAAAAAAAATCATTATTTTGAAAAAACATTGACTTGAATGCAAGTGACAAATCTTTTCACCAGCATGGGTTACTAATGTATCCTTACTATTTCCCTGCAGACATTAATGCTCCTTTGTATTAATTGTAACTACAGGTACCAAGTATAGAAGCTCTGGTGGTGAATAAACACAACTTGCAGCTACCAGTAAACTTATCATTAATACAAAACAAGCTGACCTTGGAAGTCGACTTTGGACTCTGAAGCGGGAATTTTTTTTGGGGGGGGGGATATCAATACAATGATCGTTTTATTGCAAAGCAGGCTGACCTCAGAAGCCGACTATGGATTCTTTTATTATTATTTTTTTGAAGATTCAAAGATGGTTGAGATATGGGAGCTATCTTGGTATTCATGGAACTTTTGCAAATAAATTGAAACAATGGAACAGTTTTTTAATATTGTGCTTCATGGGTGAACATGGATGACCCAGCACCACCCAGAATATTTGGAGATAATAAAATCGCATGATGGAATTTGCGAAGGTCAGAAGAGAAACAGATAATTTCACTGACAATATGATCATTAACATGGATGAAATTCTAGTGTACTTTGATCACATTCCTGGACAAACTGACGAGATGATGGGGGTGAAAAGTGTGAGAATTAGCAAGACTAGTGCAGATTCAATAAAAATCTGACTTTTGTCCTTGCAGTTTATGTGCTTTCAGGTAATGTGTTGTCTCTAAAAAAAATGTATTGTGTAAGAAAGCAAAAAAAGTATTACCACAAGAATGGATTTTATGAATACAGGAGAAGGGTTGTGTTGAATAGATGCGGCTGCAGTGGATTATAGAGTTTTATCTAAATTGCAGTGTTATAACCTCTAAAATGCAATTTCAGTTGTAGTGATTTTTTTTACATGTAATTTTCTAATGATTTAAAAGGTGTCCCAAAACTTACAACCAAAAACAATGATGTCTCCCAAAACATAGTGCTAAAAAAAAATTAATTTTAAAATTAATTTATGATGGCCCAACAAATCTGGTGTCCCAATATATACAGTGAATACAGTATAAGTATAACAAGGGGCCATGAGTGACCATGTTGTACAAATTGACATTATAACGAAGGACCCTGTTGTACTGAAGAACTTTATAATGATTGACCATGTTATATTGAGGGGTTTTATAATAAAAGATACTGATGGACTTGGTGAGGCTTATATTGAGGAAACTGTATTGAAATAACATTGGTTTAAGATACTCAGGTTTTTTATTTAAGTATATTTGATTTAAGAGGGCATTATTTGTGTATACCTGTCCACAGCATGTTTAAATCAATCTTTTTAAGCTCTTTTCAAATGCAATCATTAACTAAAAGAAACTAAAATAAATCTTCTATTATTTCTTTACTCAGTGACCTTCAACTTGCTTAGTGATCATAAACCAAACTATACAATTCAGATTGGGGGAAAATGGCTTTCCTTTACAAATTGAGAGACATTATTCTTTACGTTTTTGGAAATAGAATAATTATTTATAATAAGCAAAAAATACATGAAATATTTGGAAATAGAATAATCTCTTAATTAAATAAGTGTGAAGAGATTTGAATTTTGTTTTCTTTTCAGTTTGACATTTCTTATAAACACCACTTTGGTGGCCTATATAGTCAGAGTATCAGCCTCAAACAGTATTAGCAGATTAATGTTAGGACTGGTGTCAGGATCATGTGACTGAGTAAGACATGATACTACATGTCTATGGCTTGATGCTTCAGTTCTAGACTTCACAAAAACTACAAAACTATAGACATCATAACGATACGACTGATAAATTGTTAACACTGCATTACAAATGCACAAACACATTTCTTATCATGAGAACAACTACCTGTGTTTAAAGGAAGGTAACAGCTGTTGCATTTGTATTGATAATGAAAGAAGGCTGGCATTTGTAACTGAAAATGTGCTCTGTAAACCAGTTAAAGAAAAAGTAAACATGGATAAGAGAATTTTAAAGAAAGCAAAAGAACATAAAATACAAAACTTACAAGACTTTTTAATTGGTACAATTATCTGAAAACCTTATTAATGACAATATCCTTTTTTTAAAAATCCTATTTGTATAACATGTCAAATGCTGAACATATATTATTTTGACATCCATCTGTCATTCCATCTGTCTATATTTCCTTTTTCATTAAAGTCTTCTTTGAAGTATGTGGTAGGAATGAGGATGAGAAAGCTAAAGTCATTCATTCTTAAATTAAAGCAGCACGGCAGTAATTCTGTATCCTCATCACTTAGTGGAACTATCATTGATCTTTGAAGAAAAAAACATTGCATGTCAATATTAGGAAGAAATTTGAAAATGTTTTTTTTAAATATTTGAAATAAATTGTGCAAAATGTGAAAACACCAAATAATTTTAGGCAGCTTCACCTCATGATTGCATTGGGTAAACAATCATTATCACCCTTTCATCATCATTATCTCCCTTTCATCATCATGATCTTGAACTTATTTTACAGAATATGTGTTTATTACAGACCCATTTAAGCGTTCATACTTGATCTGGAAATTGATACAACTGTTTATTCCATATTTTGGTATCACACACCCCGATTCAAACTACTTGGGTATCTTTTATGATGTTTACATTTTAGACAGTGGGGCCCCAAGTGGGTGAGTGGTCTAAAGCGCTCTCCATTACGGATCACTGCCATTTCACCTCTGCCTGTGTGGGTTTGAGTTTTCAGATTCGGCTAATGTGGGTATGTGAGAAAGCTTGCCAGTTGCTTTTCGTGGGTCAGCGATCCTTTCTGGGGATTTTTCTGGACTTTTCCTCCACCATTAATACTGGCCACCATATATAGCCTATCATGTGCCGAAAAATGGCGTTAAGCCCTACAACAACACCAACAACGTTTTAGACAGAGGAAATTGAACTTCTACAATTTACTGTTTGTTTTCAGTATCATTCATACAATAAAGCTAAGTTAATAAGAAAGCGTAAAAGAGAGGTTTGTCATAAATTATAAAACTGCATTCATGTTCATAGTTTGGATGAAATAGTTTGTTTGATATGGCTCTTGATTATGACTGTGTGTACTGCCCTCAACATATCCCTCTGCTTTTTAAAATGTAGATTTGTATGGTTGAGTTTCATTGCTTCCTGAAGTGTGTCTTTTGTGTGACTGATTGATTAAGAAGATAGCTATGTTTAATTATTTTGTTTATTAATATTAATGTTTTATAAATTGAGTTTTTTGTAGGCATTTTTTATTTATTTAACCATTGCTCTTAAAGATGATTTTTGGTTATCGTATTAGCATTTATTAATAATCTCTGTCCATTTATTAGCGTAGAAGTCTGTACATAATGATGGGCACAGTAAGATCAAGATTGTAAAAAGCACGTGTTCATGCCCCACCTTTACAATGGTATTTCTTCCTCTGATCAAGGCTCTTTGACCTAAATGGATACCAGCATCTGCTAAAGGTTAACCTGCGATGAGCTGGTATCCTATTCAGATTAAAATTAATGCACAGTTAGTTGCTTCTTACTTTGAAATATAACTTATGTAAGCTGCCATTACTTACTGTAAAATATAACCTATATAAGCTGCCATTACTTACTGTAAAATATAACCGATATAAGCTGCCATTACTTACTGTAAAATATAACCTATATAAGCTGCCATTACTATTGAAATACTGTTGTTCAGCAAATAATTTTCTTTATTGAATGACCGTTAGATGAAAAGTATATTTATTTCTCCATAGGTGATGCCAGATTTGTATCTGCCACATACCGCCTGTTTAAACTGCCTAAAGAGACTCAGCCTGCAAGACAGGTCATCTACAAAGGAGAAATCACAGGATTCCCAGATCAACTTAACTTTGACCATCAAAATGTCTTCTTGGTCAGCTATTTCGCATAATGAAATCCTTGTAATATTTTGGCATGGATTGTTTCAAAATATTTTATTTTTATGAGCCGATCTCTTACAAGATCGTGCAAAAATACTCATCAAGAAACTAATGAAATTTGACATGCATATGTAATGACCTAAATATATTTATATTATATATGATTTTCTTTACACATTTTAATTTTTTTTAAGGTGAGCCTTTTTGACAAAAACATTTTAGTATTACTTAGCAAAAAAATAAATTTTCTTGAAAAATTAAATTTTACAGACATTTCATATTCAAATCAAGAAAGGCTTATTAGATTTGTTGGTCCACTTTTTTGTTTTTCTTTATATACCTTTTAACTTTGAAACTTGGATCTATTTTGTCAACAAAATCAAGAAAGGCTTATTAGATTTGTTGGTCCACTTTTTTGTTTTTCTTTACATACTTTTTAACTTTGGAACTTGGATCTATTTTGTCAACAAAAAAAGCTTTTTGACATTATTAAGCAAAATATAATGCCAAAAATAGCCAGATGAATTAGACAAATGAAATTTATTTTGGCATTAGTGACCAGTACCTCTTGTTTAGCTTTTCTTCTGATACATTACCTCATTATAATACCTTAGGAGAAATACCACAACCTCGCAAATCCAGCAATCCCAGATTATTCAGTACAAAGTAAATATTTGATATAAACCTAATTCTTTGTAAGAAGTTGAAGACTTTTTGGTGTGACCACCATAATGGGACATCTCCCAGGTAGAAAAAAAAGAGGCTGCCTCCATTCTGTGGAAGATGGTGCTTCATGCCTATTTTGTATTCTTAAACCTGCAGGGAAAAGATAAGGTAGGAAACCAGTCTGACACAAAGCTGATCATCTATAATGATCCACTCACATAAAATGCAGCCGATAAGATGACAGTGATTAAAGAAATTAACAGATTTATCATAAATTTTCAGAAAAGCATAAGTGTTCCAAATGCAGGTGACAAAGTTCAGTAAAGCTTTCAGTCTTTAGATTAATTTTTGACATATGAACATTCTGTGTTGAAAGAAGAAAGTACACAATAGACTTGGATTCAGAGTTGAATACGTAAACATATGGCTATTACTGATGCAAGAAACAGGTCAATAAGGATTTCTTTTTGAAAAGTGGTATGTAAAAGAAATAAGGGGATGGGATATACAGAAAATGTTTAAAAAATACTTTCTCATAGGTATCCTCAAGGTTAAGGATTTTTTTTTTAATATTCAGGTTAGAAACTGATATCCTTTCTATTTAGCAGTTCTGCACATATGTTAAGAGAATCAGGATTCTCACTTTAAAATATTAATAAATGAAAAGAAATTTTTTTAAAAGACGATGAATAGAGGAATAATACTGGTTCTAAATACAAATACTTATTAAATTTTTTTTAAAAGACAATGAATAGAGGAATAAGACCGGTTCTAAATACAAATACTTATTAAATTTTTTTTAAAAGACGATGAATAGAGGAATAAGACTGGTTCTAAATACAAATACTTATTAAATTTTTTTAAAAGGCGATGAATAGAGGAATAAGACTGGTTCTAAATACAAATACGTATTAAATTTTTTTTTAAAAACGATGAATAGAGGAATAAGATTGGTTCTAAATACAAATACTTATTAAATTTGTTGTGTTTTTTTACAGACCAGTGACATAGCTAGTGTGGATGAAGAATTGTCCACCATATTGTCAGGCTCGAGGTTTGCTGATGAGTTTGAATTTCAGCCAGTCAGTAAGCAGAAAAAGGACACCAGGAATAATTGTTGCACAGATAAAGATGTGGTAATTATGACAGCTTGCAGTACATGTTCTAAGTTGATTAGTCGCTCACAGATTTTAAAATATGTTCCATCTTCCAAGGCATGACATGACTTGACAATGGCCCACAGTAGGTTTACATCCTTTTACCCCCCCTTCTGTCAACATATTTAAAAGCACATTTAATTGGAGCAATATGGGTTAAATTTTTGTACCTGAAAATATACCAGTACTGTTCATTTTTGAAGGTATTAGCATGATCTTGGCTTTTCAAGTTATTATTTTCTAAACATTATAGAGACCACAAAGAGAAAATAAATAGATCATGTGAAAACTTGTGCCCTGATAACTCGTGAATCAGCTTATAATGCATAGTGAGGTAGGGATCCCATCTTTGATAATAGAAAATATACTAAAATTGGCCCTTATTTGTTGAGCATGAACAAAATTGTGATCAAAATTGGTAACCTAAACTTTAATATATCACGTTTTATTGTTGAGAACAGTAGATTCTACCTGGAATTTTCAATCAACATTATAAAATTCTCATCTTTTAATAAGAAGTCATGTATTTTGTTAACTTTTCATTCCAAGCAACATTTTCTGTATACTATAAATAGCATTATTCAACAAAATTTTGACTCTAATGGGTCAGTGGTTCTTTCCATGGTTTTCTCCGGTCCATGATAACTGATGGGTCAGTCGTTCTTTCGGTACTTTTGTGTTTCTAATGGGTCAGTGATTCTTCCTGTGGTTTTGTCCAGTACATGATAATTCCTATACTCTAAGGGATCAGTGGGTTTTCCCCCATGGTCTTCTCTCCGGTACATGATAATTATTGTATTTCTAACGGATTGTTGGTTCTTTCCATGGTTTCTCTGGTACATTATAACTCTTGTGTTTCCAATGGGTTTATGGTTTTTCCCATGGATTTCTCTCTGGTACATGATAACTCTTGTGTTTCTAATGGGTTGGTTGTTCTTCCTGTATTTTATTCTGGTACAGATGATAACTCTTGTTTTTCTAATGGGTCAATGGTTCTTCCCATGGTTTTCTCTCCGGTACATGATAACTCTTGGATTTCTACTGGGTCAGTGGTTCTTCCTTTTGTTTTCTCCTGTACATAATAACTCCTGTGTTTCTAATGGGTCAATGGTTCTTCCCATGGTTTTCTGTCTGGTACATGATAACTCTTGGATTTCTACTGGGTCAGTGGTTCTTCCCTTTGTTTTCTCCTGTACATAATAACTCCTGTGTTTCTAATGGGTCAATGGTTCTTCCCATGGTTTTTTCTCCGGTACATGATAACTCTTGGATTTCTACTGGGTCAGTGGTTCTTCCCTTTGTTTTCTCCTGTACATAATAACTCTTGTGTTTCTGATGGATCAGTGGTTGTTCCCTTAGTTTTCTCTTGTACATAATAACTCTTGTGTTTCTGATGGTTCACTGGTTCATCCCTTTGTTTTCTCTGGTACATGATTACTGTTGTATTTCTAACGGGTCAGTGGTCCTTCTTGTAGTTTTCTGAGCTTCATCCTGCACCATTTATACTTGGTGGACATGTATAGCCTATCATGAGCTGAAATATGGTGTTAAACCCAAAACAACAAGAAGAAATTTTCATAAAATGTTTGAATGAAAATTATCCAGTATGTTTGTACAGTCTTTAGCATGCTGAATACTGATTACCAGCATTTTACTCTAGTTCTTATAACATATATGATCTACATTACTTGAAAATATTGAACAATTTCACAGTATGAAGGAATTTGTTCATGTTTTAAAAAAAGCATAGTAACTTCTTCAGAAATGCTGAGATCAGAGAATCAAGCACCTTTTTGCTATACAGTGCAACTTTTTATTTTATTTTTATCTAAATATTTATAAAGGACTTGGTTAAAATTTTACTTATGCATATAAACTTATATAGTAATACCTTAAACATTTGCGTTTCTGGATTCGCAAATTCACAGATTCGTGAAATTTTCATTGGAACTGAACTAATTTGCATCCGTGATTTTTTTCACAGATCTGCGATTCCAGTTCGTTACTTGGTTTTACCTTACTGTGAGTGCAAAAGAAAATGGCAGCCAATGAATTAGTATAAGGGTAATATTAGTATACCATACTGTAAATGCGTTAGTGTGGCAAATACCCATTAGGTGATACTGTACTCTATTTTTACGCCAACCATTTATTTCTTTTCTTAAGGGTAATGTATTAAGCTAATTTTTAAATGAAGTTAATGTGCTTTGGGAGCATGATTTGGGTCATATTTAGGTTTTAAACTATAGAAATAAGCATTTATTAGCATTTTTAATGACTCGTACCAAACCTTGGCGATTCCTCCTGATCCGCAACAGGTTCTGGAACTTAACCTTGCAAATGTTCGAGGTATTACTGTAATAATGTTACCATTTTGGGAAATGGAAGCAAATCATATTTGTATATGTTATTTGCATCTTTGCACTGCATTCAGATCAGAAATTTATACTTAATATGTTGAATTTGTTCTACGCAGGAAGTTGATCCCTTTGATTATATTGCTGATAGACTGAAAAGGGGCGAGACGATGGATAAAGCATGCTGTTCCCAAAAGTGTTGCTGAATGAATGACCACATGTGCAGAGTTTGCTCCCTTGAGCAACTAGTTTCATCATAGTATAAATATAACCTTTAAATAGTCAGAACCATTTTTTTTCTTCAAAGGTTTTATGGATTGAATAAAAAGGCAATTATTTTGTATATCTTACAGGTCCCCACATTTTTAAAATATGTCCACATGATATTTCTATCAAAGTAAGGATCATTACAATTGACAAGTGGAAGCCAATTGAACCTCTTTCAGATATTTTGTGGTTTATTTATGAGGTGTGTATTGATTATTTTCATATGCATGTATTTTGTACATTTATTTTTTTATTGAAGAGGACAGTGCACAATTGTGTGGATGTCATTCTATAACAGTCACTACCATTTATTATTAAATAAAGCTTGTATGCATATTTGTTATCTATCAGATTGATCTGCTGTTAGCTTGTTGAGGTGAACCATACTTTTACTTTTTCTTTTGCACACATGCTGTTTTACCCACACAAAAAAATGTGTACAAAGGGCAATGGCATAGTCCATGCACAAAAAATGTGAACCCATGTTCTAAGGAGTGCAAAAGGCAATGGGATAGTCAACAAACACAAAATGTGCACCCATTTTCTAAAAAGTGCCAAAGGCAACGATATAATCCATGCACAAAAAATGTGAAACCATTTTCTGTGGAGTGCAAAGGGCAACAGCAGAGTCCACATGCAAAAAAATGTGAAACCATTTTCTGTGGAGTGCAAAGGGCAACAGCAGAGTCCACATGCAAAAAAATGTGAAACCATTTTCTGTGGAGGGCAATGGGATTGTCCAGTTTTCAGCAGCTTAAAAGCTCATGCATCAGAATTTTACTTCTGACAAAAAGGATTATTTCCTGTGGTGAAAATTACATCAGGATGAAACACACTGGTTACAGTATCTAAATAGTCAAACCTGTCAGTATCAGCTAAACATGGGAAAAGATAAAACAGACCTTTGTTCACAGGTTCACCTTTCAGAGTTTTTTTTAAACAATATGATGCACTGAATAAAATTGTTATTGTTATTAGTATTATTAGTAGTAGTAGTAGTATTTTATCACTATTGTTATTTATACACTATTCAACAAAGTCATACGATATTTGTATGTTCTCATAAATTTGTTTCACACAAAATTACTGTACTGTTAATTAGGTTGACACCTTTAACCTTAACTGAGTGTGACTGAGATACAATGATTACAAGCTTGATATGAAATATATACACAGCATTTCACATACCTTGCTCATTAAAATGGTAGTTTAATCGGCACTGTTACCATGCTTCAGTAACTACTCCAGGCAGAGAGAAACCACTATTGTTTAGGAAATATCTGACTCTTTGACAACAAAAGCCTGACCATTATTTACGAGCTGTGGTCCCCACAGTTTCTACATATATCTTTCCATCTCTCCAAATCAATTCAGTAATTCAGTTTTGTCGTGAATATTTTATGTTACTAAAGATGATATGTAGTTTTCAGATTCCATATACCTGTTTCCAGTAAAGTAATTCAGTTTTGTCAAGAATTAATGTTTCCTAAGACATTTCGACTACAGTTTCTACATCCATATGTTGATCATATGTTCTTGACTCAGGAGAATGGAAATATTAATACTAATTTATATCTTGTATGCTGAGTAGGTAGGTTAGATGGAAGGTCAGTGACTTAAAAAAGATAGCTATTAACAAACTTAAGCTTGTCAAGTTTGTCGATCTATGTCATGCAAGTGATTTTTTTTTCTTCAAGTCACCTGGACCTTAGTGTGAAAAAAGTCTCAGAGGACTGCTTTTTTAGAATTCGGTATTATTCTAACCTTGTTATCTGTTACTCAAATAGATCGTTTGTTACTGTAGATCATGTTCTATTGGCCAATTCAGCTATTTTGTTTACATGTGGAATTTGCTCTTTTGGTTTATCCCATCATAATGTTGATTTTTTTTTCTATAAGTTACATTATCACATAGTAGGTATAGTTTTCCTATAGTATGTGCTGTTTCAAATTTTTTTTACTAATTGGCTGGAATAATGGGAAAACGTTTTTCACCTTGCTTTTTGGAATGTTTGGTTTTGAATGAACATTTTTGGCAGCTATTTTATAACTCGACTTGTGAAAGGAAATTGAGGAAAAGTTATCTCTTCTGTCTGAATCTGGAATATGTTAACCCCCTCAGGGGTTTCTTATCTTATGTATAACAATATCATATATCAGAATATCATAATGAGAAATACATGGTTTAAAATTACAAGACAAGAACAACAATAAGTAAAACTAAGGGTATTGCTTATTGGATGGGTGGAGGTGAGAGGGAGCAATATCTCTGTAACATAGATATACAATCCACCATGTGGTTAAAATTTTAACTTACAGAAGTAAATAAACTCACCTATGTTCACAGTAGAATTTGGACATAAATGGGTCTCCTTACTGACAGAACTTTATCCAACCACAGGATCTTTACAAAGTATATATGGGATGCAAACCCAACTCTAAAAAGAAATTTGTTTGCGTCTTCTGTACAGTCTATTATTCCAGTCAAACACTGCAAATATCCAGTCACAGATGCATTGCAGTAAATGTGGGAATTTCTGCATCCAGTAATGCTATTTCACAATAAAAAAATTGCAGTGTAATGTTTTGTTCTGCAAGTTACATTTTAGGGTAAACATGTATTCTAGGCCTAATGTTTACCGTATCAATGTGGCATCACATCGCATTAATCATTCTGTTTTGAAAAATGATTTTGTTGTTATAAATGGTTCTGTTTATTTGGATGAAATCTTTTTCTTTGCATTATAGTTTGTAAAAATGTACAATCTACTTTTGCTTTCACCTTTGTTTGGGACTATATTTTATGCACAAGAAATGAAAAGTGCATTGTCCTTCAGAATTAACGAAAATATTCGTTCTTCTATCTAAATAATTTCCACTGAAATAAAAACTATGTAATAAAAAGAATCTCAGATGGGTAATGATTTAATATTTATGAAAGTCATTGAATAATTTCAAGCTTTTGTGAACCAGGCAAGGCTCCCAAAAGCTGGACATTATTGAACTCGTTTCATAAATTCAATATTAAATCATTATCCATTTGAGATCCTCTATTCATCAGATGATTTTATAAGTGTTTAAGGTGTGGGGTTTACTATAACTTTGTTTTCCTATGATCTGTTGATTAATAGTGATTAAATTGGTAAAGATGACTTCCTGTTTCTGATTCATTCATGTCAACTAATTGAAATAAAAGTACATGCCATTTTAAGGCCCTAGATGAAGATGATTCCTATAGTAATCATATTTTATCTGTCTGTTTGTCCATCTGTCCATCCATTCACACTTGTAATCAACATAGCCAAGCATTCCATATATAATTCAATCTCACTATTTACATGAATTCATTGTTAAGTGTAGATGTGCAAATTATTTTAATTCCATTATCAAAATTTTGACAAGAGTTATTGCCCTTTTCCTGATCACTAGTCACATCTCCACTTTAGCAGATTCTTGTGAAAAGCTTAGTTCAGTAACCAGAAAACATTTTGTGAAGCACTTCGATAGGCATGTTGTCTTAGAGCACTTTTTGTCTCATCAACTCTATATTTGTTTGAGTTGTGATCTTTGACAGTACCCAGGAAAACCCCTGGAAAGAACCACCGACCCACTAGAAGCTACTGGCAAAGTTTCTCACATACCCACATTGGCCGAATCGGCGACTCAAACCCGCACAGACAGAGGTGAGATGGCAGTGATCCGTAACGGAGAGTGCTTTGGACCACTCGGTCACTAGGGGCCTCTCCTTCAGCGGCAAAGAAAAAGTAAGGGCCTCACAGCAGTAATATCTTTAGAAACCCACAAAAAGCACGATTTGTACTGATCCCAGTCTATCTGGTTGGGGCGCACATTAGCTACTGGACTTCACGATGATAGCGGACGATAGCTCTTAATATCAGCCTCCCTTAAATCAAGCCATCCTCAATACCTCCAACAGTTTGGTATCATGCTTGCTTAGACGTACGGTCCTAATACCGTTGAACAATTCGTTAGTCGACACCTTCCTTACGAACACGATTGGATCAAGTCAGCAGCTGGTCATGGTATGGGGTTATCTTCAGTGGTGTGCACCATGCTAGATTATTATTGAAGACGACTAAGCGTTTTAGCCTAGTCATTGTCAATTAGCATTCAGATACTTCACGCAGAGTGATCTCTCCATTGGTCCAAATGATGTTTGTTTGGCCAGGTGGCGGAATAACAAAGTGGCCACCTCTGTCTCCCTTTGTTCAGATCCAGAAGCATAGGACGTTAGTCAGCTGGGAGGAAATGTGGGTGTGCGCCTTCCCTCCATCAGTCAGTAACAAATATAGTTTGGAAAGTGAGCGACATGATCTGTTGATTGCCCCCGCTATAAAGTCATGTACAAAATTATAATCTTCTGTCTTGGAAATATTACTGCGGCCATGTAATTGATGTCTTAAGATTGTCGCAGGCTAGTTTTAAACCCCTCTTATGCAATGTTATCGTGACCTGCCAAAGACTGGAAACGTGAGTTGGCGAAGGCGACCGCTCGCATCATTTGTCAAAAGCTTCCCGTATCAAACCTACGTGTTACAGCTTAGTCCTAAGATCAGAGAGAATCCCACAAGGTAAACAAGGCAGGCTCATATCCTTCGCCATGTTGACAGACAACGAGAGGGATATTGTCCGCTAAGTTTAATAGGATTGGTTCACATCGATATCTAATTGAAATTGCGATAGAAGATGTAATTACAATGCAGACGGAATGATAACTTTCATAACTATAAGAAAAAAAATTGTGTTCATCAAGAAAGGTTGCTTTAGCAGTAAGGTTACTCCGAGAAAGCCACTCGTAATTTGGTGGCAAAATATAGAGCCAGATTCTAAGGAAAGAAGAAACTTAGAAAAGGTCAGTAAGTTAGTTGCTAACTTTTTTTGCAGAATATTACGGCATCATAATTGTAATTATTTGTAGTTTTTGTACATAATTACTGGCATCGTTTACTATGTAGAATTAACTTTGTAATTTTTCCTGTGTATGCGTAAAGAAATAGGCTTGAGCCTAAGTTGAGAATTATTATATGCGAGACGGAGTTATGTCGATTCTGGTCCGATTTAAATTTGTAATTCGATATTAGGTTAATTCATAGTACACAAGTGCATTTATTAAAGCGTTATGTTAGAGCATACACATGCTTGAATTATGAATTTGGAAAATGAGTGAAGTATGTTAGATTAGTTACTATGATGTACGCATATATCAAACCATGTTTTTTTTTTTAATGTTTGTGTACTTTGTATGAGATCTAAGGTAACGAAATGCCTGTTATTGCTTAGTATAACATGATTAGGAATATGTATTGATGTGACATAACTTATTGAGGTATGCATAAGAAATTATTGATAACTTGCTGTATATGACGTTTTTGTTACCAAACAAGGACATATTGGTATCTCGATGGGAACGAATGCGTGACCGAAGAAATTTTCTAGCCGTTTTCTGATGATAGGCTGTGTTTAGGGTGAGAAGAGGGGGCAAAGAAAAAACATTGTACCGTACTTGTGTTTTCACAGGTAGCTTTTTAGGGACAGAACTTCGGCAAACTACATATCAAACACCAGCAAGATACTTGCTCTTCTCATAATCGTATACTCCTTATTCCCACTGAAAACAAAGTCATATGGACAACGTTCTTTTGCATTCTAGGACACGGCAACGTGGAACGAATTGCCAATTGAAATTAACCACAAAGACAGTGATCCCCTTCAAGAGTGGTCTTAAAACTAACCTTTTTCGACTGCAAGAACAACTTTAAAACCTAATACTGTTTCCTATTTTAAATATTTTCTGCATTTTTATGTTTTCTAATTTCATGGTGTTTGTTTTGTTTGTTTTTGTGGGTTTTTTGTAGTCATATCATTATAGCTGTTGTAAAGCGCTTAGAGCTTTTAAAGATTAGGCGCGATACAAAGTCCTCATTATTATTATTATCATCCCCATCCATCAGTTAGCTTCTTGTTCGATTGAGTCCCGAGTCTTCACGAGTTGGAGACAGATGTTTTACTAGCTGGAACAGTCGAAGTTGACGGAAGTCAAGTCGTTGGAGAGACGATGGAGGAGGAGTAAGAGGCGTATCTAGGAGAAAGTGGAGGAGGAGGAAACGAAGTATAGAAATGTCGAGGCAGAGGTGAAGAAATTTGGTGAAAGTTGGGGAGGAAGAGGAGAAGGAAGCAGAAAAAAAGATAAGAATACCACTGCTGAGTTGACTACAAGGACAGGTGGGAATCGATCTTACACTGCTAATCAAGTGATACAATAGGTTCTAGTGGAAGTCGTACAGTTGAGAATTTGAATCATTTGATTATTGAATTGTTAATAATTTGTTATTCACTGAACTTCAATCGTTTTGTATATTTTACCATCTAACCGTAAGCATTGCTGACTGGGGACTCGGAGCTTTACAATTATCTTTCACTAGTTTAACTTCAAACCAAAATCGAGTCTGGATAGGACTTATATAATAGTTTAATTAAAATAGTGGGAGTACCCCGCCACAAACATAACAACCTAGGCGCTATACAAAGTCATTATTATCATTTTCATCCCCATCCATCAGTTAGCTATCATACAAGAGGTGCGTCTTCTTTGCATTTTGCCTCAGCTTTGCAGTCGGTTAAATACATGCCTTCTCCATGAACCTTAATAACAGTTCCATCCCGCATGATACAATCTGGTGTACAGCTCTTTTTTTAATTATATTTCTTAGAATAAGAGTTGAGTCAATGTCATAGCTGGACTACATGATAAAAACACACGTGTCAATTGGTAAACAAACTTCTTATTTTTTCAGATGGATGAACTTTTAACCTCCATCTGGGAATTTGTTTTGGGCCTATAACTGGTGTATTGATAATACTTCTATCAGTCCTGCTTTAACATTTGACACGTTAAGTTGTATTACGTTGTGACCAGTTTGGACTGAATTTTTATTTTCTTCAAAGTTTTTAATGCAAGTGTTTATTTTCTCTAGAAATACAAAAGTGCTCTGATATTATTCTTGGACAAAGACATTCACTGGAATGTATACGGAATTCAAAACTGGACTAGTATTTTATGTGATTCAACAACAGACTGTTGACAAACCAGTTCAACACTGAATATTACGTTATCGCCTTCCATCTTCAATTTCGTTGGGATTTGAACTGAAATTTACTTAGAACTATTCATTGATAGAACGTGCGAGGTTTTATTTCTTCAATAGTTTATTTATTTTTTTTAAATTTAATTCGTAAAACCGTAAGTTACTTTTTCTCATTTTTCACTTTGTATTCTAGGAAATTAATTATTTGTTAAATTTTCAAAGCTTGTTGTATTCACTCTTTTTTGTTACTTATTTTAAGAGTGTAGACTCATAACAGTAGTCAACGTATAATAATCATTCTCCCTCTCATCAATCGATGCACTTGGGGCGACGAAGTTTTATGATCCCAAAAGCGTTCTTAAATATAATCGGAAGCGTACGGAGAACATCCGCAACGGACGGACCAGGAATTGTCTGCCCATAAGTAATGAAAACAAGACGTAACATGACTAGGACAAACCGCTTGGTCAAAAGGCGTTATAAAACATACGCAGACTAAACCCGCTCAGGAACAGGTAAGCCTCATGAAAATTTCGGCACACGAAATTTATTCGATTATAATATCGTCATAGCCATTTGAATGGTATGTCCAGACAATTTTATCCAGTTCTATGTGCGGGATATAACCACCTTAAATGAGAGACTTCAACCCCATTAGGCCAATCGTAGATACAGACAGTAACCACACCCGTTTATGGCAGCACAACTTCATAACCAGGCATTATTTGCAACTTTCGCTCGACTCGCCTATGGAAAAAAAAAAACTTGGATCGAGACCATAATAAAATGAAGGACCCAGTCGGGATCTTCTAGCATGTGTACAACTAAGGTATCCTGTTGTGCTAGACTAAAAATAGGCGAATCTCACCTGTTAGTGGAGTAGTCATGCTTCTTCTGGATAACACAGGTATACGTAGGATGTTCGGCATTTCTTCATTTTTGCCATTCTACTAACGTGGCATGATATATAATGTATGTGCTGGAGAATAAATTTGTTTTTCTTTTTTTTTAAATTATGTTTTTCCTACAATACATATCTGACCAAATTACAACTAACTCTTCATCCCCTTTACCGAATAATTTAAAATGTCGCTCAAGAAAAAAAAATAATACAAAACCTAAAAGAAAAAAAACTGGTTGAAAATGTATATTCCGGTAGCAGCCTTGCGGGTAGATGAAGCAACTTAACCTGTTAGATATCACAGGTTGTACTCTCTCTCTCTCTCTCTCTCTCTCTCTCTCTCTCTCTCTCTCTCTCTCTCTCTCTCTCTCTCTCTCTCTCCAATGCTAGCATGTTATCGAAAAGTAAAACCTAACAATTATTATTTTTGTTTGAAGTTAAATATCAAAAACAATTTGCAACAAATAAATGCACCGAAACTGTACAAGAAAAAGCTTAACTTCTGTTGATTACGGTTAAGTTCTTCATATCAACAGGTAAGCTTATCGGTAACGTCATTTGTCATAGGTAAAGCAAATATTGTATCGATTGTCACAGGTAAATATCGCAATCGGCACATGTAGACTTGGCATTTGCACCGAAGATTTAACCATTGTATATGTTTGTTCCACCGTTACGACGTTCAGATCGTTCCACGAAAGTACGGTTTACTGTTAACGCAGGTATGAATGATTTAAAACCACAAAAAAAAAAAACACTCACGTTGACACATATTTTGGCAAGTTGTTGGACATGCTCACAGTAATGCTGTAATATGACACGGCATATCATCAATATTCTTCTTGGTGAGGATATGGATATATATCTGCTCAAAGTAGGCGAAGCAAACATATTTAATGGAAATTCTGTTTGGTTTGAAAATAAGCCGAATATTAATTCTTTTCGTGCAACATGAATCATTTGCATGTTTCATACTAGTATCCTCTGACCCTTGCCACCTCATTTTTAATATTTTGACATTTATGTTGGGGTGTACATAAATGTCCAAATATCCAAAAATGGGGTGGCAAGGGTCAGAGGAAACTCGGACTAGATTAAATACCTGCTAATTTTGTAGTAACTTAGGTGGGGGGTGGGGGAATGTAGGGACGGGACTCAAACATACTTGTTGAATTTAATGGTTGAAACGGGGGTCCTTGCACATAGCCATGGCAATGACATGACAAAGTGTGAGTAATGCTTTCTCTTCCCCCAATCCATTTTAGAGCCGGATATTTTTTAATGAGGGTCCATGAAGGTGATAATATTAAGCTCGTATGTTACATCTGCCGTTGCACAGTAGTCCAGCGAAAAAACATTCGTGTTACGGTTTTCTATTTTTGAGGTTTTCCCGTGACGTAATCTGTATCATTTTTCAGCACACTGAGCAGAAAATGCCAAATTGGTCTGGTTAGGCAATTAAGGACAGAGCGACACGTGCAGCTTATTTCGTGCTGAGGGCTAATGTGATAATGTGCAATGCCCAAATGGAAAACCAATGGCACACCATGATAGCCAAACAGGACCGGGCTAACTCTAGGTGATGCAGCGGCCGCCTTGGGCGCCAATATTTGGAGTTCGCCAAAAACGAGATACACTATTAAGTTATTAATTTATTATCATTAAATATATAGACTAAATAATGAAATTATACAATTATCAAGCTGAACGTGTATTGATAATATTGTATTAATAATAATGAACAGTTTATAAAAAGCGATGCCCGGGGCTTTGTGGCGTGGGGCGAAAGGTTGAATGTTCGCCTAAAGACGCCAAATACCCTTGCATCAGCCTTGTAGGCAATCCATACTGATTCAATGGCAATATTCGGACCCGTACCTTTTCAGTTGCGAGTTTGGCACTTTAATCATTACACAGTAGGCACAGAAGTTCGGTGGAGCGTCAGACTCGAAAGAAAGTGATACATGTTGGGGGAAAAAAAAAAACATTAGCTCCTATTTCCATGACACGATATAGCTAAAAATGTGATATAAGTACCGTTGAACCATCAGAATCAAAACTTACAATTGAGTGTCTGTGGATTCTGCGTCCTTTAGACTTACATTACAACACGCAAGAGAATCCGTGAAGACTATTTTACATATACGAGCAAGCAGTGGGTTAAACTTGATTTTTATAAAAATACAGAAGGTATGGAATACAAAACAAATTCCTAACTTGTTATATATGTATTATGATAATGGAAGAAATTACATTCCACACAGTTAAATTCACGTCCTTTGTGCAAGTAAAGATCTCGCATGTTCCTGAATAAGAAGTGGATCCATAGTTTGGGAACGCAATTGAAATGCCACCCTGACTTCCCCAAATTAATAAAAAAAAATGATCATGATACAACTCCAATGCTGCTAAGAGTAAAATGTCTTGACATTCCAATGGTTAAAAGTATGCCCTCAAAACTCTTAAAGCGCGGCTACCCAGACCCAGCATGGGTTCCGTCCCACAGAATATTCTCCTATAGCTATATTTGCTTCACCTCCTCCTACAATACATAACGATACTAAATATATTCCTGCATTCGCCCTAGCCAATGCAAAACATGATAATAACATCATGCACTATTATTTGCAATTATTATGAATATGTCATTTTGCTGTATTTGAAATAACTTGCATACCCTAATCTTTTTTTTAACGGAGTAGTGTATTACTCAAACAATGTTTCTGCGAGGCTTTACTAGCCAGGCGTAATTTATTACTGTTAAAGTAAATAAATAATAAATTTAAATCTAAAAATTGTGAATTCGTGTTTGAATCGATATTTGTGACTAATCCATTGTATAGTGATCAATGGGTAGTTGAGGCAAACAAACTTTTCGTATGATAAGAATCTGTCTGTATCTGGATGACTAAGATAATGTGTATTGACTAGTGTATTAGGACCAAGTTTGTCAGTACGCCAATACACACCCGTTTTTATTATAGACCGACGAAATAATTTAAAATAAAAATAAATCCTTGCTCTGATTGCTTTGGTCCACCCACCCACCCCCCTTCCTGGTCCCCAATCAATATGCCTTAACTGAAATTTTACGTTCGATAGTTTCACAAATTTACGTTCACTTAAGGTCTGCTTTGACTATTCATGAGCCATGGGAAAAAGTGGAGTTTTATCACAATTCAGGCGTAGTAGTGATACATTAGTTAGACTGAGGCATTATTGGTACTAATGTATTGATTGAAAGGTATTGTTTTAGAAAAAGAATATCATTATGATGTGAGTCTGACTCTATGTATTTTGGCGAAAGTGCTCAGTGAACAATTAATCAGATATGATGATCCTGTAGTAAAGTCTGTGACCCATTGCAAGTTGCGTTATTTACAGTCCTGTCAAATAAATGTCCGATGATCTATAAGACGAATCTGACCGCGAATTCTTTTTTTTAAGGTAGCTTAGATCAATATATCATTTATTATGATTGGGATGCAATGTAAAGCTCAGTACTAAGAAACAAATGAAGAGACTATGCAGAGAAAATAACTGATCTTGAGTCCATTCGCAACTTCTCGGTCAGCCCTAATGGATTGTGGTGTAAAGGGGAAATCACGCAGAAAACTTAATTAGGGCTTCTATTTTTTATTTTATTTTACACCTCAATAAGAATTTTTCTTAACTGATGGAAATGGATGGGCTGATGCACGTATGTAGTGGACGATAATCCCCACGCATTTTTAGTTCTTCTAACTCCGGTTCGGTTCTATGAAAAGGCTATTCGGGAATACTTTTGATACTGGAGAGATAGGAGTTAAGACACAAAGGTCTAAACGTTGAACGACAAAGAGAAGAAAAAAAAAAAGATAACTCATGCGATAAAGTGTTGTTAGTGCTTACTGAAAATGAAAGCCAAAGATTACAGTCCAATGATAATAACAAAGTTTATTTAAAGTAAATAATTATTTAAATAAGCCGTTAAAATCTGGGGTCTGTTTTTGATGGATGGAAACAAAACTTAGAAGGAAAATTAGGAAAATATAAAATATTTTGATAAATAACGTAATTAATGGGGCCGCGCTGGATTTCTTACCATCTTCGACTTCAAAGAGGCGATTATATCGTCTCGTTTACATAACTTTTCAGACAAAAACAACGTAATATAACGCCACACAATAGTAATGATATTAATCAGCATTGACAACCACAAACAGCTGGACCACAGGGGCTCGTTACAAAGCAAATTAGGAGTATCCGTCCATGAATCAGGGTCTAACCTGCAACAATATACGAATATTCCTAATTTGCTTTGTAATTACCCCTGTGGCTGGACCGGTCGAAGAAACATATATAATGAAATACATACACATCGCGACCGGACTATCCGACATGCGCAGAGAGTGAACGCGTGCGGTTACCTGTAAAAATGATCCGACTTATGGACATAGACCACAATTAATTTTACTATATGTTCTCTACATATATTTCTCAGTACTGACCTTTCCACAGTGTGACAATCAATACAAATCATATGTTAATCTAAAATACCTCCAAAGATGACTTCACGGTGAAATTCTTGTCAAGGGTTGATCGGTATTTTTTTGAGCTGCTGCACTGTAAACAGAACAGCATGTAAACAGAACACATATTTCACTTCCGGATCATCACCAACGCCTTATTACTCCATGTGCACTGTCGCCAAATTACACACTGACAACCACTCTCTGCTCATATTCTCAAGAATAAACAATTACCTTTAAATCCCTACCAAATATGCAGCAATATAACTCTTCTATCACCACCAAAATGAGAGAGGAAAAAATGTTCTAAAAATAGACTGGAACTACATTCGTGGGTACTGAACTGGAAGTATTAATTGTGGTGTGATTCCTGACAGGCCCAACTTTTTGAGGCAAATTTTAGTAAAACTTTTATATTTGAATGCCACACCTATTTGAACTTTATACATGAAGTTTTTTTGAATTTCCTTGCATACAAGACATGTGACACCTGCTGGAAGGTGTGTAGTGCTGGTGTCCCACAGGGTGCACATGCTGATCCATGTGTTCTTGAGAAACCAAAACTAAATTTGCTATATCTTCCTTAATTATAGGCCTTTTTCAATGCTGTAAAAACCTAATTGTACTACAAGATAAGGTCTGTCTGACAATATGTTTAAAGTTTATACATTTTGATCAATTAAAATTTTAATGGAAATTTAAATAAACATTTAAATTTATAAACTAAATTTTATTGAAAAATTAAATTTTCATAAAAGTTTGAAAACAGATTTTGTCAAAGTTTAGACAGAAAAGTTGATCAATCAATGGTCTTTAAAATAAATGGTGGTTTGGGTCTGTGTAACTGAGAACATTTTTCCCAGTGGTAGCATGACTCATAGTGATTTTGGCAACAAACCGCAATATGCCTGTCAAGGTGCATATAGGTGTACACACTAAAGAAGCAACAATAGGTGCTATGTTCCATATTTATTGTGTCAGATATTTAGGCAGTTATTTGTATAACTAATAGTGCAATCAGATTGAAACAGCTGATGGGACCACTTCCATGTTTTATAGGAAAATTGCATTACATTTCAGTGTCGATAACTACAAAAAGCGACAATAAGATAGGAAAATACAGTTTTTAGGCAGGCTTTACCTTACTGAACAATGGCGCTAATCTCTCTCATGAAGATTTAAGCCATTTTTCTTGAGGTACTTTATATTAGTGTGGTGATGTTATGATCACTTATGGCAGTACACTGTATATGTCCTTATGAAACCTTGCTATCACCACCAGACTACTGGAGAGCTTCCAAGCTGATCCACCACTAACACTTTGTTCCAGATACCAGCCTAGACCTGAAAAGATATAAAATGTTTCACTTATATCTAGAAACAGTAAGATGTATGCAAATAAAGTTAAAATGTGTTAGATATAGTGATTTACAAATACCATTCAGGCTGCAAGCATAGGAAATAAATATTAAACTTGACAGAGTGACACTAAGAAATGTGAAGTAATAGTCATGTATTAAAGTAATAAATTCATCCTAAAAGTATATGAAGTTTCTATAAGCATATCTGGTCATTTACAGGTTAAATAGCTAATCAGGTAGACTATGCATCACAAACTTTAAGGAAATGCGGGGACGGTGAGGCTTGATCATTGGTGGTAACATTAGTACATGCCAGTATACAGGAAGTCGAGCGACAAAGTAGTAAAAAAGAATATATTACTATAAGCAATATTATTCATGAGGGAAATAATAATTCTGGATATTGCAAGAGAATACAGCCAAATGTGGCCACACACATCAACTACAGGTACCAATACATCCTATATCATAAACTAAATGTGAAATTCTGATCATCAAAACTTGTAAACAAGAATGGAAATTTGCATATGTGGGACATATACAATGTAATTGTTATGATCAAATGTGCAAAAATAATGGCAATGATCTGTTTGAACATTTAAAGTGTATTTTTAAGGGTGTTTGATACCAATTATTAACCTCAATGGTTCAATAGAATCAGATATCAGCTGATATTACAATACCGCACTCTATCCAAGTACTGAATTGAAATATGTTACCATACATGGGCATATTAATGAAGAAAATAACATTTTGGGATACATTTAGTGCACACAGCCAGAAAAGTGTCTTACAGATTCACTGTAGATACAATGTCAGCCTATATGATATATTGAATGTGAACTTTGGATCCCAAACAGTCTAAAATATGTGAATATTTGTTCATGTGGGATATGTAACCATGCTAAGATCAGTTGTACACAGTTAAACTCAAAATATCTGTTTGAATATATCTTATGCAATCTTTAGAGTGTCAGTTAACAAATATTATTAGTAATTAACAATGCATAAATTAAGATGGATCATTAGAATTCACATAACATCATACAGGCCACAATGCCGCACTTCACTAATCAATATCATAACCAAATTGAACAATAAAATTGAATGCATTTTGTGTTCAACTTACATCATTTTGCTGTTTTCTTACATCCAAGGGTAAATATATATGTGGGAAGTATATTTTATCCCTTCAGCCTGCATTTCATTCTCAGAAAGTTTAAACTGATTTAGTAGAGAACTTGAGTAGGTTCTAGTATAAAGTTTTCATCACTGTCCTCTCACTAAACACCCTGTAACTATATTTGTTAACAATTACTAAAGGCTATATAAGCAGATATGTGTTACTCAGGAAGTCACCCCATCATAAACACATAAATTAACTGATTGGACCCCTAATAAATAGTTTGAATGATCAATACAAAATAGAATCTGTCTTTCATACATTTTAAATGTATGTCTCATTTTGACTTACAAAGATATTTTCTCTGACAAAATTTGACAAATATCCATCATTGTAGCTTGTATATGGTGTAGGAGTATAAACATGCTGATATCATTTGATATAATTTCCAAAAATATTATCTATGTGCATTTTAAGGGGCAAATTTTAATTTTTTAATTTTCTTAAAAAAAATTATTAAAATTTTAAAAAATTAAATTAATTTTTAAATTCTAATGTCATTTTTCTATTTTAAATGTTAATATATATATATATATATATATATATATATATATATATATATATATATATATATATATATATATATATATATATATATATATATATAACAACTTCAAATTTCATGTGTTTATCATTAATAATAAAATTTTTATAGCATATTAAAGTTTCATCAATACCGCCTGTACAGGACAGAGACCACAATTAATTTTACTATATGTTCTCTACATATATTTCTCAGTACTGACCTTTCCACAGTGTGACAATCAATACAAATCATATGTTAATCTAAAATACCTCCAAAGATGACTTCACGGTGAAATTCTTGTCAAGGGTTGATCGGTATTTTTTTGAGCTGCTGCACTGTAAACAGAACAGCATGTAAACAGAACACATATTTCACTTCCGGATCATCACCAACGCCTTATTACTCCATGTGCACTGTCGCCAAATTACACACTGACAACCACTCTCTCTGCTCCTATTCTCAAGACTAAACAATTACCTTTAAATCCCTACCAAATATGCATCAATATAACTCTTCTATCACCACCAAAATGAGAGAGGAAAAAATGTTCGAAAAATAGACTGGAACTACATTGTGGGTACTGAACAGGAAGTATTAATTGTGATGCGAGTCCAGTTGCATAAAGTATTAGGGCCAACAAAGGATGCTTTTGACTATAATTCCATAATCTATGGATCCTCTTGCAAATGCATCATTTACAACTTGCACTACTTCTCTTGGTGTAAGGTCTCCATGATACAAGGCGTACTCAGGCTTCTCTTCACCGTTGGACAGGAGATGTGGAGAGTATCGTGCCTCTACGTATCTAATACCATTGTTGGCACAGTCCTCACAAAATTCGTACGCAATTCGGGATATGCAGTCTCTATCACCTCTGGAAAATACACAAACAATGTTTGGTTTTTTTTCTTTGTTTGTCTGCTTTTCTTCTTATTTTTGAACTTGTCTTTAATTGTGCCAACTATGTTTTGATTTGCAAAGGATGTAGGTGTATTACACAATTAAGACATTGTTTATAAAACAAATGGAATCCTAAAAGTCTTAAGTAATGATCATATTAAGGAATTTTCGAGATCTTACTTCAGCACAACACACATGATGATTATTGGCCTTAACAACAAGAGTATTAAATGACGACACACAATATAATGAATAGCCTTAATAACAAGAGTATTATATGACGACAGACAATATAATGAATGGCCTTACTAACAAGAGTATCATACCAAAATAACACATGATAATTATTGGCCTTAATAACAAGAGTATTATGTGACGACACACAATATAATTAATTGCATTAATAAAAAGAGTATCATACCACACAATACACATGATAATTATTGGCCTTAACAAGACTATCATACGACACACACACACACATGAAAATTATTGGCCTTAACAAGAGTATCATACAATACACACATGATAATTATTGGCCTTAACAAGACTATCATACGATAACCACACTTGAAAATTATTGGCCTTAAACAATTAGAGTATCATTCCACACACACATGCTAATTATTGGCTTTAATAACAAGAGTATGATAAGACATACAAATGATTATTATCAGCCTTAATAACACGGGTATCATATCACACACACACACACACACACACACACACACACATGCTAATTATAGACCTCAAGTACATGAGTATCATGCCAGACACACACGCATGATAATTATTGGTCTTAATACCAAGAGTATCATACGACACAAAAATGATAATTATTGGCCTTAATAACAAGAGTATCATACGAAACACACACACACACACACACACACACACGCTAATTATAAATCTTTTTTGTTGTTGTTGTTATTGGTACTACTTAACTGTTATTACTTACTGAAGCAATTTCGCAATAACAACAACAACAAAAAAGAGGTGATATATTTTTAATGCAGAAAAAATAAATAATTTTGAAAAATCTCAATGCTGTTGTATTTATAATTTGAGATGATATTGTGTTATAGTTGTTAATTCACCATCTGGGGCTTATATAATGAATGATACTGATACAATTATTGATTGTTGCAATTGAGTCAATGAAATATTTATTCAGTGTGATGTAAAATATTCAGTGTGAAATATTTGTTTTTTATTCAGTGAAATATTTTATGTTATTTTGGTGGTTTTTTGTACCATTTTGTGTCATTTTGTGTCATTTTTGGCTCATTTTGATGGTTTTCAACTGAAAACGTCAAGAAGATTTTACGGTCATGTGGTCGATTTTGCATGGAAATTCTCGTAAAGAAAAGCTGTTAGGATTGATTTTCAATGATTTTGAGCCAATTTTTGATGATTTTTAGTCATTTTTGATGATTTTTGATGATTTTTGATAAAAAACCTCATAGGGTCAAGTAGTCGATTTTTCATAAGGAAAAGTTGTTAGGATTCAGTGAAATAGTTACACCAGTGACAAAGTCACCGTGGAAGTGTTATTTCATTGTGAGATAGCTTCTATCAATGATGGGGAAAGTGTGGAAATTGTATATAAAATAATAATTATCACACTTTCCCCACTTTTCCATTGATCTATTCAGTGTTGTTATTGTTGTTGTTATTGTTGTTGTTGTAAAAATATTTCCTATTGTTATATAATGCCGTATCGCAGATTACTAACCCATGATGATATAACTGCTATTAAGGCCTCAAAAGACATTATCCCGTTATCAGAAATTGCTGATAAGTATAAAATCAGTTATCAACGGATCTACAAAATCTGGAAATCTAATGATGGAAATGCTAGCATTAATATTCCCGTTGAAAGAATTATTGATGCAGAAGTTGAAAACGAAATAACAGAGTTTTTAGACGGTAAAACACAACATACGGATGCTGTCACCGATAGCATCATGGATAAAGAAACAATTCGTCTATTACAACAGCAAGTATCCAATTTGACCAATGAAAACAAATCATTGCGGGGAAAACTGAATAACAATGACCTACAATATCGGTTAGATCATGCAATACAACGTCGTAACGAAGTAATTCAGGACCGTGAACGGTTAAAGACTAAACTCAATGATGTGCGATGTGATTTAAAATCCATCACTGAAGAGTATTCATCGCTGACTAACAAATACAATTCTTTATTGTCTGAATATAATTCTATTGCTGCCGAAATAAATGAAGTGTATTCAAGGATTCCTGTTGAAAAGTCACCACAAGTGACAGAGTCACCAGTGACAGAGCCACTGATGGCAAAAGAAAACGAAAACGCAAATCACGTGATGATATATACAAGACTTATGATCATGATTCATGGAAGGATTATGATCGTGAATTTTTTAATGAAGTCGATGAAATTCTTTATCCAAAAAAGCAAACAGAAGAACCATTTCATTGTGAAAAATTTAATCGTGAAAAAATAATGGCAGTACAAAAATATGAACAACTAGAAGAACAGAATCATAGAAAATTCAATGGACCTACCTAACGTCGTGCATTTAATTACCCACCGCGTTATTTTCGTTTTAGTAGTTTTTCAATTACACCTAACATGTTTTGATTCCGTTGACGATATTTCTGTTGTAGACGAATACGTGCTGCAGAATTTCTATTTTCATGGATATGCCAGATGTGAGTGACACCATCAGGACATTTTTCCGTGATTATCCTTCTACCAGAACTAGTGATTTTATCACGAATGGTCACTGTGGGATAAGCGCGTCTATAATCGTTTAATGCGTTTTCAAACAACGACATTATATTATAATTAAACACTAAATTGATATCAGAATAATGTGTACCATTGAAGATATGTCCGCGTTAAAAATAATACGCCCGGGATACTTTCGGGATAAATTAATCCACGGTGACAAAGTCACCAGTGACAAATACTTTCTGCTTCCACTGGATTTAATGATGACCTTTACACTTCGCAGTGATAAAATCACTGGTGACGAAATAGTCCCAATCATTGACAACAAGCAATCCAATCTTACAGTGTTTTCACTAGTAAAAATAGTTGAAGAATTCCAGAAAGAATTTGACCGCCGGATCAATATCGTAGAATCATCTAAAACCGCCAATCAGTTCGACAAGGAAATATTAAAAATCGTCAAACAATCTCCCGAGAAAATAAATTATCATGTCTCAATGTTTCTTGATTTCGAGGATAAATTCGTATTGGTAAATTTTTATACTAGAAAATATAAGTTATCGACGAGATTCCCATAAGGTGATTTTAACACCAGTGACAAAGTCACCGTGGAAGTGTTTTAACAGCGTTAAAAATGGAAATAATAATTATCACACTTCCTTCATTCTATTTTCAAACAACGACATTATTTAATTAAACATTAAATTGATATCAGAATAATGTGTACCAATGCGGACATTATCGCGTTGGATATCATTCGCAAGGATCCCTTCTATTTCTACAACAAAATGATTATTGACCCTGACGATTCCACCGCACATTATTTACTTCCATTATATCGTAATATGACATTTGTATTACGAGACAATGAAATTCTCCCAATACTCGAAAAGGAATCGCCGAATCTGACAACACATTCATTGATAGAAATCATGATGAGTTTTCGTGAGGAATTCAAACGACGAGTTCAACTGTTATTGTTACCACGTAACATCGTAGAACAATTATTACGAAGACCACTCACTGATGAAGAAATCGAAGGTGCCAAAATAGTATCAACGATTAAAAATAACCCATCGTTGATAAAATATCATGGAGAATTATGCAACGTTGAAATAAAGTCACCCAACGGGACAATCAAGGGGAAGTTATTTTTGTAGATCATCATTGATCAAAAATTCCCCATTGACGATTTTTAACACCAGTGACAAAGTCTATCAATGATGGGGAAAGTGTTGAAATAATAATTATCACACTTTTTACACCAATGACATGTCATAGATGATTTTTAACACCAGTGACAAAGTCACCGCGGAAGTGTTATTTTGTCATTTTAACAGCTCTATCAGTGATGAAGGAAGTGTGGAAATTGTATATAAAATAATAATTATCACACTTCCTTCATTCTTTTTTTGATCAATCCGACATATCATATCGACAGAACCATCCATTAACGGTCCAAACATGAAATCGTAACATTGTAGTGTGTGTATCCGTCGCAGTTACATCTTTTCCAGCAAACCCTACATCGTCAACAATTTCATTAATCCATATCGAATCATCTATAAAGTCCGATTTGGGCCATTCAGGATAAAACAATGTGAGATTACCGGTACATCTTCCTGCGTTTTTAGTTTTATCATCAGATTGTAATTTTCCACCAAACCCTTTATAAATCAACTTGATTTTTTCGATTATATTTTTCACTGATAGTGTCACTTTTCTAAAGAATTTCACGTCCGGAAATATCTCATTGAAATGTTTTAATAACGCTTGATACTTATCGAGTTGGTCCGGGTTTTTTAACATGTGATTGATATTCTTAATTAATTCATTGCGGTTCACAGGAACACACTTCACCGATAAATCATCCGGAACCACATCAGGAAGTTTTAACACTTCAAGGATATTTCTAACAATGTCGAGTTGTTGCCGGGGATTGATTTTATCAGATCGGCATGGTGTAGTTGTTACCGCGTTTCCCTGATTGAATTTATCAACAAGGACTCGCTGATATCTTTGTAACCGTGATACGTTTCTATCAAGTTGTTCTATTTGATTTGTGTCCAATTTTCCCACATTAGTTGGAAATACATGATTAAGGTACATCAATTTCTTCGCTTAGGGTTCTAATCGTTCTTCAGGATCACATCGATGCTATTTTTGTTGTTCACTGGTGATTTTATCACTGGTGACTTTATCACTAGCCGAAGCAATTCTTTCTCCGATGGTAGATTTCAAAACATCATCTACGACGGGATTATTGTGAATTGCCGCGTCATCGATTTTGTTGGTTTTATTTTTTTCACACCATATCGAATATTCGTCTGGTAATTCCCAAGTGACTTCATATCCGGTTCTTTTCATCATTGTAACAAGTCGTCCCGTAAAATAACACTTGGAATTATTTTCATCGCTAATGGCACTGATAAATGCGTATCCGTAACTGGAATTCACATCATTGAGATTTGGAGTCCTAAATAACAATTCCGTAGAGGATAAATCCCTCTCATGTGATTCAATGGCATAAATAATTTCATCACGTGTGAGTGGTAATGTTGTGGAAGATCGTTTAGTAGCCGAATAATGAATTTCATTAATATTTCTAAATCGATGAATTGCTTGTTTAGTGGCTTCTACAGACCCTAATTGTTCAGAAAACACCGCTAAGTACCTAAATCGTTCATCCACGATTGATATTCCAGCCTCTACGGTACAATTATAAATCACTACATCGATGTGCTCAAACGCGTTAACGGGATCAGCAAAATCTCTTTCTTTTTCTGCCGAATCAGTATCAGCGTGATAATACTTCACTCGGTATCCTAAATGCTGTAATAATTTAGCAAGGGCTTCTACAGAATAATTCCCGTGTCGTTTGTTTTGTGTGAAAACTACTGCACGATTTCCTTGTTGCAGTGTGTCTAACAATTTGATGTAATTGTCATGATGGGACGGTTCCACAATAAATTTCTTTCCATGATCGGGTTGATACTCATTGATAATAAATTTCATGTCCGGACGATTTAAGTATTTTCTAAACAATTCTAGATCAGCATTGTTGGCATCTGCATAAAGTACAATAACCCGTTTCGCTGATGAAATCAACCATACCAGTGTTTCCCAAATTTGTTTCCCACGACACGATGAAATTATTTGACGAAGAATACCATGCCATTCATCTAACAATAACACATCAGGAATTCCCCTCACTCGTACAATTGATTCTATTTGCGAAATAACCCTTCGATGGGTTCTTGTATCAAAAATAATGGTTCCATGAATTTGTTCATATGATTCGAGATTATAGTCGATGGTGGTTTTTCTGGTAAATGTTTTTCTGTATGACAAATAGAGCACAGATTGATCATCTCGTATTGATTCCCATGCCGATTTTGATTTTCCCATCCCACAAGCAGAACCATCTATATAGTCGTCGTTGAGAATGATTTTACACCCTTGGCCATTTTCATGAACAGGAGCCTCACAGTAAGTATAATCCGGAACCCTTATGGGAAATTCCCCACTGTGGTCTTCACGGCGATAACGATACGATTTTAAATACTTTTCGTACCGTATTTTACTATCATTGGAAATACTAGCATTTCTATCAATTGTGATTTTATTTTTTGTAGTCCGGAAACAACCGATCACAAATCGATCAGAATAAACTACCACAAATGCATCGATGGCTTTTCCCTCATTGTATCCAGTAAACTCATTAATACCATGTCGCCGTTGGCAAATATTACAAAATGATCCTGAAACCCTTCCTAGCGAAATCATATTACTGGTTTGATTTGTTATTCCAGTGATTTGATCGGGTTGTCCAGTTAGCGCTGTTGAAATCTGTTGCATATTTTCACTGGTGATAAAATCACTAGTGAGATTATCATCATCGTCATCAGTAGTAAGTTTTTCATAACAAGGCTGTATTGCAACAGGACAGGACAATAATGAACTAGTAAATCCAACAGGATAAATTAATCGTTTATCAATGCTGTTTTGTTTTGCTGATCTTGTCCCGGGTAATTTGATACTATGAAGTCCAGCCTGTGTATCAACGTTCCATGATGGTCTGTCTGTGGCAATTTTTTTTAATAATTCCCGATGAGTATCAAAATCGATAGGACTCGTTTTCAATAAAATGTGATAACCGCCGCTGGTTTCAAAAACCAAAACATCATTGACAGAGTCAACTAAGTCATTGAAGTACAATAACAACTCCTCCAACGATGGGTTTTTAGAATCAATGTCGATTGTGGGATATCTCAATCTTTCCCGGGGAATAATTTCATTTACCGCAAAACACCCTTGAAATTCTGTTATGTCGGGATCATTCACAAAAACGTAAAATTTTCCCATTTGTTGAATTATTACACCATGACGTAGAAAACTATCTTCGGTGAGTAATTCCATCGCGGATTTTTTACTAGAAACATTCCATGACAGTCCTAAATGCCTTTTGTAGTATTCTTGAAGATCGTGATACGTTTCCGGACATTGAAAAAATTCATTATCATTATCACTAATCATTTTACTATATACTTTTTAACGTCTAATTGAATGTTGATTAACTATTAATAATAATGGTGAATTCGGCACTTGCGGTTAATAAATGCTCGTGGTTGTTTTTAGGATCCACACAGCGATGTGGAAAAAATTCCTACGGTGAATTCTGTGGGGTACATAATTGTACTGCAAAACAGGGATGTCCCGAGGGGCCAAAACCCTGTCTTGGTTGTGGAAAAGGTGTACGGGGAAAATATCAAATTTGTATAGCGTGTGGATCCCCACAGTACCGTTCCGCAATAGAATACCTCAAACGAAAAAATAAACCAATACCGACCCCAGAAGAGTTTTTAAAGACTCGGTTACAAAGGGCCGAGCAGCAGAGAGGGTGAACCCACCAAATTATCAGACCCTTCCTTTGAAAATAAGATCGTAAATTGTTTTACAATTTCATCCTAAAAAAAAGTGTAACCCATAGCAGCAGAGGAGGCGAGTGACAACGATGTTGCAATTCCTTTTGTTTGAAAGATCCCAAAAAAATGCAATAGTAAAATATTTGGTTGAAAAGTTTTTACTCATTTCATTGATTTCATTCATTTTTCATTTGATCCTAATCCATGAAAACTTGTTTAAAAACGCTATCCGATTCACCACACTTTTGGCCGTAGAAGCCTGATTTCATTGAAAACTTGTTTAAAAACGTTGTAGGATTTGCCTCCTCTGCTGCTAGGTAAGTTCCAAAAAAAATCTTGATATTCATCACAGACATTATAAAATATTCACCCCAAGAAGTATGCTGAAATCAAGAAATGTGGTTAATACATCAAACGACATTATGAAAGAAAGAAATGAAAGATGCAAGATGGATCATGGGATAAAAACTTAGAGTCATATCCCAAACTCAAACTGAAGTATCCTAAAAGAAGTTGTAATGGATGCCATTTCTTTTTTATTCAGAGGCACTACCATCACTGTATTTCTTATATATACTGCAGACAGTGTACTAAATACAAATCTGTCATAATCTTTCACAAGCAGATCAGGTTTTACACAAAACTTCTCAAAATTTTCCTCTAGTTCAGATTTAATATTCTTTTCCTTATGATGTTTCAGACAATATAAAATGTTTCTGTCAGTGTAAAGATGGTGGAATTTAACAAACAGAAACCATTTTATTTGGAAAAATAAGTTGAGAATTTTCTCAAACTGAAGGAAATCCTCAAAATTTCCCCTCAAAACATCCTAAGACTCTTTAAAGAAAAATCAAGATTTTAAGACAATTGTTCTTATGTTTGATTCCTTGTGAATGTCTTATTAAAACATTATTGTTACGAATCAAGAAAGATAATAGAAAATCTCAATCAGGAAGAAATTTTGTGAAACTGGAACCATGTGCATCAAGTGTCAACAGAGCTGGGTCTATGATGTTTATAAGAGGGGACATTTTGTATAGTAAAAAATACACCCAATATGGTCTAAGATTGAATTCTTCTGTTCCCAGACCATGGGAGTAGAGAACTGCATTTCTGATGTGAAATAATGGATGACATGTAACAAGCTGCAGATGAATGATGATAAAACTGAGGCTATTCTGATCACAACACAAAGACTTTCTCATTCACATCCTTTACTTCAGACAATAAATATCAGCAACACCAACATTAAATTTTCACAGTCAGTACGGAACTTAGGCGTTACTCTAGACAGTACTCTCACATTGCACCAACATGTCATGAACATATGCAAGGTTGCATATCTTGAACTGAGATGCATCAGTTCCATTCGTAGATATCTTTCAGTTGATGCTACTAAAACACTTGTGTGTTCATTAGTACTTTCAAGACTTGACTATTGTAACTCAATTCTGTCTGGTTCATCACAATATTTAGTCCTGAAACCTCAAAAAGTTCAAAACACAGCTGCACGGATCATCTTTAGAATACCTCGATCAGAGCACACATCACCACTGCTCTGTACCCTACATTGGCTATCAATTCGATACAGAATCAAACACAAAATTTGTTCTCTGTGCTATGTTTCAATGACAGACTCCAGTCCAGCATACCTACCCAGCCTCACCCATGAGTATACACCAGCTAGATCCTTATGCTCTTTTTCTGATAATCGTATACTCATTGTTCCCAAGGTAAAAACAAAGTCATATGGACAACGTTCGTTTGCACATCAGGGTCCGGCGACGTGGAACGAATTGCCCAATGAAATTAGACACAAAGACACAGTGGTCCCTTTTAAGAGTACTCTTAAGACTCACCTGTTTTGACTTCAGGGACAAACTTAGCGACCTAATCATGTTTTGTATCTTATATGTTTTCAGCATGTTTTTATGTTTTCCAATTTCATTGTTTTTGTCATTTGTTGTTCTGTAGTGTAGTCATATCATTATTGATGGTGTAAAGCACTTAGAGCTTCAAAAGATTAGTCGCTATACAAAGTCCTTATTATTATTATTATTATTATTATTATTATTATTATTATTATTATTATTATTATTATTATTAAATTGCCCCAATCTAAACAATTAATAATGTGGATAAACATGTAACATTATGGTTTCCAATGAAAATTGTAAATAAAAAAAAGAATAACATAATTAATGCACTGCAGACATGGTCTTTTTTATAAATGTCAGCTTAGTCCAACTGTTTGATACAGTGTTTCACACTGCGAATAAGATCCCATGTTTCCCACAATTTTGTTACCTACGTCCCCCAAATCGATGAACCTGTGTATTTTTTCTCAGGAAATATAAAAAAACATGCCAGTAACATTTCTTACATGTCCGTCAACATCTATCTTGGTGTTAGCAATGAAAGCTGATAAAAACTAGAATATGGCAATAAATATCCATTTCAAATAATGTAATGAAAACATTAGGTTTGTGATAGTTGATAAATTTGTAATTTAAAGACTCTAACAGCTACTAGTAAGACATTTTTTTCTAGGCTCAAGTCACAACTATGGCAAGGAAAGCTTATTTAATTTAAAGAAGTATTAAAGAAAAAGAGATTACATTGTTGCAAGTATACAATTTATCATTTAAAATAATGATTTATTCATTTGAAAAGTAATTAAAAAATCATGGGAGTTTATTATAATAAATACTTTTAGATCAACACTATAATTGGATCAGCAAGGTCTGAAATGCAGATGTCTATGGTGCATCTTTTTTTTCTTCAGGTAAACCAGATATTCAAACGTTTTAATATTTCAAGAAGCTACTTGAGGACACGATAAAAAGTTTAATGCAATTTTTTTTTTACTACCACTAGTGCATTATACATTACAATTCTCCTTTGTCCCTTTGTAATCTTAGGTGCAACAGTAGGATAAGTCAGTCTAATTAGTAATGTATACTGACCACAACAAAATATTTATATTTAAGACATCATAGTGAAATGGAATAACAATTCTAATTCATCCTATTATACATATTTTACTTGCCCAGCAATGATTTATTGTTGCTCAGGCCAGTAGGGCAGAAAACTGTAAGCCTAGCTGGGCTAGTGAACTGAAGGCCTAGTTAGGCAGAGAAATGTAGACCTACCGGTAGTTGGGCGGAGAACTGAAGACCTAGTTGGGCAGAGAACTGTTGGCCTAGTTCTGAGAACTGTAGACCTAGTTGGGCAGAGAACTGTAGGCCTAGTTAGGCAGAGAACTGTAGAACTAGTTGGACAGCGAACTGTGGGCCTAGTTGGGCAGAGAAATGTAGGGCCAGTTGGACAGAGAAATGTAGGCTTTCTAGGGCAGAAAACCATAGGCCTAGATGGGTGGAGCACTTAAGGTCTAGTTGGACAGAGAACTATAGGCCTAGTTTGGCAGAGAACTGAAAGCCAAGTTGGGCAGAAAACTGTATGCCTAATTGGGCAGAAAATTGTAGAAGACCTAGTTGGGCAGAGAACTGTAGACCTAGATGGGCAGAGAACTATAGGCCTAGTTTGGCAGAAAACTGTAGGCTTAGTAGGGCAGAGATTTGTAGACCTAGTTGGCAGAAAACTGTAGACCTAGTTGGGCAGAAAACTGTAGGCCTTGTAAGGCTAGGGAATTGTAGACCCATGAGTGAAGTATTAACTAAATAATTACAAGTCAGATATAAATTAAACAAAGCTAAATATGATTTTTTTAAGGAAATATATTTTTCTGAATATCAGTGTACAGATGGAGCAGAAGAGGGGGTGAATCAGACAAATTGTGTAGGCGTCGATTCGGCAAACTGAGGCTTCCTCGTAAGTAGTATAAAAAGAGCATCCACGGGGTAAAACAAATATGCCAATGTGGTTGTCGCCATCCCCTCTGCTGCTACAGGTTAACCGAATATTTTATCAAGTCCGACACAATATCGCGTCCGAGGATCTACTAAGTTTATCGTTACAAATCAGTGTGGGGCTGATTGAGCGTGACTAAAGAAATTTCTAAATCGATTAAAATCCATATCGCTGCACCAAGTTTGCCAAAATATTTCGTAGTGTATGATTGTCAACTCCAGTTAAACTTACATAACAAATTGCAGTTATCTCTGATCACTTTTGGAATTTGAGTGTATTGCTGAGTGGCATATATCACGTCGGTGTTTTTATGTCTTCCTCTGGAAAATATTCTGGCAGGGTTCTTTTGATTGTCTAACATCACATCATCGTATACGAAAAAATTCTTAATACTTCCATCGATATCATCAATGCTAAGTGCTTCTTCGATATTGGTTATAAACCTAATAATGCTATCGTTGACAATCTCTACAGCTCTTTCATAATCATTGTCGTATGCGACACTTCCATCGGTATGTGCTTTCTCAATCTCGGTTATAAGCTCGCTGGCCTTCTCTATGGCTTTTTCGTTGTAGTCTTTTAACACCCAGTAACATCCTTGATCATCTACGGTTGGTGCCACTAAATACAACTTGTCCCATTTCATCCATCTTATTACCATATCAATTAACAACTGTGTTTTACCTCTCCCTGAAGGTCCAATGATAATCATTTGAATAGAGTTTGGTAACATAACATGATGTTTTACGGGTTCTGGTTCTTTCGTTGATGAATAATCAATTACATTCATATCCATATAACATAAATATATTATGGATCTATATTGTGTGAAATGTAAGGTGCGTACTGGCACAGATGACTTGACGACGATTACAACTAGCAATAACCGATTGGCACTTTCTGGTAAGTGTGTACAATGTAGTACAAAGAAATTCAGATTTATTTCTACGAAACCTAATTTTCAGATTTATTTCTACGAAACCTAATTTTAAAAAAACGAGGAGGTGATATTGCAGCCAAGCTGGTAAAACTCCCAGGAACACCATGGGCAACGTACCAAGGAGAAAAACACCTTCCAGGGTATGGTTTTTGTGGACCCGGGACAAGACTCGATGATCAAAACCAACCCAAACCTGGTGAATATCCAATAAATGCTATTGATAAGGCGTGTCATGCTTGAAGTACTCAGTGGCTTCTCCATACCCGAGAAAACTCCTGGGATAACACGCAACCATGTCAACTGAAATTATACTTTCACGGTCATATTTTGTATTCCATAGTCCACCATGGCTGTACTAAATGCAGCTTGATCTGACATCTGATAGAAATTCTGCTCTGGTTGGTTTCCACGTGTTTTTCTTTCTAGCAAAATGAGCTGCAAATGACGGAATCGTAAAACAGTTTGTTAGTAATTGTTCATCGTGTTCTGTTGAAAAACTACTAGCTAGTTTTTTCATTTTATTGTGCAAGGCTTAAATGCGGTATAATTCTCCATTTTGTCTTACAAATTGATCGAATCTACCCTCGTTGTCTTCAAAACTGTGAAGGAACCACACCGACACAGGATCGTTTTTACTCAACTGGTGAATAGCATCAAATAATTTTTTCTCAGAGAAACACTTCAAGCTCTGCTTGGGGTAGATATTTTATTGTTCTATCTCGCAGAAAAGTTGTTACTGCAGGTGTCCACGCGTTTTCGCTATGATCAATAATTTTAATTGGTGCTCCTTGTGATTCATATTTAGGTTCATATAATACTTCTCCGGTTATTGTCGTTACTGATATTGGAAGTCTAAACGATTTTTCCAATTTGGTTATATCTTGAATTCTTGCCCCGTGCTCCTTCACTGTTAGTCCCCATTCGGTTTTTTTTTTGCGTCTTAGATCAGTCAATTTGTTTCCCCACGATGAATTCATGAAGTGTTCTATTATTCGTTCTGCTACACAATTCAACAATGACAGTTTCATGGGTTTTAGTTTTTCAATACTCGGTTTATCATTTAACGGATATATTCCGTAAACAACTGCTGTTAGAGGACAAGATCTCTTGTAGTATAGCTTGTCACTTCCAGTCAGAATTCCTGGTTTGGAATCTTGACTCACAACGACGGTTCTCTTATCTTTCAAGATTGGGTCGAATTTGTCTCTGATAATCCAATCTCCCGTGTCTGATCGAATAATGAATTTCACTCTAAAAAAATATTTTTTTCGCCCAAGATGTAAAATTATCTTGGCTGCTTTTTCATCATTCATGGTAGCATCAACGCTACCATCAATTCGAAATGTTGACCAACAGTGAGATGCCCCATCACGCTTTAATTCATTAAAACAATCACGAATTTTACCTATCACGGTTCTATCGACTATTAGACCCTTTGGTGTATCAGAGACTCTATCGAGATTGAATTTAGCATTTTTCCAGGGCTTAATTTTTTATAATCTCTTGAACTCCTCCATGCTATAATTAAAACAAGTATTTAAATAAGAAATATATTATATAATGAATCATTGCAAATAGCTCATGATTGGATCAGTGACCACGTGTAACAAATCATGCAGAAATGAATTCTGTGGATATCATATGCAAAGTTTTCGTATCGGGAGTTATGGGCCCTTACCCTGCCTAAGATGTGGGGTAGGGGGTTAGAGGAAAATCACAGTTGTGTCTCAATAGTAGTGGTCTTAAGCGATACAGAGAGTTGAAGCGCAATTACGATAAGAAGAGAATAAAAAACTCCATCAATGACTCAACCTCTGACTGTGTCAACGACAAAATCAAAAGAACCTCTCAAGATTATATTGGGAGATTCTCAAGTATGATTCAATCAAATAATGAATTAGACAAATAGTATTATATATAAATGAACCAAGAATTTTAACCGCATCCTGTGATTGTCAACTATCAGGCATCCCCTGATGGTATTGTCAGACACTTCAGACTGAAGAAATCTGTTGGTGTACTGACTAATCGGGGATATTTGATGTTTGGTGGAAAGAAGAAATATTATAATCATCGTTTCGTGTATGAAGTATATAATGGATTGATCGAAGATGGTTTTGTTATTGATCATATAAATAGTATTAAGACTGATAATTTCTTGGACAATTTACGAGCTGTTACACAGAGTGAGAATACTACATCTGGGAAACTGGTTCTTATAAATCAATTGGGAAGAGACCTATAAAATCATTTAATACGGCAACTAATGAAGAAATAATATTGCAATCGATGACTGAAGCCGGTAGATATTTCGATATTTGCAGTGCCTCAGTACGATTTGTTGCAGAACGAGTAAAAAATTCAGCTTTTTAAAAAGGGACCGGACAAAAAATTTAGTTTTTGTATATCTAATCATGTTTTGCATTATGTGTATATAACACCAAGGGAAATAACTCGTATGGGTATGTATTAACCTAGCAAAGAGAGTTACAGATCTCAATGGGTTTTTTTTTTAACATCACGTCATCTGAGTTTTGAATGGCTGGTTATAATTATCACAATTCTCAGTAGATAATCAATTATGTTTTGTAAGAAAACAAATCAAATACTCGGTGTTTATTAACAGTTGTATTTTTTTTTTAGTGCTTTTTGCAAGTATTTGGTGTTGGTTCAGTGTTGTCAATAATCAGTATCAAGTTCATGAAGGGTATATAGATTCATTCATTGTCATATGATTTTATAATCCATTGTCCTGTGCTGTGTTCTATTCAATACCACGCCGCTGACGTCATTAATTGTTCATCGCACCTGTTCGCTATTGACTTACCTATATATTGTATTCAAAATCTTATATCTGTAACAAGAATAGTTAGCGCATTCATAACACGTTGGATTCTAGTCCTGGAGTCTATGGTTCTGATGTAATAGACATACTGTCTACGGTACATATTGATGCTTGTTTTTTCTATATAATTGGGGGCGCCAGCCCAAAGGTACGTTGTGTACACTTCCCGTCACGTCAAATACATGACAGTGTAATATTGCACCCCTGGGAAATTAATTTCTCAGGGGGAGGTGTATAACAACAAAGGCGCCCCAAAACTGAACAGCAACCATGGATGCAATAAGCTCTGTGTCACATTAGGGTAACCCCGTAGGATAATTCAGAATGAATTATCGGCTAAAAGAAACGGTCATAGGGTCAACGGGATAGAAAATCTCAAAGAGAGAAATATACTCTGATTATAACCAACAGAAAAAAATCTCTGATCATAACCAACAGAGAAAAATACTCTCAATAAAAGACCCTATGAAAGACACAAAAGCCTAAAAAGGGACCCAATGAATGATATCCACTCATCATAGGTTGCTATTTATTTTTGTATTAGAAATATGTAGCGATTATACAATATGAATCTTGAAAATATCAATGTGATTATATGAAATTTCAAAAAAATACAATAGTCAGATGGTTTAAACTGTGATAGAATCCTCTCCGATTATCAGGATATTGAATACGCTACTATGAATAATAAGTACACGTTGCCCCAAAAATATGCACTGATAAAAAGAATCCAGAATTCTATTCACGACTCCCTTGTACTCTGTGAAAATGTTGTCGCTTGACTAATTTTGGTCGTTTATTTGAGGGCAAAAACCCCTGGATTTCACTTAGAGAAAATCAACTTTTCAATGAAATTTCCAATGATAGTGCCACTTGGTTGGGCCAAAGAGACGAATTTGCATGGGACTTTTCCACTAAAAATCTTCAATGCTCTAATCATTTTTGGTGACTTCATCATTACATCGAGATTGAAATCTCATCGCACACTAATTGGAAAATTGCTTTACTGTTTCAATAATGACCAATGAAACATTAACGACTCGGTTGGTGTGTGAGAGACTGGCTGCTATTAAGAAGTTCCTTCCGGTTTGTGATCTGTCAGAAATAAACTACAAGCTAGACAGAGAATTCAGATGGACTTTGCCGCAGGATCTGAAGAGTTGCTTAAACCAATAACAATGGCAACGAAGGGGGTAATATCAGCCACGGAGCAAGCAATATACGGAGATATCCCCGAGATAGAAAAAAAAGAAAAAACACCTCTTCTTGGTGTACTTGAACAAATTGCACAAGAAATTGGGCAAAAAACCCCTGGTGATACACAACAAAAACCACAGGGTGTTAAAAAAACGATTGATTCTTTAGCGGATATATTTACCGAAAGCGCTAAAAAACGAATTCTCCAAGAGAAGTATGACGATTTAAGTGATTTTGCTGCTAACAGTTATAATTCACAACAGGAGTTTTTCGCGGACGAGTTAAAAGATCATACAATGTCACCTGATCACTGGGCTAATATGTTGTATAAAATAACTACTTGGAGTTTAGATAAAAGGATGAAGGAGTATAGAACCTTCAAAAGAAACTTTGATTATTATAAAAAAACAAGAACAACAACAAGAAAGAAAATGCCAAACACCAACACCAAAACGAAAAAAACAAGAAGACTCTTACGATGATGATAATCCTTGGGGGGGTTACAATATGATGATGATAATCCTTTTAGGCGTTTACAATATGATGATGATGCACAGGGTGCAACCGTGAAGGGATTTTCTGGGAGGGGGGTATCAGGTAGTGGTCTAAATAGTTGTCCTGGTAATATTCTCAGTGATACAGCACAATTAGAAGTTCTCAAAGGAGGAAAACGAGCTGGAAATAACTCACCGGAAATAATTAATAAAGCAGCTGATATCTGCAGGCGGTTATTTCAAGGCGGTATCATGGACATTGCAACATATCGAGATTTCCTTGACGAGTTAGTTGTGCATCATGGTTATCACAGCTATTAGATAAATAACAATTGAATAAGAATGATCATACACTACAACCATGATAAACCAACCAACGTCTACGTTGTAAACTCACGATTGCCTGATTATAGAGCGTACTATGGTGATGGTCTTGGTGATACCATTGCAGGGTTATTTGCAAGAATGGCTCCAAAAGTAGCGCCGCTAGCAAAATAATTATCGATGAAAGCCATTGATGTTATTCGTGATAAGGGTATTAGCGCTGTTGGTGATCCTGCCGGGAAAGCGTTTTCAGCCGCGAATGATAAACTAATAGCGTTAGTTCGACGGTAAAAGAAACTACCAGCGCATTTGGGACCACTGCCATCTACACAAGACATGCCTGCAAGTGTTAGTAAAATAATAAATAACGCAGTAGATCAAAAACTAGCATCATTGACAACTTCTTTGACAACTCCATCATTGACCGCAAGAGACCAAGATTATATCACCGCAAATATGATAGCGGGAAGTGGCTTAAAATCATGACGGGGTCGACGATGATGATTTAGATCTTGATAAATCAACGAGAGTATATAAAATGTTCAAACGGTCACCTGATACAGTGTTTAATGTGGATGCCCCAGTGCTCAAGGATGATTCCGTACATGATTATCAATTCTATTCCTATCACGCAGTACAACCAAATCTTCGAGGAAGAATCGAACTTCAAGTTCATGATACCAGTAAGTACTTTCTACCATGTGAAGCATTTGTCGAAGTAGAAGGAGAACTCGTAACAAATGTTGATGCTAATACTGCATACGCAGATGACCCAAATGTTCAAGTTAGTTTTGTTAATAATGGTATCATGATGCTATTTGAAAGTGCAAGATATCTCAATGAATGAAGAGAAATTGAATATATTGAGTGTGAAGTTGAAACTGCCACAACAATAATCGGATTAGCGAGATATTCCGATGATTATACAAGATCAGCGGGTCCATCTATGATGTTTTCTAAGGATATTACTGATCATGCTGATCACCTTCAGTATACTAAATTACGGACACCAAGAGATACTGCATCCGATCCACAGCCCAATGATCCTGAACACAGAGATAGACCAGGTGCTGCTTTTGAGGTTATAAAAAGCGTTAATCCCGATTACAATCTAGGATTTGCAACACGCGTAGCAACATTGAAGAGGCCTCGTCAACAGTTTTCATGCACGATTCTACTGCATCATATATTTGGATTCTGTAGAAATGTCCGAAAAGTTATTTATGGAGCGAAACATTTTATGTGAGAAAGGGTGATGATAATAATGCAATCTGGCGCAGTGCTGGTGTTGCTGCCGGTAAAGTCATTATAACAAAACTATCATTGTGGATGCCAGTACGAACTCCGTCAATCACAACAGAAGAATGATTACTATCATTTATGGATCAAGGAGGAAAGTCGTTGCTGAGTTGGCTATCAACAACAACAGATACCAAGGATTATGATGTTGTTGGTACATTTACATGGAACCTGGCATCAAAACAGGGTATTTCAGCTCCGCGTCATATATTTGTTGCGCTACAGAATAGAGCGCGACTAAACTCTCAAGAACGCAACCATATGATATTTGATCAATTAGGTGTTAGTGATGTCTCGCTGAGAATAAACGGACAACAGGAACCATTTGAGGATATACAAGTGAATTACGATGCCAACCAAATAGCACGTGTGTATCATCGTCTGTTATCATATATGGGACATGATCAAAATGTTGATACTGATCTACAAATATCACAGTTGGATTTTAGGAGTCTGTATCCGATCTATTACTTTTCGCTGGAACATCTTGATTTAACAAGACAATCCGTCATTGATATACACTTTAAAGCTCGTATAAACCCTGGTGTTCCTTATAGAGCGGTTGCTGTCATTCTCAGTGATAAATCAATACTCTCGAAGGTGTTGGTGGACGAATGAGAGTGATAGATGCACCAGTGAAAAACATGTAACAATTAGATCAATCTGTTATTGTATAATGTCGTATAGTGTTGTTAGTATTACGTTGACTCCTGGACAACTCAAGAAATTGCAATCAGAATCAGCTAAAAAATGTGGAACTACAATAACACTGAAACAATCAGATGACTGGTGGTCAGAATAAATTGTCACTGACAACTCGTCAGATAAAACACTTCAATGATGCTTTCAAAGATAAAAAAGGTGTTCAGATCACACTCTCTGCAGACGCGATCAAAACATGATAAAATCAGGTGGTATATTCCCGTTGTTAGCTGAGATTCCAGTGCTGATTGCCGCAGCGGCCCCAGCGGCGGCGTTAAGAGTCGTTGGTACCGCAGCAGGAATGGCACTAAAGAAAGCAACTGGACAGGGATATAAATAAAGAAACGAGGAAAGGGTCTAAGACTACCAGGAACTCCATATTCATGGTACACGGGAAAGGGCCTAAGAATCCCAGGAACGGTTTATTAACGCCAATGTCAAATTTTGATTTACTCGATGCTGCTAAAAACTATCGATTAAAAACTTCAGAGGTGTCTTTATGAAAGATCAGTTGCCACCACAACCAAGCAACGCTGAAACCGGTATCATTAATTTCAATAACAGCACCGGACCTGGAACCCACTGGGTTGCATACGAGATTGATCCACGTTTAATCGTCTATTTTGATTCATATGGATTAGCACCGCCGAGGGAATTTATGAATTATATAAACCACTTAAAAACTCCTCGTTGGTGTTCTATGCTACCAACACAACAAATGAATGACCCACCAATATGCGGCAACGAAGTATTAAATGTCCTTGACGCAATTTCATCATCTGGAAAACCACCTCATCAGGTCGTGAATGAATAGAGTAGTTGCTGGCAGCATCAATGATTTTTCAACGAAGATTTTAGAGAGAGAGAAATTATATAGAATAATATGATTGATATTTGGGGACGACCTCTATCACCATTGAAGAAACCAACCACGGAAATATCTGCAACCGGTGAGATAAAAAAAAAACTCATCGAAGATGAAATAGCTGAAACGTTGAACTTAGCAAGTGTTGATCCCAATGAAATAGATGTATTTCAAGATCATCAGGGTAAATTGAAAACCAGTAATATTTCCCTTGATGATTATTTAGTTAAACAACGAGACGCAGCCGAAGATACTATAGCGCTGTTTTCCAATCAGGGTAAACTCAAACTGGGCGTACTTATTTCAACTATTGTGAAACAAATTAGCGATTTAGAACCATTAAAAACACTACAACCATCATATAAACACATTTAATAAATTTACTGAATTACAAAAATCCATCGTAGACAACATTAATAAACCCGAAGTAGATTTTTTTGGCAATCCTCCAATGACCACACCAAAGCTCACAGAGATAAAAAAATTCTATGTTGGAATTTTCAGCACTGCAAGTCAGATATGAAGAACATGTAAAACAGTTTCAAATTGTCGTAAAAACATCATAGATAAATTTCTTGGAACCACGCTAGATAAAATCGACATAAAACTCCCCGATATTAAAAAAATCATCAAAGATACGACAATTTTCACAGAGGCAATCAAAACTGATGCAAAGAGGATGATAGAAATCATTGAAAAAACAACAATACCTCATGAAAGAACCAACAACGTAGTATACACGATTCAATACGGATCATTTGCATGGACACCTACAAACAACATTTTACATATCAATGCGGCCATCAAAGGTATTTATCAATTAACACTAGTGACACCGACTTAATTTAATATATCATCGTCGAGTTCAGCTGGGGTCAACAATACAATATCAACAATCATTGACAAGGATACATCTGAACAGTTCGCAATAGAATCCACAGATAAGAATTTAGCCAGGGTTTCAGTAACATGGTACGTGGAATTCGTAGCGGATTTAAGTAAACAACTTAATTGAAATCATAAACGATTTGGAAATAACATGGCATCACTGATGATCTCATCAAATCAATGTCGATACAACACCGTCAAAGAATTTTAAACAAATCTCAAAACTCTTTCTGAGAAGTACTGAATAAAAATGAAAAAATACAGACAAAGAATCACTGCCATCGATGTAGCTGTATACTCGCTGTCTGGTGTAATTGCCGGCGCTGGTATTGTTATATCATCGGTTACAATGACCGCTCCGGCTGTTGTTCTGATTTGTATATATGCAGTGTCAACAGCCGCAGGAATAGCTTCCGCGATAGCTAAAAAAATATCGTGTTCTAAAAAAAAATTGATGGATTACACTGTTATGCTGTGGTATCTCGCACGTACTCGCAATTATCTATGTTGACAGCATCGTCGCTCGACAACACGACAATAACCGAGGATGAGTTTTCGAGAATGGTTCAGTTTACGAGTCAACTATGTTAGAATTAGAGCGTGACAATAACAATAACAATGACGACACCACAAGAACTACTTCAAGTGATAGTAATAAATACCGAACCGATTCGGCAGGTATCGGAGAACACAACTTCAGTGGTAGGCATATCGCACCACTCAATGTCAATATATCCTCGGTGATTGCATTGAATTTAGTACATGATGTTATCGAAGAAAGCTATCAAATAAATCTTGAGCGATCAAATCAAGCTCAGCAGGGATATATTTTATATTTATTTGCACCAACAGCTCCTCCAGGGTGTCTAATCATTGAGGATCCAACTAATCCAGTCCATATGAGATGTCATAATGATTTTTTAACGAGAACCAATTTCAAACTAACTGACCAATCCAATAATCTGATTGATCTACGAGGCAAGGTTTTACAAATTAGTCTGTTTGTGAAATCCTAACAAGAATTGGTAACCCATAGCAGCAGAGGGGGACAACAACCACATTGGCGTATTTGTTTTACCCTGCTGACGCTTTTTTTTAAACGATTTACAAGAAAGCCTCAGTTTGACGAATCGATGCCTACAAATGTTGTCTGATTCGCCCCCTCTGCTGCTGATGGACATTTTTTGCTCTGTATTTATTTATAACCCTGTATTTATTTATATTCAAACCAAACCCTGCTGTCATTTCATATGTAGGCTGATTAAGGTTTATGCCATCATATAAATAACTGTAGTACAAAAAATATTTTAAAGTAATTTTTGCTTGTTTATCATTGCTGCATACCCCAGAGTACTTCATGTTTGCGAGCACTCTCTGATACTTCTCTGTCAGCATATACATCACTGAAATACAGTTCTCCACCAACCTGAAATGTAAAATATTATCTCTGTAAATTTATAATTTAACATTACCAAAGAAAATTACTAATATATTCTATGTAAACTTATTTTTTTAAAGAAAATTATCAAGTTAAGTTAATGTTATTTGTCTTTTGTAAATATTTAAAATGTAAAAATACATGTACTAAATTGTATTTTCCTAAATAAAAGTCACCTGCAGCAATAGTTATTGGTAACCATGGTTCCAAATGATTTTGGGGCCCCAAGTGTCAGAACGGTCTAAAGCACTCTACATTACGGATCACTGTCATCTCATATCTATGTTGGTTCGCGTCTCAGATTCAGCCAATGTGGGTATGTGAGAAAGCATGCCTGTAGCTTCTCGTGGGTCGGTGGAAGTTTCCAGGGTTTTCCCTGGTTCTTCTTCCATCAGTAATACTAGCATTCATGTATAGCCTATCCTGTCCTGAAAAATAGTGTTAAACCTTGCAACAACTAACAGAACTTCCACTGAAATCTGATCTGAGGCATGAAGAAACATGATCATTGCTTTCTACCAGATATTTCACAATTTTTGTTACCATAGGGATTACAATGCAAAATACCTTCAAGACCACTTAAGCACCAACATTCTCTGGTCACTGAATATCATTCACTGGTCACTGAATAGTGTTCACTGGTCAACTGATTCTGAGATAATTGTTAACACTTGAAAACAAAATGCACATGTTGGCACCTTATTTGTTATTATATTTTGTTTTCTCTTTTAAATCATTTTAACAACCTTTAGTACTGATATTAACATTGATGATTAGCCAATTCTGAGATTAACAGTGATGAATAGCAAAGAATTGAGATTAACATTGATGATAAGCAAAGTACTGAGATTAACAATGATGATTAGCAAAGTACTGAGATTACTATTGATGGTTAGAAAAGTACAGAGATTAATATTTATGATTAGCAAAGTATTGAGATTAACATTGATGATTAGCAAAGTACTGAGATTAACATTGATGATTAGCAAAGAACTGAGATTAACATTGATGATTAGCAAAGTACAGAGATTAACATTGATGATTAGCAAAGTACTAAGATTAATATTGATGATTAGCAAAGTGCTGAGATTAACATTGATGATTAGCAAAGTACATAGATTAACATTGATGATTAGCAAAGTACTTAGATTAACATTGATGATTAGCAAAGAACTGAGATTAACATTGATGATTAGCAATGAACTGAGATTAACATTGATGATTAGCAAAGTAAAAAGATTAATATTGATGATTAGCAAAGAATTGAGATTAACATTGATGATTAGCAATGAACTGAGATTAACATTGATGATTAGCAAAGTAATAAGATTAATATTGATGATTAGCAAAGTACTGAGATTAACATTGATGATTTGAAAAGAACTCAAGATTAACATTGATGATTAGCAACGAACTGAGATCAACATTGATGATTAGCAAAGTACTAAGATTAAAATTGATGATTAGCAAAGTACTGAGAATAATATTGATGATTAGCAAATTACAGAGATTAACAATGATGATTAGAAAAGTACTAAGATTGAAGTTGATTATTAGCAAAGTACAGAGATTAACATTGATGATTAGCAAAGTACCGAGATTACTATTGATGATTAGCAAAGTACAGAGATTAACATTTATGATTAGCAAAGTATTGAGATCAACATTGATGATTAGCAAAGTACAGAGATTAACATTTATGATTAGCAAAGTACTGAGATTAACAATGATGATTAGCAAAGAACTGAAATTAACATTGATGATTAGCAAAGTAATAAGATTAAACATTGATGATTAGCAAAGTACAGAGATTAACATTGATGATTAGCAAAGTATTGAGATTAACATTGATGTTTAGCAAAGAACTGAGATCAACATTGATGATAAGCAAAGTACTGAGATTAACATTGATGATTAGCAAAGAACTGAGATTAACATTGATGATAAGCTAAGTAATAAGATTAACATTGATGATTAGCAAAATACAGAGATTAATATTGATGATTAGCAAAGAACTGAGATTAACATTGATGATTAGCAACAAACTGAGATTAACATTGATGATTAGCAAAGTACTAAGATTAATATTGATGATTAGCAAAGAACTGAGAATAACATTAATGATTAGCAAAGTACTGAGATTTGAGATTAACAGTGATGATTAGCAAAGTACTGAGATTAACAATGATGATTAGCAAAGAACTGAGATTTGAGATTAACAGTGGTGATTAGCAAAGTACTGAGATTAACAGTGATGATTAGCAAAGTACTGAGATTAACATTAATGATTAGCAAAGTACAGAGATTAACACTGATGATTACCATTGTATTAGCAAAATACTGAGTATAACATTAATGATTAGCAAAGTACTGAGATTAACGGATTTGTAAATTCAGATTACAATCTTTTCTTTTCATTGATCAAAAACTGTACAAAGAATACATCGAGGAAAAATGGAAAAGACTAACAGATTATTGTTTATAGTTTAATAATAATAAATTAACACTAATCAGCTTTTTAATAAGCTGACGTCTTCTAAAGCTAAGCAAAGATGAATGGGGAGCGATCAATTACTGACACACCTGAAATGAATATTCACAAATTATAGAGACTCTGAACATTTTGTTCTATTCAAGAATGATGCAATCATGAAAATTGCCAAATTATTACATCAAACTCTTTTCTATTTTGGCAGAAAAATTTGCACTTCTTCAAGAAACTGAGCTATGCTACAAACATGTTACATCTGAATTCACACACAATCTCTTTTTCAAAATGATAATTAACTTTTAACACATTAATTTTCATACTTTGAAGAAAAAAAATTATATTAATTTTTCACACACAAACAAATACAGAAACTTTCAGGGATTATGCCGCAATCATATTATGTCTGATTTTGTGCTACAACAAAGCATGTTGCAGTGGGTTTACAATGGACATACATTATATAAAGTCTTGATAGGAAAAGCTTAATACATGTTGATACAACATTAAGCATTGATAACAAGACTAATAATCAGTAAGTCAGATTGTTACCATTTTCATTTGGAACTAAATCAGCATTCTAAAAGTGCTTTCATGAAAACCACATAGTGATATGCCCATCCATTCTTGTGAAGTAGCAAACACAATATTTTCAAAATGGTCACCATGTGGTCATATTGGATGTCATATATGTATAATTTTAATGAAGGAGTAACTAAATATAAGAATATTGGATGTCATATATGTATAATTTTAATTTAGGAGTAACTAAATATAAGAATATTCGATGCCAGATATGTATAATTTTAATTTAGAAGTAACTAAATATAAGAATATTGGATGTCAGATATGCATAATTTTAATTTAGAAGTAACTAAATATAAGAATACTTTTCATGAAAAACCCATGTTGATACAACCATCCAATTTAGAGGAAGCAACAACAAAATATTTTTTTTCAAAATGGAGACTGCAAATGAGCAATATTGGATGTTAGATTGGCATCATTATCATTTAAGACCAACTAGACATTATAAAAGATTATCAGGTGAAAAAGTTATCACTTTCCATTTTAGTCTAGTTTCATCAGCATGATAGCTGCTTTGGTGGTACTATGGATTTAAGACTGGACTCATTTTCATTTAGGTCCTTAAGATGAATGTTTTTGCAATATTTAACGGCAATCCTCCAAGCAGTTTAGGATTAGTAGTAACAAGAAAATATGTGCTAATGGATGACAAAAAAAACGATGAACAGACTATGACATAAACTTTTGTTGTATTTGACCTGTAGAGCTAAGAAAAACCACCACATACCTTTAACACTTTATAAGCTTCAGATAACACACTCTTCTTGTCTGGGGAAAGATTGACAACACAGTTGGAACTGGAAAACAAGTAAACCAAATATAAATGCACATCTTGACATATCTGTAATAAGGAAGAAAGTTACCTAAAGAGTTTCCTTTATTTACACTCATGTTCTACAAGGCTGTCTTGCTTGCCTTGTTTAAAATTATCAGATTAATGGCAGCATGGACAGTAAAAATGTAAACAATGTAAATCTGTAAATCTAGATAAATATTAAATATGGATACATATTTTTACAATGATCCCAATAATTATAAACAGTGAAAGATAACAAGATACATGAAATTATTAAATTATTTTATTGATTTTAATTAGTTCAGTTAAGCTTGATGACCCTCTCCATTGGTGTAAATGATGAGCTATAAGTATTGTGTATAATTGTTTTACTGCCCTTGATTAACATTACATTGAAGATCTCCAATAAATTGCCATGCATGATTTTCCATTAGCAGGAACAAAGATCATTTTATAATTAATATGATCATATAAATAACTTTAACTTATATTATTCCATGAATTTTGTTTTCTTTTACTTTCAGTCTTTAATAACTGATATGAAGATGTGTTGGACTTGCGATTACCAGGGCCAGCGATTCATTCATAAAATTTGTATTACTTCTTTTACTTGACTGAAACTTCAGTCAAGTCACAATGCAGTGAGAAAAAAAACCTGTTCCCGAGGACATTTCTACATGAGGTTCTCTCTTCTGACAAAGACTTGTGCAATCTTACAAACACAAATACAGGGACATATACACATTTAAAAAAATATATAAATGAAGAACTCATTATGAAGGCTCTGAAACATAGCTCAAGGGTGCCTCTGTCAATCAACCAAGAACCATCAGATGATTCTACTCTACAAAGTGCCAAAGACTCTGGTCAAGACAAGTCAAAATTCACAAGATGGGCACAGAATTAGTTTTCATGGCCTATATCCTCCGAAAATGAGGATAAAATATATCAGAATCCAGAACAGAAGTCACTGTTTTGTGATGGGAGCTATCCGTATCTTTTCAAAGAATGAGGACATCATTTCCATTACCCATGACCTTCATCTCCTGAAGGTATTACCCATGATTTTCATCTCCAGAAAGCATTACCCATGGCTTTATCTTTCATTACCCATGACCTTCATCTCTCATTACCATGACCTTCATCTCCAGAAGGTATTAACCATGGTCTTCATCTCTAGATAACATAACCCATGACCTTCATGTCCAGATGGCATTCTGCAAGATCATCATCTCTAGATGACATTACCCATGGCTTTCATCTCCAGAAGGCATTATTCAAGACATTCATCTTCAGATGACATTATCCATGGCCTTCACCTCCAGAAGGCAATACCCATGGCCTTCACCTTCAGAAGGCATTACCCATGGTCTACATCTCCATAAGGCATTACCCATGGTCTACATCTTCATAAGGCATTACCCATGGTCGACATCTCCAGAAAGCATTACCTATAGCCTTCATCCCCAAGGTATTAACCATTACCATCCTCTCCAGAAGGCATTACCCATGGTCTTCATATCTAAATGCATTAACCATTACCGTCCTCTCCAGAAGGCATTACCCATGGTCTTCATCTCTAAATGACATAACATATGGTCCTCATCTCCTTAAGGTATTAGCCACAGCCTTCATTTCCAGAGTGGATTTACCCATGACCATCATATTCAGAAGAAGAAACAACATATTACTACCTATCTTGCCTCTACAGCAGATATAATTAGTAACTACCCAATATCATGTATCATTTGATCCTCCCAAATTTAATCCTTTACTATTTATTATTATAAAATACATAAATTACAAAAACTGTAAATTAAGAAAGTGACAAATATTTTATTCACTTTTAACATAATGTGTGTATTCCATCATTAAAATTTGTGGAGTTTTGGGAAATGATAAAAGATGGGAACCATAAGTAGTCATCCTGCATCCATGCAAATTTTGTTGTCAAGTGGTGGGTCCTCGAGTGTCCTAGTGGTCTAAAGCATTCGCCATTATGCACCTCTGCCATTTCACCTCTTTCTGCATGGGTTGCAGTTCCTGGCTTAGCTAATGTGGGTATATGAGTTGAGGTTCTTTTCAAGGTTTTCCCAGGTTCTTTCTCCACCATTTATACTGGCCACCATGAATAGCATATCTTGTGCTGTAAAATGGCATTAAACCCTACAAGAACAACAACTGTCCAGTGGTTGATCCTTCAGTGACTTATCCACCATTAACTGGAAGATGACATCCTATTTGCAGAGGTGGTACCTCAAATAGTCCAAAACCATAATCACTGGATCTGGAACATAAAATTTAAGCCTAAGCCACTGATAATGATTTCCTTAATTATAAGGAAAGGTTTGGGTTTTGTAAACAATCGGCATATACCTGAGTACTGGTGACTGAATTTACAAGACCCAGGAGGCAAGAAGATTATTCAGCGAAGATATGATGATTCAAGAAGAGGGTGGACATCAAAGAAGTGATCCACAAATACTGCTTTTGAGGAAGAAAACTCAAATCCAAAAGAAGATTTTGGACCCAATGTTTTGATAAACAATGTGCTGGGTCTTAGCGATGTAGGATTTGTCTTTGTTTACAATGACTCAAAGACACAACATACTAAAACAAAGATTTTGTGCCTTGCTTGAAGCATATGCTCACACTGTTCTTTTGACTGGTCACATCTCCCTCCTGAATGATACAGAGGAACATTCTTGGGGTATCCAAAGTTGGTCATTAAGAAGGTTACAATCTTGAAAGGCTTGGAGTAAGATTCTTATGAGATTGTGTTTGGAATGAGCTTATGCTTTCTTTTCCTGGTGAAAGTATACCTTCCACTGACAACTATGTGTTGTTCGGGCATGTCACTATCTCCTTTTCTGTGGTTGAAGGTGAATACTTTCTCCAATCCAAGATCAGGATAAGGGCAACAGAGACATGGTGTATGTTTTTCTGCAATAAGCGTACCATGGAGATAAACTAGGTCAAAACCACATTAGATAGTCCTATTTATGCCTTGTGTTGCTCGACTGGCACAAGGTTTGCCCCTATGATGCCTTGTTTTTGCCTCTTCTATGTGGCCATGAATTAAGAGGCATGGGAGGTTGTTGAGGCTGTTAAAATTTAGCCATTGTGACCCAAGTGAGCATGGGGTCAGTCTCTACAATACTGAGATCAGCTGATGCTTCTTGGAAAGATGACTCTTTCTGAAAGGAAAATATTTCAAAATCTCAGACAGGAACTTGACAACTCTGGATTGATAACAATTAGACTGTTAAACTTTACAAACCGTACCTGCATAAACATGCACAAATGGCATACCAAACTATGAGTCCGAAATAGCTTGAAAATGCCTTTTTAATATTATACCGATATGATGGGATAATACAGATATTTAAATGATTAGCAGAAGACATACATAATGATATCTTGTGAATTCTCTGGTATGCCAGCCTCTGTCAGTTTCTCAATATATCCTTGAACAAACTTCACATTGGGGGTGATGTAACCAAATTTCTCTGTGTGGTAGTCAGTGTAATCTCTGGCAACTTTCAACTGAAAGTGTATAGAAGGCTCATAATGAATTCCATTCAACAAAAATCACAACAGACATTAACTAAAGGTTTGCAATTAACAGTAATGTTGCTAATTTACATTATGAACCCGTTTTCTTACCCCCTGTCAATTATATAACAAGCATGTTTGTTAAACTAGCAGTCACAAAATAAAATGCTCCTGAAAATACCCCACCATTAAGAGCACTATTATGTTTTGGGGGCTCATTTTAATGCAGTAGAATACAAGTAAAGTATTTAGTGCCAAGGCAACTGGTGCCGAGTGTTTTGCCCAGGGACACACCTTGGTAGCTAACCCAAGCTGATCCAATTCTGGGTTTTGAACCCAAAATATTGTAGTCACATGTCCACCATACCAATCGTAAAACGACAGTGGTAATCACAAACTATTCTCATTTTACAAATCCTTGCCAAGATTTAAGAAGAGGTTTAATAGGTTTTGAAGATGTTAGCTGCATGAGTGCCTGATAGATAAACAATATTTGTAAGAAAATGGAGATAATTCTTAACATGTTAATCAAAGAGATGCTTTTATTTAGGCACAATACAAAAGCATGCCATTCGTTTTATGAATATAATTCAAACAGTTTGGGTCATAATACGGTAAATAAACAAATCGGTGATAAAGTTAATCCTGTATACCCCATACCCCCCAAAAAATTGATTGGGGGGAGTAGAAGGAGAAGAGGGATTATCACTTTTTAAGTTCAATCCCTGCAAGTTTTAATTCATGCCCAAGATACATGTCCACCTAGCAAACACTTGTATATGCCTACTTGTAGATGGTCAGGTATTAAACGCTATATGGACCTGCAAGAATGACTGCTATGCCATCATTTCAGAAATAATACACCATACAAATACTTGCTTATTAGCTGCACAGAGCCAAATCTGCCATTGCATAATGCGACAACAGATCTGGGTCTATGCAGGTTGTAAGGAGTAGTCAGTAGAATAATCAAGATAGGCCCTGACCTTCAGGCATAGTATGCTACAGCAGATCGGGATCTTTATTGTTTGCAGCTTGACTCAACTTACAACTGAGTATATATGGTAAATGTATTAAAAGTAAAAGTTATCATTTAAGTAAATTTCAAAGTCAGATGAACTTTCGTTTTAAATCTAGTTTTGTTTAGACATAAATTTCAAGACTGTTAATAACATAATATCTGGTCGAATTCAAATTAAAAAAAAAAAACAGTAAAATTTACATTCAACTAAAGTTTCAAATTCTTAAATTAAGGACAATAAGTTTTGAGATGACTATTTTTATTTCGTATGTTTGCATGACTCAGAAGCAATATTTTGTGGTGGATTGTTTTTTGTTTTTGATGGGTTAAACACCATTTTCAGCACAAGATAGGCTATATATGGCAGCCAGTATTATTGGTGGAGGAAGAACCCAGGAAAACTCCCGGAAAGAACCACCGACCCACGAGTCGGTAAGCTTTCTCACATAACTATATTAGCCGAATCATACTTGAACCCACGCAGACAGATGTGTGATGGCAGTGATCCGTAACGGAAAGCGCTTTAGACCACTCGGCCACTTGGGGGCCCCCCTTTTATTTGAAGGTGGAAAACAATAATTTACACTGGGAATGGTTTAGTAGTCACTTAGATAGACAATCAGTGGTCTTCTCCTTGCATACGGTTCTATGGTGCCTTCAAAACACTTATGTACCGTGACTTTTCTTTTAAGATTAATAAAAGTACATATGTATTTGTGTGTGCAATTAAGAAAATATAATTATTAATTCAAAGAAAAAGATACATTTACCTGTTCATCTGTTATGTCAATGCCTGTCACAAATCCATTCTGGCCAACCAACTTGCTCAAGGCAAAACAGTCCCGCCCACTTCCACTGCCAAGGTCAAGGACATGCATGCCCTCCAGCTTCTCTGGAATCACTAGTCCACACCCATAATATCTACAATAATACATCATTTGAATTAAGATTTATCAAATAATAATTGGTATTTCATATGCATATATTTACAGATTAAAATAGGTTAAAAAAGGTACTTCTACAAATGTTGTAAATTATAATGTCACTATTTAGTTTTAAAGAATCCAAAAGAAAGTTATGTATTCTCAATGATGACATGAATATAAATTAGCAGGAATGATACCTTGAAATCTCTGTGGAACTCTAATATTCCTTTTAATTATTGGATTATTCATATAAGGAATAAATTACTTTAAACATCAAATATAATTTTGATAATAACATTAAAGGAAGCTTTCAAACGACATATACAAACTTGTTAAAACAGTCACCTTTACTCAGCAGCAACTGTTCAGAACAACAATTCTAATTTTCCCCCAGGAAATGTTTTATATAAATGTCTTCTATGTAATAGTCACCTGCCTTTGCATGGTTGCCTGACAGGTGTTTCCCAGCTAAACAATCTTTCTCCTAAGCAAAATTCTCTGAATTGTTTCTTCAAAAGGAATGCAGATAATGGAATATCATGCAAATTGATGTGTACACATTTTTGGCTTGTGCTCTATGCTCCAGTCACATTGATAGTGTGACATAAATATGACGGTATGTCACAGTTAAAAGTGACGCAGTTCTTATTAATAGGGTAGAGAATTGGTAGGTAAAGTGTGTTCTTTAAAGCAGATGTGACAGCTACATAATTATCTTCATCTATTTGCCTCTGAATTAAAAATTTCTCTGATGTAAAGGCCTATCGCAGAGAAGAGATACGTGTTAAATTTCTTTTCATTAAGGTCAGGGGTTATTCAATGTTCAGAAATAAAGGCAGAGCAAGTTATGGGAGACAATAAATAGCCATATACAGCTTCTTTTATGCTTATCACAGGCATAGGCCAACCATCCTTTGATTTTGGCAAGTTGAGCAGCTGGTGAATCCAGACAATACTTTTATAGCATAAACAAACAAATACCATTGAATCTATTTAAGCTGGTGATAATTGTATTTATAGGATAGACTAAAATGAGCAAAGTACAGTAATCTTCTGTGGAACAAAAATTTGGGAGAGAACAACATTTACCAGCAATTTATTTTGTTGTACAGTATACAAATAATAATAATAATAATAATAATAATAATAATAATAATAATAATAATAATAATAATAATAATAATGATATTCTGTACATGGTATCATCTGATTACAATGGCCAGTTTTGTCTATTTTTCCCACAAATGGCCACTAATTATGGGTTTGACTATGTGCTACAATACTTGAACACAATACATCTATGTTTTCTATTCTTAAATACATTTACATTTAGAAGTACTGGTATGTCATACAAATGTGTGTGTGTTTGTGTGTGTGTCTGTGTGTGTTTGTGTACCACTCAGTATGAAGAAAAACAATCTTATACAGTAAAACCCATTAAGAGAGACAGATCTTTCTGCCAACCAAAAGCAAGCTTCTCAAAACAAGTGGTCTCTCAAAAGAGGCGCGTGAAAATGGACTGGTTTACTGCATCAAAAGTTAGCAATGTTGAAGAAGGAAAAAAAAACATACTGTACATTTATCATATCCTTTATTCATAAATCTTGTTAAATATTGCATACATTCCTCTCAAAATAACTTTATACTATTTTGTTGACATTTTTTACTCATCTGTATGAACATGTATCTCCATTTCTAAGCAGAAAAGCAAAAGTTTGGGATTGATAACATTTTGAACTTGTCTTTTACCAACGTTTAAGTTGGCTGCTATTTTGAAAGCAGTCTCACATTTTTCTCTTCTTTCAATTACATTAAATTTTTTCTTCAAGTGTTCAAAGTCTTTTTTTCATTGTAGGTTCTGCCATTTGATATAATAACGACTAGACGTATTTCGGTTTTGATCAGGTTTCGGGGAAATGTGGAATAAATATATATTATGTATCAATGAACAAAACAAAAAGACATAATTAACTCATAAAGAAACAATAAAAGTCATTTATTTTGAGTTTAAATCACCAGTGTGATAGCTAGAAAAACAAAGGTTGTGACCATCTGCACCCAGGTAAACAGATAGAGGCTTGGTGAAACACTAACAAAAAAACAAATCGGGAAATCATTCTCACTTTCTAGTAGTAAAGATAACGAGCTTATTTACCCCCACAGGTATTATGGACTAACTGGAAAGACAATCAATGTATTCAATCTCACACTGAAGCCCTTTCAAAATATTTCTCACTGGGACATCAGGACTAAAAACATTGTGTTGGACACTTTTTTTTTCATGGATTTGAACAAAGATAAAGTTAAAATACAAACTTCTAAGCTCTCTGTTTATGTCCATTGTTACTCTCTTTGATGAAAAATTGGTTACCATTACTGGGTATTCACATGACTTCGGTATTATACCGGTGGTTAGTGACATGTGCTTTAGTCTGGTTTACTGCAGTTTACAAATCACCATACACTAGACATGTAAATTTCACAAAACTGGTTGCTAGGCAAATTTTATAAATACCTTATTAAAACAATTTTTAATATTTATAAGGTCATTTTTAAAAAGGATTAAATGATGGTTAGTGGTGTTTATCTTGCTATATGTCGTTCAACTGTAGTGTTATTTAAATGTGCACTTTGTTTGTATACTACATGTATCCCAGGCTTTCGTGTTTACAAAGGATTATGTCAAGGTCATAGTTTTGATCAGGGTTTTATTTTTTGCAATGCGGTTGGTTGTTCATAGCAGTGATGAAATTTTGCCAAGACATCATTAGTCACTGGTCACATTCAGCAATTGGTAGCGCATAACAACGCGCTTATAAAATAAAATCAATCCATGTATTGTTGTTGAAAATGACAGGTGGTTGGTCATAACAGTTTTCACTGTATTCAAATCAAAAGTAATAAATCAAACTCAATAAACCTCTCCACTGACCGCACTGTAAGTATGGGCCCGAATTTCCGAGGAACATGGGTACTCAAGTGTCCAACTGTCTAAAGAGCTCACATTTTTGGATCACTGCTGTCTCTACCCTGTCTATGTGGGTTTGAGTCTCAGGTTTGGCTAATGTGGGTAAGTGAAAAAGTTTGCCAGTAGATTCTCATGGCTTGGTGGTTCTTCCCCGAGTTTTCAGGGTTCTTCCACTAGTTATACTGGCTGCTGTGTATAGCCTATACTGTGCTGAAAAATGGTGTTAAACCCTACAACAACCAAGGAACCTAAAAGAACAATAAGTGATGGCAATCCCAGCTAGACATCAGGAAAACTGAGTGTGGTGGGGTGCTGAGCAGTTTAATAACCAAATACTCATTTTATTATCACATTGAGAATAATTCTCAATAAGGTACTTTTTCTAATGATTCAAGTTGTTTATAATTCTTATAAATTACATTTTTTTTCAAGATGTACAACAAGAGAAAGATCATTAACATTATTACAAATGGTTTCAATTTTGTGTGTATTTGAAAATATCTGAGTTACGTCACTGCTTTTCGTTCTTGTTGGTCAAGTCTGGTTCCCTAAGTGTTTGGCATAACTCATGGAAGCCGGCTAAATATTGATGCATCACCAAACAAGATTCTGTATTTATAAAAAAGCAACATTTATTTTGTGAAACCATCATCCACATCCAAACTCAATTTGGTATTGTTCAGTTAGTAAAAGATTGATGTCACCATTTTATTGTAGATAACAGCCAAACTTCTCATCAATGATGGCATTACTAAGTTACCAATTTAGAGATTCTCTGAATTTTGAAATAGTTTCTCCACAATGATCCATTTCTCTGAAACAAAGCTCTTTATTTGACAACATAATATTAATTTCACTTGGCTGCCTTGCTATCTTTGATCACAGTTATGAAAGAGTTAGTTAATTTAAAGTAATTTATATGACAAATACAGTAACATTTATACCAGTGTTCGATTGATCAAATGAAGTGAATTCACCAGACATATGACCTGGCAGCTAGTTGTTAACTAAATAAACTTTTTTTTTCTACCCCTTTTATTTGATACAAAAATTGCAATTAAAATGATAATACAAAGGATATAAGCTTTTAATTAATTCATCGCAACAATTGAAAAAAAAACTTCTGCAAGCAAGATATCAAAAGACAGTCAGCACATAATTGGGTTTACAAGGAAACACTTGCATACATAACTGTAAAAGTATATTGACACATTTTAAATATGGGAGGGCACATTGCATTTACGATTACAATTAAACCAAACTAAAAGAAAGAACTAAAACTTAAATGGTACTTGAAAAAAACTTATGTTTCTGGTATTTATTTACTTAAGTACTGCCTTCACTAGACATAAATTATATAATTATTCACTGATTGAAATTCAGTTGAATATCGTTATTTATGGTATACAAAGAATTTTGTTCGGAAAGAAAATGTAACAAAAGCATATGAATTGCTGCATTTATCATGATCACAATTAAACCAAACTAAACAATAGAACTGATACCAATAAATGTCACAAAAAAAACTTATTTTTCTGGTATTTATTTAGTAATACTTAAGTTCTGCCTCCACTAGACGTAAAATGACAGATTTTATTCACTGATTGAAATTCAGTTGAATGTCATTATTTACTGTATACAAAGAATGTCATTCAGAAAGAAAAAGTAACTAAAATATATGACTTCTTGTTAAAAGTTGAAAATTTCTTAATGTTGATTCAAATTTCCAGGTCTTTCTACCATTTTTGACGATAAAACTAGTGATCAAAGTTTCAGTTACCAGTTTAGATCATAATTTTCTTCAAGTTTAAGAATTAGTGGTCATGTTTTGGGTATTTTCCTGTTTAATAAATGAAAAGTGGGTTTACAAGTTATCTGGGTGTAAGTTATCGAGGGAGTGTTGTAAGATGTAAATATAGTTGGGAAAAAGAACAAACAGGTATGAAAAGTGGTTTATGAGGAATGCATTCAATACTTCATCCAAAATATTTTATTTCCCGTTAAGTTAAAATGTTACTTTAAATACTACAGCTGTCAGCAAGCAGAGCCGAAGCCCACATGACAGCCCTGTTTCTGAGGTATGAGTTAGTCAGCCACAGAAACTTAGTTTTGGTGTGAGATAATCAGATTAATCCTAATTTTGTTAATGCTAAATTGCTGTATCCAAGGACTGATAGAAATATGAAGTAATGTCATTCATCTATGGATTTTTATTACTATGAATGTGGAACTTATTTCCATGTTTTATTCTTTTTATCTTCGTCGATCAATTATTTACAAAATAACTTTAATTTCCTCCATAATACACTGTATCTGAACCCCAATCAGTACCACTGTCCTCCATTTCAAACCCACGAGGCGCATCCAGGATACAAAATATTTGTTGCTATATGCTACTTATCACCAATTTTTCTTTGTAAAACATTTTACACATTGATTTATTATTAGCAGTGTTAACGGAAGTAGACAAAGTTTGCTTTAAAATAAGCGATCAACACATAGATGGATGTACAGAGTGACAGATGAATATAACATAAGACATTGTCTCATCAAAATGTCAATATAGCGGTACATCAAGACCATACTCCTTACCTTGCTGTCACCTCTTCATACACTTGTGACATAGCTTCCTTTACATGTTTGGGCATCACATTTGGACCAGAAATGCATGCTGATGTCTTGAGGTCCTCTGTTTTATTTAAAACCTTCCCATAATAATCTTTCACTGAATCAAAAATTTTCTCCTTGTCTGTTGCCATTCTTCAACCTATAACAAAATTTAAATGTAGAACATACATTAACCTGCCCTGTCTGCCTGTCAACTACATGTGTTCTCAAAGATAAACCTTCCAACTCCAATACATATCATTTTCTCAGACGACATTGCTGTCATAAGTTCCTTATTATATAGGTTCAATTTTCCCATGATTAAATACTTTTAACTGGCTGATAGCATATGCAAATTTGTAACTCATCAATCACAGACAAGGACCTGTTTCCAACATCATGGATGAGAGCTGCTAAATAGTGAAACATATCTCAGGAGGGCTCTTCAATAGCAGTTCCCTACAAAAGAAGCTTTAATAAGGTAAAATATATCCAAAAATTCCCCCACCCCCACTTTCCAGAAGTATTCAGAAAAGGCTAAGTTTGGCCACACACCAAGAATATGTAATAACATATTACCTACCCATAATTCTTAGCACATGACAACATAACATTAGGTGGGGAAAAAAGAAATAATACAATCAGACAAGCTCATTACATATATTTTGTTTCTATATACATGTATAGCTATTTTTGCTTAAAATTTCAAAAAAAAATTGTCCTAATAGTTTTGCATGTCAAGTTGTGGATTTATAGAAGGTTGTGTGGGGCAGACTGTACTGCCTCATTTTTCTAGCTATAATAGCACACAATTTGGTACTGTAAATAAACTTAGCCACCAATTTCACTATCAAACTTAATAACAAAGAGTCTAGATTTGCATCTGCATCTTTTAGTGACCAAACTGTAAAATGAGTATTATCACAAGTAAAAACTTATTTGAATTTTATTTTTCACCTTTACTTAAATACATTTGCTGGTTCTAAAGAAGGTACCGGTATTAGTAATAACTATGCACATTTGATCTGGTTAAGATTTAAACTATTGCCATATTCTTGGTATTCAATTTTGCATTGGAAAACTGACATTTATTGTTAGATAAGGCATTTTTTTGCAAATTCTTAAATCTTCAGTGATCTGCTTTAATAGCAACTATATCCCAAACATGAAAACTAACAAGAGCTGCCAACATTTTCAAGACTGGCAATATGGGGAAATGCTTTTATCATGACTGGATTGTAATTCATTTAAAACTTTCTACTCATCTGCATTATTATATTTTAGTCTGGTTTTAACGCTTAAATTTGTGATTTCATTTATATCCTGATATCTAGATAAAACTATTTGAAGTAAAAATTGTCTGTTTACACAACAAAACTCATCCTCACATCATGAGACATTAAATAGAACAGGCCATGAAAATTCCAGTTTGCACAACAACACTCGATGTCATAGGACGTTAAATATAACAGGCCATGGAAATTCCAGTTTACACAACAACACTCAACATCACATCATGGGACATTAAATAGAACAGGCCACGGAAATTCCAGTTTACACAACAACACTCAACATCACATTATGGGACATTAAATAGAACAGGCCAAGGAAATTCCAGTTTACACAACAACACTCAACATCACATCATGGGACATTAAATAGAACAGGCCATGGAAATTCCAGTATATACAACAACACTTAGCATCACATCATGGGATATTAAATAGAACAGGCCATGGAAGTTCCAGTTTACACAACAATGCTCATTATCACATCGTGGGACATTAAATAGAACAGGCCATGGAAATTCCAGTTTACACAACAACACTCAACATCACATCATGAGACATTAAATAGAACAGGCCATGGAAATTCCAGTTTACACAACGCTCATCCTCACATCATGGGACATTAAATAGAAAAGGCCATGGAAATTCCAGTTTACACAACAACACTCAACATCACATCATGAGACATTAAATAGAACAGGCCATGGAAATTCCAGTTTACACAACAACACTCATCCTCACATCATGGGACATTAAATATAACATGCCATGGAAATTCCAGTTTACACAAGAACACTCAACATCGCATCATGGGACATTAAATAGAACAGGCCATGGAAATTCCAGTTTACACAACAACACTCATCCTCACATAATGGGACATTAAATATAATAGGCCATGAAAATTTCAGTTTACACAACAACACTCATCCTCACATCATGGGACATTAAATAGAACAGGCCATGGAAATTCCAGTTTATACAACAACACTCAACATCACATCATGGGACATTAAATAGAACAGGCCATAGAAATTCCAGTTTACAGAACAACACTCAACATCACATCTTGGGATATTAAATAGAGCACCTGGTCATGGAAATTCCTGTTTACACAACAACACTCAACATCACATCATGAGACATTAAATAGAACACCTGGTCATGGAAATTCCTGTTTACACAACAACACTTAACATCACATCATGAGACATTAAATAGAACACCTGGTCATGGAAATTCCTGTTTACACAATAACATTCATTATAAGAACAAGGAATATAAGACAGCACTGGGAATGGAAATTCCAGAGTGCTTCCACATATCAGACATTATAATAATATTGAGGACTTTGTATAGTGCCTAATCTCTAGAAGCTCTAAGTGCCTTACAACACTAGGAAACACCGATAACATAAAAACATAAATAATGATATGATTACAACAACAAAAAACCACAAAGAAATTAGAAAACATAAAACTTGCTGGAAATATTTAAGGTAGGAAACATCATTAGGTCAATAAGTTTGTTCTTGATAGTTGAAAATAGGTGAGTTGTATACGCATCTTGAATGGGACCAATGACTCCTTCTGTCAAAGTTCAATGGGTAATTCATTCCATGTTGTTTGGCCCTGGTATGCAAACGAACATTGTCCATATGACTTCATTTTCATTGTGGGAATAATGAGTATATAATTGTCAGAAGAGGAGTATAAGTATCGTGCTGGTGTATACACATGGGTGAGGCCAGATAGGTATGTTGGACTGGAGTCCGTCAGTGAAACATAGCAGAGAGAACAAAGTTTGTGTTTTATTCTGGATTAAATGGTTAGCCAGTGATTGGTACAGAACAGCGGGGAGGTGTGCTATGATCGTGGTACTCTAAGGATGAACTGAGCAGCTGTGTTTGAACTTAAGTAGATACTGAGACAAACCAGACAGAATTTAGTCCTGTCTTGAAAGTACTAATTAACAAACAAGTGTTTTAGTGGCATCAACTAAAAGATACTTGTGAATGGAGCTGATGCATCTCAGCTCAAGATTTGCTGCCTTGCATATGTTCATTACATGTTGGTGCACTGTGAGAGTACTGTTCAGAGTAACACCTAGGTTTCATACTGACTGTGTGAATTTAATGTCGGTGTTACTGATATTTATTGTTTGAGGTAAAGGATGTGAATGAGAAAGTCTTTGTGTTGTGATTAGAATGGCCTCAGTTTTATCATCATTCATCTGCAGCTTGTAACATGTCATCCATGATTTTAGAAAAAAATAGAGACTTCTGCTCCAGTGTGTTTTGGACTATTTCAAATGATGTGGTATAAATTGAAGGTTGTGGTGTGGTTAAGTCGTTTGATTATGGAGTTCATTGTCATGACAGTCATTCCACCTCTGCGAGAATGGCGGGGGAACGACTTGATGGAGTAACCGGTGGGTGTTAGATCCGCACACTTGGGATCATTGCCTGATGTTTTTAGCCATGTTTTTGTCTGGAAAAAGACGTTTACACCTACCTTCTTAAAATCGCTTCCCCTACACATTATAGGTAGTAGTTAAAACTCTGATTTAAAATGGATTTTCATCGCCCTCGATGAATGTTAATTTTATGTTGCAATGTATAGCTGCTTTGCCTACATAACGATTTTAATGATGGGGAACAAAACAAATCCATTTAAATAAAACAGATCAGACTTGAACATCTCTGAAATGATTAAAACATAACGACTCCATACATTTATCATAATATAACTTAGCATACTATAACAAGAAAACCATAATACTGTCATCAGAAAAAGGTCTTTGGCGATTGACTATTTTTTTTATGCCTACGTTTTGCTAGGAAAGTTATATTTAGTCTTATCGATTTTTGTTGAACAAATTTCTTATCTTTACTTATTTTTTACAACCTACCTTTAACCCGGCATGATAATGCCAGCTTTATATTTACATAAAAATACAAACTTGCGTTTGACTTTTATTGACGCATGATCTTTGAACCTCGAAAATATGTTACTAAACCACAAAACTGTAAATAAATCCCTCAGGTACAAGTTTCTATACAATCGATGTCATGTAATATGAATTATACAAAAAAAAAATTACCTATCATAAATTTTCCTAAAGGATATTTGATTTTTTTTTTTTTTTTTTGGGAGGGTGCTCTTTCAACTGATCTTTGCAGACCATCAATAGAAAGGCCCTCCTGTTTTTGTTAGAATGTGTGCTATAGTACAGTATTTAAAGTTATGTTTAATTGCTTAGTAAATATTTGAAGATTTATGTATAATTTTTTTTTTTTGAGATAAATCAAAAGGGGATTATCCTTACCTAATCCCCCTTTAATATATAATTTTTAATTTTTTTTATTTTTTTTTGTGGGGTTGTTTTTTTTTTTTTTTTTTTTTTTAATTAGTCTAACTCTTCATCATGGTATAATGCTTCTTCCATCATTAATAGGTCTGCGTCCCTTCGTCTTCTCCTTTTTTCTTTTCTTCTCTCTTTTCTCCCTATTTCCAATATCCGTTCGGCTGTTAAGTCTTGTTCTGGGTTTTCCGTTTCATTTATTGCACTGTTCTCTTTTAGGATGTGTATTGTCTTTATTTTCTTAGCTTGTTGTTCTGGTTGTTGTACTTTTTTGTTCTGACTTTCTCTCGTGGCATCCGCATTGGGTTTCTTAATTATTTGTCCCACATCAACCCTGCAAGTTGCGCTGCTCGTATTAGCTTTAAGTTTTAGTTGTTCGATCAGTTTGTGTTGTACTGCTTGTTGTTGTACTGTTTTCTGGATTTCTTGACTTTGACTATTCTTCTTTTGGATTGTCTTTTCCTTGATATTACTAGTGGTTTGCTGGAGGATTGGTATTTGTTTTATTACTGTCTGTTCTTCCGAGATTGGTATATGGTTTGCGTCTTTCCCTGATGTTTGTTTTATCTCCGGATTATTTTGTCTTTCAAAGGTTTGTAAATCGTTTGTTTCTCTCGTGCATTTGTTGGGTGTATGCCCTTTTTCTCCGCATTTTTTTACATATTCTGTGGTGAATGCATCCCTTGTACCAGGTTGTGATTAGAAAGCCGTGTAGAAAACATGCTCTTTTGATTGTTTGCAATTTTGACCTTTCTTCTTCTAAAATTCTGGTTTCATCGAAGATGTTAAAACCTGGTATTACCCCCAATCTTGATTTTCCCACTTTGAGTCCAAATTTTTCTTCTACCCATCTGACAACGATTTCCAATGGTACTTCCATAGGTACTCCTGTGATGTGGAGTTCTCCCATTTGTTTCCTGACTTTTCTCATTATTGGTTCCGGGTTCCGTATTATAGCTCTGTGTCCACATACTGTTATTTCTCCATATGGAAGAGCAGGTTTATCTCCGCGATATCTTAAGTTGTAGCCCTGTTTTGTGTAGTTTATTGAATATATTTTGGAAAGTAGCTCTTCGTCTTTTATCTTCCATTCTACCAGGATTGATTCTGTTCTCGGTATTTCACTGTATTTCACTGTTGTTTAGATTTGGGAATACTAATTGCTGCGTTCCCTTTCTGAAACTACATTCTAAATAATCACCGTCATCTCGTACAACCCGTCTTGTTCTAAAATGCTGTTGCAGCTCAGGTATTGTTCGTCTCGCCTCCGCCATTTTTTCTCGTTCTCTCCCATATTTGAGAACGTCAAGTTCTGACGAAATGAGACGATATTCTAATTTTAGCAGTACGGCTCATATTTTTAACACTTGAACTTTGAACGGCACGACGGGAGGTAACTGAACCGAATTCTTTATTCATATATATGTTACAAAACAAGTATCATTGACCTGAATGCAAACATCAAGCGAAATAAATGTAACTTCTGTCCTGTTTCAACATGTATTTTACATACTGTCATATCGAATAATGTTAGATTATTAACTTTAGACGGACAGAATCAGGAACGTATAATACGCAGTTGCATTAAGAGAGATAACTCTGATGTAACTAAACTTTGATTGCAAAGGATTGTCCAGTCCTAAGATGCCGTTTCAATCAAATGTATCCTAGTTCTAAGAAATCCTGAAAAATACAATATATGGTCTAGATATGAATTAACAATATCTATCATGTTGCTAAGACACATAAAACCTGATAGAAACCATAACATCTTGCATTAATCAATTCTACTGTATTTTTTAAGCTTATATTTGTTTGTTTCTGAAAATTTTGTGCAATTGCTACCATTAGAATAGTGTAACATTAAAAAATCCATTCATTTTTAACACACATTTTTATAAATGAGTCTTGTTAATTCACCTTGCTTTTTTAATCGATTTTTCCATCTTTGAATTAATATCTCACAATCTCCAAACTGCCTCTCAACTGTCCATTCTCTGAACTGTCCATTCTACGAACTGTCCATTCTCTGAACTGCCCATTATCTGAACTGTCCATTATCTGAACTATCCATTCTCTGAACTGTCCATTCTACGAACTGTCCATTCTCCGAAATGTCCATTCTCTGAACTGCCCATCTCTGTGAATTGTCCAATCCTAATTGCCTGCTCTGGAAACTGTCTCTACATTACTCTAGAACCAGCTTTGAGAAAAAATGGCAAATAATTTGGTGGATGACAGAGAGGTTTTGTTCTAGTATTTGTTACAATGGTGGCAATATTTGATAGCAGACTGGTATAGTTTTTGTTTTTATAAAACAGAAGATCTTCATAAGATAAATATTTCTATAAAATTTTATTTTAATCAGTTTTGTTTGCCAAAAAGACATTTAAAGGGTTCTGCATTTTTAGTAATGCTGGCCGAAACTGATTGCAAACAGCATCATTTGAAAAAGCTGAACAGGTTTTATGCCTGGATGCTCAGTGCTCTTTTATCTGAATTAACATGCAGTTTTTGAGAAATTCAGCACAGCTATTCTTGATGGATATCTGATGACAAAAGATGCACTACAAAGGACCATGCCAAAAAAAACTCACTTGGTCTTATGGCTAGGTGACAAAGAACAACTTGCATTGCATAACAAGTGTGTAATTATGTTTTCTCAAAGCTATGGGATCAATTTTAAATTCTTCCTAACCCATCCCATTCCCAAAAGATATTCAGGGACCATGAAATGTGTCTTGTGATACATTTCAAGTGCCAAATTTTTCGTCAGTGAAATCCATTAATTAATTCTTAGTCAAGCCAACAATTAACTGTTATCTTGTGGGAGAGTTTGCACGGAATGTTTTTCTAAACTCGGTCACCATCATTACTATGTTTATAGTAAAAATGACCTAGCTGTATGACAGGCTACAGAGGGGAAAATTCTCACATAAAGCTGTCAAAATGATTGAGACAAATGAAAGGTGGCATTTTGACACATTTTTAAACAGTTTTCCAAATGTATGTAGGAATAGCATTTATTCCGATTGGTCAAATGTAGGATCAGGGGGGTGGGTCAATCCCTAATATTGAAGGGAATATATACTCCGAACCACATGAATTTTAGCAGTCTGGAAATTTCTCTGCAAGAGAGAACCGAATTTAGAAGTATTTACCAACCGAAGGTAGAAGTATTTACCAGGACTCTGAACGTTCTTTGAAAGAAAGACGTCCGTAAAAAATTGTGGTTCCAGAGGAAATTGAATTTGGAACGATTGTAAGACGCCAAAAACACAAGGTATTTAACCCAAATTCACATTTATAATGATGTAATTTGTATGTTTCTTCGTTACAGATGCATGATCTGTTGATTTTGTAGGAATCGTTCACATTTATCATAATGTAATTTATAGGATGTTTCTTTGTTACAGATGCATGACGTGTTGATTTTTGTATGGATAGTTCGGTTTTCCAGTGATTTAGTAATGTATTTTGAATTCTGAATTAGCATTTTTCACCTTATATACTTAGGGAGGTTAAGGGGTGGTGTAGAAAACCTGCTGTGTACAATTATGATTGGAAAGTGTTACATTAATTTGAATTTATCATATTAGTAAATATCGATTGTGGGCTATGATATATTGCCTCACTTTACATAATGATTTACGGGTATATATGTGACTTTCCCAAATTCTGATGTCGATAATTAGCGGTATAACTGTATTGATCTGAAGACTTGTGCAGTATTTGTTAGCCGTATAAAAGTTAACACTGATAGTAAGATCTGATTGTTCGAACCAGAAAGACGGACGGACAATCTCAACTCTCAAAACCTAACAAGATACTTAGGGCGTTTTACCCTTTTCTTTTCAAAGGAAAATAGTTTGTTTGGAGAGAAAAATAGAGAGAAGATCTAGATTCAGAGACTGAAAAAGAAGTCAGAAGTCAGAGTTGTGGAATCCCACATTCACCAGAGGGCAAAGTAAAATCGTGACGCAAGCAGAAGGAAAAAACCAGTTGACGAACAGGTCACTGTGAATTTACCAAGCGGTCTAATGTTAATGAACACTCGATTTCGTGATGAAATTTGCTATCAGCTATTAATGGCTAAATTCATCTATTTTATTAGTGTTTAAATTTTAATTAATGTATCCATTATTTTAATGCTTCGGTTTTAAAGTGCTTCTGAACTAAAAGTATTCAGAAGGAAAGGAAATTGTAATTTACTGTGTCATTCTTTCTTGATTTTATTTTAATTAAATTCTTTATTTATCTTTACGGGGGCTCGTGTGTTGTCTTTGTTCAAGATACCGACTCAGGTTACCATATCCACTCTGTGACCGGGCAAATTACACCATAGAGGTCATCCTTTAGATAACGAGTATTAGAGGGAGGCAGTTTCGAGTGTTGTTTTTCCAAGTTGCGCAATACCTCTGACCAGGGACTTGTGCAATACTGTACTAATAACGCTTGATACCGAGCATACCCCGTTACAAACATTAACCTACAAATCCTTCTGTTACACTGATATCAAGCAAAAAATAGAGAACATTATGTTAGAATAATTTTAGAATAAATTTGATATATTTGAATTGTTTATAAATTAGTTTAACCACTGTACAACAAATCAGTCACAAAAACTGAAACAGTGAGTGAAAGATGTCGAATTCAACATTGTAGTCCTAATAACGTTATTGACAAAAGGAACCATTACATTGGAATAAAGATTTTTTGGCAAAACTGGAGTCATTACAGAAAAAACAAAAGAGACAAGAAAACATAATGCTGTTGTAAAAAGATGCTTTATTTTAATTATACCAGAAAAGTTATAATAGTAAAAAATACTGTAACAACATAGATAACCTAAACGCTATAATGCCAAAAGAAATTTCAGTTGTAACACTACAAACTACTAGGATTAAACAAATGTTACGTATGATATTTATTTATTTGGATTTGTAGTAATTTTTTTTAACAAATTAGACCCTGCTCATTATTATCTTTCTTTTTTTAGCAAATGATACAAGTTACTTTTAACAGGTATTGGAATGGAAGACAGTCTTGATTCAGAGTACATTGGCACATGCCATCTATACTTGCTTATAAGACAAGACCAAATGCAAACTGCACAGGCCCAGATCAGTCATCGCATTATGCGCCAGCAGATTGTGGTATATCAAGTTTGCTAGGAGTAATCAGTGGAACAAGCACCATAGACCCTAATCTGCAGGTACATTATGCTACACCAGATCAGGATCTTTGCTGTTTGTCGTTTGATGGACTTATAAGTGAGTACATATGGTAGATAAGCCGCAGGAAATCATGCATACTCCGTCAATGATGGCGAAATGAGTAATTGTGATAAAGGGCAAGTTCGAGGTAGTTATTTCAACAATCTTAATATCTTGGGCATGAGTCCATACATGCCAGTAAATTCTTAAAGATTGTCAACTGAGGAACAAATTACATGGATAAAACAAAAATCTCTGTGAAATATCAGACAACATTGATACTGGTCATATTTTATAAATTTGATAATTTCCTATGTTTGTATAATCTGTATAAAACATGAAGAAATTCATTTACATTTAGAAAAAAAAAAGTCTAACCTTTAGATGCAGACTGAGAAAAAAACTTACACCTGAAACGGATTTGTAAGTTACAGTTGTTGATAACTGATTCCACAGGTTTAAGTTAAAAGAACTTGATAAAAATGGGTCAAGTTCTGGGACAGATAGTGAAATCAATCTTCAGTGTATGCATAATACCAAACTGTTGTGCCTCAGACATGATAATTCAAGTTCACTGAACTTTCTTGAAATGGAATAAGTAAGAAATACTCGTATACAGTAGAAACTCACTAGGAATCTCTCACCACCCCCACCACCCTCCAAAACCCACCAGTCTTATTTATAAGAGTCAGGCACATGCTTCTGCATCTCTGACAACCATCCAAGAACCAGTCACTGCTAAAGACATGTGGTACATTACAACCATCCAAGAACCAGTCACTGCTAAAGACATGTGGTTCATTACAACCATCCAAGAACCAGTCACTGCTAAAGACATGTGGTACATTACAACCATCCGAGAACCAGTCACTGCTATAGACATGTGGTACATTACAACCATCCAAGAAACAGTCACTGCTAAAGACATGTGGTACATTACAACCATCCGAGAACCAGTCACTGCTATAGACATGTGGGACATTACAACCATCCGAGAACCAGTCACTGTTATAGACATGTGGTACATTACAACCATCCAAGAACCAGTCACTGATAAAGACATGTGGTACATTAAATTACAAACCACTATACATCCAGACTTATTTATTTGTCAAACTCCTTTTTGAATTTTCCAGTTTTAACTTCATCCATTGTAACACCCAACGTAAGACCCCTTATGTCCATTTCTGTCTTTGATTCAGTTTGGTTTACCTGCTATATCCTAATGCACAGACCTGGCTTTCATCTAATTACAGTTTAAACTGAATCTATTTAAATGTAAACTCTTGTTCTAAGTCAGTTCAATTTTTCCTCTTAGGTTCATTTCTTTTGGTCTTTTTTCTTCAATACTGCTTTATTTCATTGTAGGTATAATCTTCTGTGTACATTTTAGATTGTTCACTCTCAACATCTAACTTGTAACACTCTTGAAAAGTAACATTAAATCTGTAGCAAGCAAACAATAAGATTTTTACTAGTTTCCACCATGTTTATTTTTACATGCGGTCTTCTATCTTTTGGAGGCTATCGTTCAAAATTCTTTAACTGTGTATTGTGTTGATAGTCATCTGGTTATTCATTACTTCTTAAATAAATAATGTTGTTGGGCACCAACACTTAACCTCATTAAAGACCTCTAAAATATAAAGCTGAAAACCAATTGATAGCAAAATTCAAAGACGTAAGTCTGACTATGCAAAAAGAAAATTAATTGCAATGTGGGACAGAAATCCATTAAATGCTGACCAGTTTATCCAGAATTATTAAAAAAAAATCTTGATTATCTCTGGTACACAAAACTAATTTAAATCCAAATAATTCCTGGTAAAGTCATGCAGCAAAATATAAAGTGTGATGATATATTATACCAAAAGAATACACAATAATTTGTCCAAAGCATAAGCAAAATACATCAAAAGGTCTACAAGCAAATTGTAAAAAAAATCAACCAAACCTTACTTTTTTCTATACCTGTGACCTTAATTCCAAGGTAAATGGGGCTAGCAAGTGTATTGCAGAATGAACTATTATTTCTAAAATGATTTATTCCAAGTAAGAATGAAAAATATGAAGGTGCTAAGGAAATATAAAAAATCAACAAAACTTTAACCAATGCCTTACTGCAAATTTTCTGAGTGATCCTGACCCTAAGGGATGAGTAAGCACATCACAGGACAGAGTCTCTAAGTTTAATAATGATTCATGCCATGCATGAATGAAATTCATACAAAATAAAACAATTCTAACCAAATTAATTTTTTATGACAGTGACCTTTGACCTGACAAAAAAGTTCATATGAGCATGCTCCAAAATGATACATCTTAGTTTCATAATAAATCACCCCATGGTATGAACAAAATTCATCAAAGGTTTACAAAATACATGCAAATGAAAACAAAAACCTTATTGTAAATTTTGTATGAATTTGACATGACCTCCATGTCAAAAGGACAAGCAAGCATATCACAGAACAAAATGTCTCAGCGCCAGAACTAATGAAAATCTATCAAGGGTGTAGAAAAGATATACCAACCAAAAACTTTAACCAAAACCTTCAATTGTTGATACAACAAGTAGAAAAGAGACTAATAAACCTTGCTTTAATCCAACGTGAGTGGAAAAAAATCTGTAATGAGCTTTTCTTACAAAAAAAAGCTACAACAAAAACAAAAAGTGGGACCAATGGATATATATGAATGTAAAGACTAAAATGCTAATATATTCCTTTCTAAGAGAAGTCCTAATAAAAACTTTAGAAATCTATTAACAGTCATATAAACAATCCATGAGATTTCATAATGTTTACCAAAATATATGCACTAGAGTATCTGAAACATAACAACATGGGTTTCAATATCAAGACAATAATCAAAGTGTTTTACATGTTTGTAACATAAGAAAATATTATCATCAGAAATTAAGCAGTATCAATGACAATCATAAAGAAAACTTTTATTTTTTTATAAATTTTATTTGTACTGTATACAAGAATACAATGGGTCATGTTACAAATTTCCAATAGGTTATTCAAATCCCTTCCCATAACTATGCAACAGCTGAGAAAAGCTGTGCCATCAGGTGAAGTCAAACTGACGACTTGAATAAAAATGAATTCTGGACTTGGGATGAGCAGGTCTGTATCAAAGTCTCTCCTTTATCCTGTCTCTTGGCAAAATATTGAAAAGGATTAACCTCCTGCAGAGAAAAAATGACAAAATAAAACAATGAATGATCAACAAGAAAAGGAATTTGCGCACAAATGCAAATGTAGAATGATAAAAATGTCAAAATTTGAAACTTTTTAATACAGTACTTAGCAAGGGGAAAACAATTGTTTTAATGAATTCGATGACATCAGTGCAATTTACTGTCCATTTTAGTTCTTGCCCATACATGCTCAAGGTAAAACTTTTAAAGCACAATTCAAGTCCTCAATCTAAGAATACAATACATTTATTATCCATTGCATCATAATTAATTCAATTTTGGCACAGTTATATTTATAGCTCTCATAAATAAAATGGCTTCAGATGCCTGTATGAACTAAGGCACTTGCCTTTACAAATCACCAACCATGTCTGTGCGGGCTTGAATCTTATGCCCCGCCATAGTTGGTATGTGAGAAAGTTTGTCAGTATCTATCCAAGGGTCAGTGGTTCTTCCTGATTTTTCAGGGTTCTTCCTCCACCCAATACAATGGTCACCATGTATTATGTGCTGAAAAAATGGTGTTTAAAAGCCCATCAAAATCACAATTATATACTGAAAATATACATATCTGCAAATATATGTTATAAACCAACATCTAGCAAGTAACGGATTTTTTTTTTTACGTCTCTTAAAAGGTTTGTTGAGGACCTGAAGCAAATTAGAAATTTGATACCTTTTAGTTTGCAAAACACATGGTGGAAATATTAACAAATTATAAGCCATATAAATGAATCTAGTGTTGGAACTGGACTGAAATTTTAGGGAAATAATATTTTTACAGTCTGAAAAGAGTGAAAAATTGGGATAGTCAGTATTTAGAATATTTATAACAGCTGCCTAAAACAGCAGCTAAACCTAAGGATCACTTCAAAAAAAACAAAAGAAATGCTCATTCAACCTTAGAAAATAATAGTTTTTCCTAGTCCTGTGTTATTTATTGCACAAGATGGTAACTTCAAAAAACAGGTTACTGTCAAAATTGGGTGACTTGTCAAATTACTTAGCTTCCTCATTTGACAGGATGAAAAATGAAAAAAAAACTTGCTGACTTTGCTTCTAATTAGCTTATAAAGCTTGACAGAGTTGTTCTTGTTGTACAGTTTAACACCATTTTTCAGAACATGATAGGCTATACATGGTAGCCAGTGAAATGGTGGAGGAAGAACAAAAAAAAAAAACCTGGAAAGAAGCACAGACTCACGAGAAGCTACTGGCAAGCTTTCTCACATTGGCTGAATCTGAGACTCTAACCCATGCAGACAGAGGTGAGTTGGCAGTGATCCGTAACAAGGAGCACATTAGACCACTCAGCCACTTGGGTCCCCCTGTACAGAGTATCAATCTGCTTGTAATTTAGTCACACATGCCTGGGTTTTCAGCCACTTCTTGTAACTGGGTCACAAATACATGAGATTTCACACACTTCTTGTAATTGATTTAAATGCATGGGATTCCACACTTCTTCAAGCTTCACACGTAAAGTTTTATCTTGTACTTGGGCTGAAAAATATATGGGATTCCACCCACTTCTTCAAGCTGCACATGTAAACTTCATATTGTAAATGGGTCACAAATACATGGGATTTCATCCATGTCTTGTAATTGGTTCACAAATACATGGAATTTCATCCATGTCTTGTAATTCGTTCACAAATACATGGGATTTCATCCATGTCTTGTAATTCGTTCACAAATACATGGGATTTGATCCATGTCTTGTAATTCGTTCACAAATACATGGGATTTCATCCATGTCTTGTAATTCGTTCACAAATACATGGGATTTCATCCATGTCTTGTAATTAGTTCACAAATACATGGGATTCCATCCATTTGTTCAAGCTACACAGTCAGTCATGTAAAGTTTTATCTGTTTATTGGTAATTCCAGAGACTAAAACATATCTGCTGAGTCATATAATCATTCAATTGACATACAAATTGATACAAAATACAAAACACTATGTTGAAACAGTATTATATATCATACTTGACATAGAACCTAGAAAATACACAAATAATTAAAAGATCACAATCTAAAAATTTTTCACTGGCCGGAAAAAGGGGGAAAGACATTAAATGGAGAAATTGCAAACTTAGTCAACTTTCTGGGGTTATAATGAATTCTGAATAATAAATTCAAAGACTTTCCCAATCTTTAAAAGACCGCAAACACAAATTTCCAAGACCAAATTTCGCAAACTTTTTGTATGCAAGTTATATGAGAAAACAACAAATGCAAAATACAACAATATTGTTAAATGATGAAATTCAAACTATAATTAATTTCCTAATATTACTTTACAATTATCTGGAAGATAGGTTAACATGCATTGTTATTTCAGAAATATGTAACAAATGCATTGGATTTAATTGTTTTCTTAACAGCCATCAGCACTGCTTTAAATGCATTATTATAGTTGTTATTGTTTCTCTTCAATCATTTTGGAAAGAGAAGTCACTGCTGTCATCTTTGTTCTGCTCTTCTCCTAAGTGGATTTTATTTTGTGACAAGCACAATCAGTCCTTTTAAGTCTGCTTCTTCTGCCTTCTGAACAGAGGAAGCATACAGGCTGGCAATGTCAGCTTCAAGATGCAGCTTTCTGGCTTTATGTTCTTCCATTTGATCCATGGCTCACTCCCATTTATATCCTTTTCGTGATTTTTTCCTCATGCTCCTTGTCTGCTTTATTCTTATCCAGACAGGCATGGTACTTATGTCTTTAAGAGGAGGCAATTGTCATCATTTCAATCCTAACAATTTCCAAAGGGTCCACCTGCTTTTCTCATTATGTCAATGATTCAACAGTGATGACACATTATCAAAACAATTATATCACTTGTTTATTGAACTTATTAAAAGGATGTTAAACCTTCAGTTCTATATTAAACCAAGGAACATTATTATGAAGAATAACATTTTTGAAAATGATTTTTGTCCCTAAAATGTGTTCAATAATCTGACTGTAAAAGTATATTTAAATGGGCCCTCTTTTCAATTTGCCATGTCTCCCAAATCATTGAATTAAAAAATATCGTATTGTATACCGGAAGTTATTGTTATTTTGCCCAAAACTACCAATAACTTCAACTTCTACATCTTTGTTACACTCAATGAATAGTGTGTAGTTACTGTATACTAATTTGCATTCTACCTTTGGAATGACATGTAGGGACTTCGAAATTGATCATCTTTTTACACAATGCGTAAAATGCTTTCCATTTACATGTTTTATCCTTTTTCAGCCATTTCTTGTCTTTCTCTTGTCCAAGCTAGATACCATTGAAAGAGCCAAGATCTGGCATTTATAAACACAATGTGAAACAAAACTGAAGACGTAAATTGACAACAAATTACACTGCAATGTGATCAGAAAAAGACATGGTTATAATGAGAAACTGTTACACTGCTATGTGATCAGAAAAAGACATGTTTTAATACTATAATGAGAAACTGTTACACTGCTGTGATCAGAAAAAGACATGGTTTGATCCTATAATGAGAAACTGTTACACTGCTATGTGACCAGAAAAAGACATGGTTTGATATTATAATGAGAAACTGTTACACAGCTTTGTGATCAGAAAAAGACATGATTTGATACTATAATGAGAAACTGTTACACTGCTCTGTGATCAGAAAAAGACATGATTTGATACTATAATGAGAAACTGTTACACTGCTCTGTGATCAGAAAAAGACATGATTTGATACTATAATGAGAAACTGTTACACTGCTATGTGATCAGAAAAAGACATGTTTTAATACTATAATGAGAAACTGTTACACTGCTCTGTGATTATAAAAAGACATGGTTTGATATTATAATGAGAAACTGATACACTGATATGTGATCAGAAAAAGACATGTTTTAATACTATAAGAAGAAACTTTTACACTGCTATGTGATCAGAAAAAGACATGGTTTGATACTATAATGAAAAACTGTTACACTGCTTTATGATCAGAAAAAGACATGATTTGATACTATACTGTTACACTGCTCTGTGATCAGAAAAAGACATGGTTTGATACTATACTGAGAAACTATTACACTGCTCTGTGATCAGAAAAAGACATATTTTGATACTATAATGAGAAACTGTTACACTGCTCTGTGATTAGAAAAAGACATGGTTTGATATTATAATGAGAAACTGATACACTGCTCTGTGATCAGAAAAAGACATGGTTTTATACTATATTGCGAAACTGTCACACTGCTCTGTGATCAGAAAAAGACATGGTTTGATACTATATTAAGAATGTCTTGGATGCAGGGGGACATGGGTTTGATCCCCCAGCGAGTCATATCAAAGACTAATAAAAATGGTACTAACAGATGCATCATTTCACACTCAGCATTAAGCAGTTAGTGTTAGGACTGGTCAGCTTGGTGTCAGGATAATGTGACTGGGTGGGACATCATGCAACATGTCTGCAACATGATGCCCCAGTGCCAGACATCATTATAAATTGTCACACTGCAGACATTATAGCGATATGACTGAAAATCATTTTAGCTACATTAAAAATCAAAATTTTACTCAAACCCAGAAAATATGCAGGTGATATTAATCTTATGATATCTGAGAAAAAGAGAAACTACATTCTCTGCATATAAGGTCAACATTATAGGCACCTAGGTAACTAAGCATTTGAAATGCCTTCATCTGGGTGATTATTCATCTGAAATGCCTTCATCTGGGTGATTATTCATCTGAAATGCCTTCATCTGGGTGATTATTCATCTGAAATGCCTTCATCTGGGTGATTATTCATCTGAAATGCCTTCATCTGGGTGATTATTCACCTGATATGCTTTCGGCACTGTCTATTTTAACTTAAATATTTTTTCCAGCTTTACTTACCACAGCTTCAGTGAAGCAGCAGCTGTCATCCTGCTTGCTAACTGGTTGGAAGTCAAACTCATCAGCAAACCTCGAGGATGACAATATAGTGGAAAATTCATCATCAACAGAAACCACTATACTGGTCTGTAAATGAAGTACAGCATCTATTAACTGAGATTGTCATACTGTATCAGGGGTATAAAAGTAAAATTAACTAAGATGTTTTCTCGCTTCACTGCTCTTGCAGCTCAGTAGTCAACAGAATGATAGGGGTGGGTGTGAGTAGGTTCCATTCCTACCCACCCCAAGGCCAGGCTAATGGCCTTACATTCACCCGGGCAGTACAATTATTGCCCGTGGTGACGGCCGTAGCCACACCCAGTGGCAGTTCAATAATTGCCCCGTGGTGACGGCCAAAGTAAATAAGTGCTCCACCATAAGCACATAAATGCCTGCAGGGTGCGCGGCACAATTCCCACCCTCAGGATAAAGTAAATAACCTTCTATTGAAGGATAAAACGGTGCTAAGAGCCTTCTTGGACGAGGCACCTTAAACACATATAATTGATTGATTGATGTTTAATTTTCTGTTAGTAAACATACCAATGACAAGGTTCCTGTCTGAAGCATTTGAATTAACTGAAGACTTACTGGCCAACAAACCAGTTCCATATCAAAGAAGTCAGTCTGCTGAAAAATATTTTTGCTCCAGATTTTTTTGATAAAATCTCCATAATGTGCAAGGGTTGGCAATACCATCGTTGGATTCACAAAACTATGAAATGTATCGATCCCTGAAACAAAAAAATTTGTTTTAAAAAAACTTGCTTAAATTTCGGGGAGGGGGGTCTTCATTTTTTTTTTATTACTACATACATTCCCATTATTTTTGAGGCACAAAGCTCCTGATGTAATGCTAAAAATTCTGTGGCATAACATGCAATCTCTGGAATCAGAGATAGTCTTGAAATGCTGGGCAAATTCATGCACCAGACAGTGTGGAACATCATGTGTGGTTCTGGTAGAATCAGATTTTATTCTCTCAAATGCAATCAGGTAGGTATACATTTGCAAAAAATAATCGCACCATTAAGTATCAGAATCACAGAAATGCTTTACAATATTATAAAAATACCAAAGCATCCATGTCATCTAAAAACATTTTGAGTAGAAAGTAATTACAAAATTGGGAGATTTTGCATGGAAGCCAGTGCATTAATAATAAGTTCCGATATACCAAGACTAACTTTCTTATGATAGGTACTAAACTTAAAACAACATATTAAACATAAAAGTCATGGCATGTTAGTCAAGCCCCTGATCAAAGCACAGCTGTAAAACATGACCTTGACACCAAGGTCAAAAGGGGAGAGAAAACATGTTGCAGATTGAATTATATGAATTTTGATGTAAATTGAATTAATTTAACATGTAAACTAAATGCATCAATGAGTTCCAAAAATATAAGCCAATGATAAAACCTTAATGGAAGGTTTCCATGACAATGACTTTCACTCCAAGATCAATGGAATGACACCATGTGTCATGGAACAACTTGTTGTAGCTTGATTCATCTTACATATGAAGAAAATCCATCAAGGGTTTACTTAATATAAGCAATAAAAAAAATTCTCTCTGACTGACCATGCCAATAAAGATGTGGCCTTGTTTTGCTTCCTGATATAGTGGGCCAAATAACATAAATTAACATAAGTTATATACTGCATTTTCTATAAATAGTTGCATTTTAATTAAATGACTGGGATCATTAGTTAAGCCAAGTCACAAATGTTAGCTTTGTATCACTATTGAAAAGCTGAGAAGCTGAATCCAATGATCCTTTTAATTACCTCCTTATGTTTTAATATTACAAGACAGTTGTCTCAGATGAGTATAATGTGTGCAATTTATCTTACAAGACAATAGTCTCAGATAAATATAATGCATATATACTTTTTAGAAGACAGTAGTGTCAGATGAGTATAATGCATACAATTTATCTTACAAGACAGTAGTCTCATATGAGTGTAATGTGTGCAATTCATCTTACAAGACAGTAGTCTCTGATGAGTATAATTGTGCAATTTATCTTACAAGACAGTAGTCTCAGATGAGTATAATACATACAATTTATCTTACAAGACAGTAGTCTCAGATGAGTATCATGTGTGCATTTTACAAGACAGTAGTCTCAGATGAGTATAATACATACAATTTATCTTACAAGACAGTAGTCTCAGATGAGTATCATGTGTGCATTTTATCCTAAAGACAGTAGTCTCAGATGAGTATAATGTGTGCAATTTATCGTACAGGACAGTAGTCTCATATGAGTATAATGTGTGCAATTTATCTTACAAGAGAGCAGTCTCAGATGAGTATAATGTGTGCAGTTTATCTTACAAGACAGTAGTCTCAGATAAATATAATGCACACAATTTCATACAAGGCTGTAGTCTTTGTGGAGTATAATGTGTGCATTTTATCTTACAGGACAGTAGTCTCATTGAGTATAATGTGTGCAATTTATCCTACAAGAGGGCAGTCTCAGATGAGTATAATGTGTACAATTTATCCTACAAGAGAGTAGTTTCAGATGACTATAATGTGTGTAATTTATCTAACAATACAGAAGTCTTGGTGGAGCATCATGTGTACATTTTATCTTAAAGACGGTAGTTTTGGATGAGTATAAAAATGTGTACAATTTATCTTACAAGACAAATAGTCTCAGATAAATATAATGCATATATACTTCTTAGAAGACAGTAGTCTCAGATAGGTATAATGTGTGCGATTTACCTTACAAGACACAAGTCTCAGATGAGTATAATGCATTCAATTTATCTTAAAGACAGTAGTCTCAGATGAGTATAATGTGTGCAATTTATCTTACAAGACAGTAGTTTCGGACGCGTATAATACGTGTAATTTATCTAACAATACAGAAGTCTTGTTGGAGTATAATGTGTGTAATTTATCTTACAATACAGAAGTCTCAGATGAGTATAACGCATACAAATTATCTTACATACAGTAGTCTCAAATGAGTATAATGCATACAATTTATCTTAAAGACAGTAGTCTCAGATGAGTATAACTCATACAATTTATCTTACAATACAGAAGTCTCAGATGAGTATAATGCATACAATTTATCTTAAAGACAGTAATCTCAGATGAGTATAATGCATACAATTTATCTTAGAGACAGTAGTCTCAGATGAGTATAATGCATATAATTTATCTTGTAAGACAAGTGGTATCAGTGTTATGTCATGCCTTAGGTGATAAGACCAAAGTCCAAACACAAAGACACACTTTGCCATACTGATAAAATAAAGCACTGTCAATAAGACATTTTACATCTGTTTGTGTTCTATAGTTACACTCTATGTAGGCACTAAAATGATATGATTGACCACAGCGATTCTTGACCAAATTGTCTATTTGACCACAACTAAAAAGATTTGTGCAGAAACCAATTTTTTCTTTCTGACTTGAATAGTGTTGTTTAACCTTAACAATCATTCATGTTAAAATCCCAGTTATAAAACTTATTTTGTCACAAAATGCTAAAGCATTTACTCACCCTGAAGACATTTTGATGGTCAAATTTAAGGTGGTCTGGAAAACCCATGATCCCTCCGTTGTAGACAACATGTCTGACAGGTTGACGTTCTTTGGGTAGTTTGAACAGACGATATGTGACAGATGCATATTTAATATCACCTGTATAATTTAGAAATGTATATTTATGTGCATGTCTCAGATCCATAAATATAATTCATGCTTGATTACCACAATCAGTAAAAAGGCAATGGTGGATATAAAAGTATTCATCTTATTTGTATTAATCTATAAACCAAGCTTAACATCAATTAACAAACTGAATGTAATTTGGTTGTACAACAAATTTCATATGATTACTACGGAAACTCAATACTTGCTCAGGAGGCGTTTGAAAGCAAACCCTTGTTTGAACCATGACACAAAGTGTCTCATACAACATTATCTTTTAATTTATCTGTACGTACTCATTAAGATGTCAACTAGATCTGTATTGCTAAAATGTTGCCACTGAAATACAAAATGTCTAAGCTAATAAAGTTTAAAACTTACAAAACTTATGTAATTTTATCTAATAGAATGAAACTCGAATCAGGTTATATGTTTATTCATACAAGTTAATTTTCATCTGTGAACCTAAAATAGGTTTTACTTAAGTATATAAGCAAGCTTTTCATTAAAATGAAAGTCAATTACAAACATTTTTTTTAAGCATGCAAACATACCAAAAACAGTGCTAAAATAGCAACAAAATCGAATCAGGTCATCTACATTTGATTTGGCTATTTCAAGTGGTTTTCTTGCTTAATTGTAATAACAAAGGTTTTTGTACAATAAGTTCAAGATGAAAAATGCGCAAGTCAAATAATCAAATTGGATCAATTATATATGCATTTAAACATGACTACCAAGTTTGATTTGTGTGTCTCAAGTGATCTGTGCCTAATCAGGGTCATAAGGCATTTGTCAGGAAAGTCATGATGCGTATGAAGACTTTACCCACGATGCTGATAAAGGATATGCCACTGTAAGTGTTGCAGTTATGTCACATTTGTTTTTGTTGTTGTTGCTGTAGTCTTTAATGTCATTTATTCAGCATGCAATAGGCTATACATGGAGGCCAGTATTAATGGTGGAGGAAGAACCTGGGAAAATCCCCGGAAAGAACCACCAACCCACGAAAAGTTACTGGCAACCTTTTTCACATACCCACATTGGCTAAATCTGAGACTCGAACCCATGCAGACAGAGGTGAGATGGCAGTGATCTGTAACAGAGAGCACTTTATACCACTCTGTCATTTGGGGCCACCTTTGTTCTTGTAATACAAATATTAATTTGTCTACATTGGGTGGTTTTGTTCCATCATTCTGACAAAATTTTGTCACAAATTCTCCATTCCAAAAGTTCAAACATGTGTTACAAAATGGAAAATTTGCTGTATCTGCCTAAACATCCAAAAAGGTTGCATAAAATGAATCAGGTCATGTTGAAAGTGAATACCAAGTTTCATGTTTCTATATCAAGTAGTTTTTGTCCAATTGTGCTAACAAGGATTTCTTAAAAAACAGTCTCCATTCCAAACGTTCAAAAATATTTATTAAAAATCGCTATAATGGTCCAAAAATATAAAAAATGATGCATTTGACAAGTGTATACAAATGTGCCTACTTTTATCTGTCTGTCTTGATTGGTTTTTGTGCCATACTGATAATGACAATCTCTGGATGGACAGTGGGACTGATGGACAGTGGGGACTGATGGACACTGGGACTGATGAACAGTGGGACTGATGGACACTGGGACTGATGGACAATGGGACTGATGGACAATGGGACTGATGGACAGTGGGGACTGATGGACAATGAGACTGATGGACAATGGGACTGATGGACAATGGGACTGATGGATGATGGACAGTGGGACTGACGGACAAAATAAAATCAAGAAGTTCTATGGTGGGGGAATATAGTTACATTTGTCTCTGGTTGCTATGAAAGCTAACATTTGCAAGAGGTTGCAACATAAGCAGAAGCTAATAAAAACACAACTTAAGTATAACATATACTTAGAAGCTGATTGTCTCATGAAACAAATTTTATCTACTGAAAGTATTTTTAACTGTTAGTTTATTGATTGCAGACTGTCTTTAATGAGTATCTGTTTGGTTCAGTCATTAGATAATTCATATGTATTTCAATAAGAGATAGAACAAAAAAAAAATCATGATAGAATAAAATAAAAATGTTCACTGTAATTTAACTTACTACATAATATACAATTAATACTTATTATCATTTAGTTTCAGCTTTCCAAGAAATTTGCTTTAAGTGTAAACAATGTATACAACATTTCAAGCAGCTATGATACTTTTATCTACAATAAAATACTACAGGGGTCTTACGATAGTTTTTCGAGCAGATATGATACTTGATTCATCTATATTAAAATTACTACATGGAACCACTACTTATTAAGTTCCAAGGGTTGTTATCGCTGGGTTGGATGTGGGAGATAAACACCCAATTCCCTTGGAAAAAACCCAATGGCTTGCATCTGATAGAGCCTCTGATAACCAAATCCAGGTCCAGGCCTTCACGAGTGGCTTAAGTAAGCCTGGCAGAAACTATTTAAATGAACTGGAGAATGGATGACAGGCGAGTTTATGTTGCCTCAAAACCAGACACTTTGGGCAGATGGGGCTCATTAACCTTGGGTGATCTCCCATCTAGGAAAATGTAAACTTTACCTTCAAACCTTCGTTACCTTGCACCAATACCCTCACATGGGAAAGGCTAAGGGGTAAACTCTAACAGAAAATATGGAGACGGAGTCCCTAAGGCAACTTGACAATGTTTTCAGTGTCATCTTGGCAACTCCTGTGATACCGCTGGTACCATGACGTATCGACTTGTCCTTTCCTTTGGATCTATCAGCTGCATGGAGAGGGGAAATCAGCTGCATGGGCAACAACTGATTCCCCATATCACCCTGCCCAGGCTTGTGCCCTGGAAAGGACACTCCAGCTTTGTTTCACAGTGTCGAGACAACACGGGAAACAGCAGTTTACTGGTTATAAGTCATCGCTCAATTGTCATTGAGTCAGATGCCAGGGGTTGCTTCTGATAGTGGGAGAGACCAACAGGTCTCATTGGACAGCTATCACCCACCACAAGCTGGGCAGCTCCCAGACAATAATGTTCCATCCCACAACAGTTTGTCCTCCAATCTTCAAGCTAGGTACCTGGAATATCAGGACCATGGTGACTGGACTCTCAGATGCTTTTACGGCAATCAGAGATGTTCGAAAGACTTCATTCATCAATGCCAAACTTACTCCAGGTCGATATCACTGCACTACAGGAGACAGAGCTACCAACAGATTCCAGTTCCATCAGAGAAGAGAACTACATATTCTTCTGACAAGGAAAGAGTGTTGATGAAGCCAGAGAGTTTGATGTTGGATTCGCCATCAAGAACTCTCTGCTGGGGATGATTGAACCCTGCCAACAAGTAAACAGAAGACTCTTATCCCTCTGCCTCCACACCACAACTGGATCAGTCAACCTGATCAGATTTTACGCTCCCACGCTAAGTGCCACCGAAGCTACCATGGATGAATTCTACAATGAATTAAACTCAGTCATTGAATAAATTCCCAAAGAAGTGAACTTGTTATTACTTGGCAACTTCAATGTTAGGGTGGGTGCTGACCATGACTCTTGGCCTTCCTGTCTTGGCAAGTTTGGCATTGGGAAGATGAATGAGAACGGGCAGTGACTCCTAGAGATGTGCTTGTACCATGAACTCAGCATCACCAAAATCATTCTTTCAAAAAAGTCACAGCATAGAGTGTCTTGGAGGCAGTCCAAACCCTGGCCCCAACTGGACTTTATCATTATGAGATGGTCTGCCATGAAGGGTGTACTTCTTACCCGTACCTTCCACAGCGCTGACTGTGATACTGACCACTTGCTGGTGTGCTGCAATATGAAGCTTCAGCTAAAAAAGATACACCACTCTAGGCAAGAGGGTTAACAATTTACTGATGTATGCAAGACGTCATATCCAGACAAGACTGCGGAATTCACTTATGCCCTCTTCAAGACATTTGATTAAGAACCTCACAACTGCAGTGCCTAAGAGAGATGGGATCATATCAGAGACTGTGTACAGCACAGCCACATGGATCTTTGGTAAGAAGCAGCCATAGAACAACAAATGATTTGAGGCTAACTCTGCCACTATCACGCCAGTCATAGAATAACGTTGCAGTGCTCATCTGGAATACAAATGATCCCCCTGCCAGCGGACTCTACAGGCATACAGGTCTACAAGAAGCAATGTGCAGAGGTTAGCACGGCAATGCGCCAATGTATACTGGCTTCAGCTCTGTCAGAGCATACAGTCAGCAGCGGATATCGAAAGCATCAGAGGCATGTACAATGACATAAAGAAAGCAATGGGTCCCAAGAAGAAAATGATAGCACCAAAGAAGTCTGCCGCAGGTGATAACATCCACGACAAGGGCAAGCAGATGGAGTGTTGGGTAGACTACTACTTTGAACTGTACTCCAGAGAGAACGTGACCAATGATGCCCTCAATGCCATAGAAAACCTTCTGATCATGGCAGAACTAAACAAGGCCTTAGAGAAACTGTCCTTAGGTAAAGCCCCAGGGAAGGATGGCATCAAAGCAAAAATCATCAAGTGCGGCTGCAGTGTGCTGCTCACACACCCGCACGACCTCCTATACCAGTGCTGCGATGAGTGTGCAGTGCCTCAGGACATGAAAGATGCCAAATTGTAACTCTGTACAAGAACAAAGGTGACAGAAGTAACTAAGAGAACTAGAGGGGCACAATGGGATAAGTCAGCGCACACATCATCCTGAACAGACTGCAGACGCTTGCTGACAGAGTGTATCCAGAGTCGAAGTGCAGGTTCCATGCAGAGAGGTCCACAATCAACATGATATTCTCTGTCAGACAACTGCAGGATAAATGCAGAGAACAACACAAACCCATCTTCCTAGCCTTTATAGACCTCACGAAGGCATTCAATCTGGCTCTGAGACAGACTTTTCATAATCCTGGTGAAGATTTGATGCCTTCCAAAGCTAATAAGGATGATCCAGTCCTTCCCCAATGATGTGAAAGGTACAGTGCAGTATGATGATTCAATGTCAGACCCCTTCAACATCTGCAGTGGAGTAAAACAGGGTTGTGTCCTAGCCCCCATGCTCTTCGGCATCTTCTTCGATGTCCTGCTCAAGCGTGCCTTTGGGACATCCACAGAAAGGATCTACATGCACCCACAATCAGACGGCAAACTGTTCAACCTGGCATGACTAAAAGCAAAGAGTAAGTGCGTGTAGCAACTATCAGAGACAAGCTATTTGTAGATGATGCTGCCATAGCCACTCACACAGAAGCTGAGTTACAGCACCTGATAGACTGCTTTACAAAAGCATGTGGCCAGTTTGGGCTGACCATCAGACTAAAGCAAATGAAACTGATAGCTCAGAGTTAGTTACACAAACCCTCTAAGCAGCATCATCATCATCATCAACTATGAACATGAGGTAGCAAGTCAGTTTAGTAGTAAGTCAGCAGTAAGCCAAGATTACCAGCATGGTTACACTCCTCCGCCAACGTCGCATCAGATGGCTAGGCCATGCATGTCGGATAGATGTCTGATGGATCCCCAAAGACCTTCTTTATTCAAAACATTGTCTCTTGTGATCAATGGATGCCAACAATAACTGGGGACCTAAGACAACATTTCAGGCACCTATGATATTTATATCTACATTACACTTACAACTGGGGACCTAAGACAGTTTTTCAAACAGCAATGATACCTACATCTACATTCTGCGGACCAGAGACATTTCAAGCAGCTATGATACTTGATATATCTACATTATGATTGCTACTAAACACCTAAGACAGTTTTTCAAACAACAATTATACTTAATACATCTAAATACTTTTTTTGTGCAGTGATACATCAAAATCTTACCTAGTTTCTGTTTGAAGTCTTCTTGATCCACTAACACTGGAGATGCTGTGATAAGCCTGGGTCGACTGAAACCAATCTCTTCAGCAAGGGAATACAGATCTTTCCAATATAAGGCACCTGCTAAGCCTTCTCCTGTGACAATTCAGAAACATAAAATTGCAATATCTGTACATGGAACATGAAACAAACAAAAACTATCAATGTTGGTATATTTGGATTTGGCAAGTCCTTCAAAATGGCACTCCTCATTAAGCATTTGTTGCATTACAGTGCTGATAAAAGTGTTCAAGAAACTACACTAAATACAATGAAGCCTAAGGTGGTTAATTTCACTAGCTGACAGAGCTTAAGTCCTGTAAGCGCTACTGTTAGAAAGGCTAGTTTGCTAATTTGCATAGGCAATATACATAGGTATATCAAAGAGGTGCATACCAAAGAAACAAAAATGATCACTTTTGTTGTTGAATGACAATGTTTAAAGCATTGCTCATATCAAGTTGGATTTTACTCCAATCTGATGTCAATTCCATTGTCATAGTCATGGAAGGCATCAGTAAGCATGGAAGAGAATATCATACCAAAGAGAGATGGGACCAATACAATGCCTTGCTTGACTCCACTGATGACTGGTAAATGTTCAGATGACTCACCATTTTCCCCAAAACAAGCAAGTATACCATCATGAAATTGCCAAACGATTACAACGAATTAAATTTCTAGATAACCAAATTTTGCCAATTTAAAACTTCTAATAATGACTGACTGTGTCAAAGGCTTTTGTTAGATTGATGAATGTTATATACATGTTGGAGTTCTGTTCCTGGCATTTCTCCTTTTGCTGATGAGCTGCAAACACCATATCTGTGGTCTTTAATAATTTCCTGAAGTAACATGAACTCTCAGGCTGAAACCCATGTTCTTTATGATGTACAAGGCAATATAGCAGAATTCTGGCAAGGAATTTGCTGACTGTTTACAGTAAGGAGATGACCCAATTGTTACATACTTGTACTCCTGTGGTATAGTTCCTTGAGTCCACATTAACTGGAAGAGTGTAGTCAGTTTCTGTGCCATGTGTGAGACTCCAGCTTTGCCGACTTCTGCTGGTATAGCGTCCATTACAGGTGCTTTGACATTTTATAGCAAGTCAATTAATTTCTCAGTTTCAGACAAAAGTTTAGGATCGGCATGTGATTCTTTGTTTTCCATTTGGAACAGTCTAGAAATTGCCTCCTCACTGAAACACAATTGTACATTGTGATGTTGCTTAAGTGTTCTACCCATCTTTTCAGCATCTTTTCTTTGTCAGTGAGCAGTCTGGTGTTTTGTTGTCAGCACTCAATACTGGAGATGCTCCTGAGGACTGCGGCCCATGGATTGTCTTCAAGGCATTATATAAATTCTTCATGTCATTCCCATTTGTGTAGGACTAAATCTCATCCGTCTTGTGCTAAGCTATGGGTCTTGCAATTCTCTGAGTTTGCACTGGACATTCCTTTGGTGTTCTTGAAAGCTGCATTCACAGATGATGAATTCCTGTCTACTAAACAGGCCTTTTGTTGCTGTTTTTTTATTTCAGTCATCTCTGTATGGTGGAATTATTCTTGTCAAACCAATCTTGATGTTTACATGTGGTTGGACCAATGGTTTTGGATGCAGCTGAGCACACACAGTCTCTAAAAAATGTCCCAACATTCTCAGAGTTCACATGAATTGTTTCTAGTTGGCTGCACAGTTCTTCAACAAATGCCTCTTTTCCACTCTTCTGTTTCTTTTCACATACAACAAACAACATCCAAATTAGTCATTCTGGAGTGTACAATATCAACAACAATTAGGCAACAAGAAAATGCATGAAGGCAGAGCTCAGTCAACAAATTTAAACAGCTCTTGCATGCTTGAAACTCCCTCATAGCCATGCAAAGGAAAAAATATCAATTCTTATGTTGACAAACATATGACATCTGACAAGTTCATCCAGTCACTAATGGCACTTGCATAAACTCCATACCTACCACTGAACTGAGAGCAGCAAAGATTTAATTCCATTGTTCAACAGAATTGGGAGCAGTAATGTCTTAATTCCACTCTCCAACAGATTTTTTAATTTGTTTTAAGTCTATCTGTTTGTGTGGTGATGATATTTCACAATGTTCAAAGTCTATTTAGTTTTCAGGGTGGAAGGTAGTACAAAAAATCACTTCCTGATCTTCACCCACCACCTCAAAAAGTAAATGGTCAGTTCTAACTATACTATATTCAGTTTCAAAATGCATGAAATGCTTGAAAAGGAACAAATACTCTATTTTCTTTTAATCTGATTTGCAGTTCCAGTAATTTTCTTTTGCATTACATTGACAGATAACTTATTCACAATTGTACATCTGTAACAATAATCCTCCTTGGGGTGTATAAAAACACTTTTTGAGTTTCAAATAAAAAAGTAATCATCTCTGGGATGTTAGCATGCAATTAATGGATGATAATAAAAACAATAAAATATTAATGTCATTTACCTGTTTTAATATCGTATAATATTCCAATATTCTCAATTTACAGAAGTAGTAACAACGTTTGGGATTCATTGCAATGTAATATTAAACCGACAGACAAAATTATGAAATTGCAAACATTCGAACCTACCCCAAAGAACTTCATCATATTTAACACACTCTGGAACTCTTCTGTCGGCATACATATCACTAAAGTACAGCTCTCCTCCAACCTGGAATTAGGAATGAAAAGATTATATAATCAATAATATACCAAAAAAGTGTCCAAGCAATGAAGATGCCCCTGACATTATGATGTAATTAAAAGGTAAGATCCTCAGTCAAAAAGGGACTAAACATAACATGACAAAGCTAAATTTGACCACTGTCTTAAAATTAAATCTAAAACCTCATTATCAAATTAGCTTCAATTTATTAAGTCCTACATAAAAGGATCACCACCTGTTTGTAACATATTCAACATGATGAATTTACGATTTATTAATTATTAAATTGTTGTGGCGTTCCACAGGGGTCTGTTCTTGGACATGTTCTCTTCATTCTATATACTCAAGTGTCATAGATCATCACCCAGTGTCTCACCAATTGTATGCTGATGACACCCAAATATACAAGTCTAGCCACCCAACTGAAGTTGATGCTACCAATCAAGGAGTACAGAGGTGCATTTCTGATGTGAAATCATGGATGACATATAAGAAGCTGCATATGAATGATGATACAACTGAGGCCATTCTGATCACGACACAAAGACTTTCTCATTCACATCCTTTACCCCAAACAAAATATATCAGCAACACCAACATTAAATTCACAGTTAGTGCAAAACCAAGGTGTTACTCTGGACAGTACTCTCACATTGCACCAACATGTCATGAACATATGCAAGGCTGCATATCTTGAGCTGAGAGGCATCAGCTCCATTCGCAAATATCTTTCAATTGATGCCACTAAAAGACTTGTGTGTTCATAAGTATTTTTAAGACTAGACTATTGTAACTCAATTCTGTCTGGTTTGTCTCAATATCTACTCAAGAAACTAAAATAAGTTCAAAACACAGCTGCTCCCATCATCTTTAGAGTACCACGATCAGAGCACATCTCCCCGCTGCTCTGTACCCTACACTGGCTATCCATTTGATCCAGAATCAAACACAAAATGTTTCTCTGTGCTAAGTTTCACTGATGGACTCCAGTCCAGCATACCTATCTGACATCACCACTGTGTACACACCAGCAAGATACTTACGCTCCTCTTCTGACAATCATATACTCATTATTCCCAATATGAAAACAATGTCATATGGACAATGTTCAGGGCCCAGCAACGTGCAATGAATTGCCCAGTAAAATCAGACACAAAGACACAGTGATCCCTTTCAAAAGTGCTCTTAAAACTCTCCTTTTTGACTGCAAGAACAAACTTAAAGACATCATAATGTTTCCTACCTTAAATATTTTCAGCATTTTTTATGTTTCTAATTTCATGGTGTTTGTTTTTGTTTTCTGTATAGATGTTATAGATGTTGTAAAGCACTTAGAGCTTCTAAAGTGTAGGCACCATACAAAGTCCTCATTATTATTATTATTAAATTACTACATAATGAATACACTGATAAAGAAGATGCTCGATCTGATATGATGTAATAGATGTGTGAAACAGGATATGATACCGCCACACATATGGTGGGAGCGGGAAAAGCAAAGCCAAAAAAAATATTTAATTTGCAGTTGAATCATCATAGGTCACTATATAAAACTGATTCAGATGATCATAAGATAAGGAAACTGTTAAAAAGGTTGATGAAGCCAAATGGAAACTGTTAATAAGGTTGATTGAGCCATATGGAAACTGTTAAAAAGTGATAGAACCATGTGGAAACTGTTAAAAAGGTTGAAAGAGCCATATGGAAACTGTTAGAAAGTAATATAATCATATGGAAACTGTTAAAAAGGTTGAAAGAGCCATATGGAAACTGTTAGAAAGTAATATAATCATATGGAAACTGTTAAAAAGGTTGATAAAGCCATATGGAAACTGCTAGAAAATGATAGAACCATATGGAAACTGTTAAAAAGATTGATGGAACCATATGGAAACTGTTATAAAGTGATAGAACAATATGGAAACGGTTAAACAGGTTGATAGAGCCATATGGAAACTGTTAGAAAGTGATAGAACCATATGGAAACTATACGAAAGTGATAGAACCATATATAAACTATTAAGAAGTGATAAAACCATGTGGAAACTGAAAATGGTTGATGGTGCCATAGGGAAACTGATAGAAAGTGATAGAACCATATGGAAACTGTTAAAAAGGTTGATAAAGCCATATGGAAACTGTTAGAAAATGATAGAACCATAGGGAAACTGTTAAAAAGATTGATGGAGCCATAGGGAAACTGTTATAAAGTGATAGAACAATATGGAAATGGTTAAACAGGTTGATAGAGCCATATGGAAACTGTTAGCAAGTGATAGAACCATATGGAAACTATACGAAAGCGATAGAACCATATATAAACTATTCAAAAGTGATAAAACAATGTGGAAACTGTTAAAAAGGTTGATGGAGCCATAGGAAAACTGTTAGAAAGTGATAGAACCATATGGAAACTGTTAAAAAGGTTGATAAAGCCATATGGAAACTGTTAGAAAATGATAGAACCATAGGGAAACTGTTAAAAAGATTGATGGAGCCATAGGGAAACTGTTATAAAGTGATAGAACAATATGGAAACGGTTAAACAGGTTGATAGAGCCATATGGAAACTGTTAGAAAGTGATAGAACCATATGGAAACTATACGAAAGTGATAGAACCATATATAAACTATTAAAAAGTCATAGAACCATAAGGAAACTGTTAAAAAGTGATAGAACCATATGGAAGCTATACGAAAGTGATAGAACCATATATAAACTATTAAAAGTGATAAAACCATGTGGAAACTGTTAAAAAGGTTGATGGAGCCATAGGGAAACTGTTAGAAAGTGATAGATCCATATGGAAACTGTTAAAAAGGTTGATGGAGCCATAGGGAAACTGTTATAAAGTAATAGAATATGGAAACGGTTAAACAGGTTGATAGAGCCATATGGAAACTGTTAGAAAGTGATAGAACCATATGAAAGCTATACGAAAGTGATAGAACCATATATAAACTATTAAAAAGTGATAAAACCATGTGGAAACTGTTAAAAAGGTTGATGGAGCCATAGGGAAACTGTTAGAAAGTGATAGATCCATATGGAAACTGTTAAAAAGGTTGATGGAGCCATAGGGAAACTGTTATAAAGTAATAGACTATGGAAACGGTTAAACAGGTTGATAGAGCCATATGGAAACTGTTAGAAAGTGATAGAACCATATGGAAGCTATACGAAAGTGATAGAACCATATATAAACTATTAAAAAGTGATAAAACCATGTGGAAACTGTTAAAAAGGTAGATGGAGCCATAGGGAAACTGTTAGAAAGTGATAGATCCATATGGAAACTGTTAAAAAGGTTGATGGAGCCATAGGGAAACTGTTAGAAAGTGATAGATCCATATGGAAACTTTAAAAAGTTTATAAAGCCATACTGAAACTGTTAAAAAGGTTTTTAAAACAAGATTCCGTGGGAAATGTCATGGTTTCTTTGGGCAAAGTAGGCTGTAACTGTACTTCATGTTAATATGAACAATTATTCATCTTTCTGTATGTCTCATGGTCCTTATTATGATTGAAATTCTACAAAAGAAACTGAATTTTTGTGAATTTCATCTTATAACTCTTTACTGAACTATGACAACCAAAAGGGAAATATTTTAAATGGAATTAAATGGGGAAAACACCCAATTTATCAAGGGGTTCATTATTTACCAACATGAAGGCCATTCAATATCCATCCATCCATCTCCCAGCTACATACAGATATAATGAAACCCTAAATATTTATGAATTGCCCATTGCCTACATCAACTACCCAATTATGTGATGACCATTCATGTATTTCAGTTATACCCAATTATGAATTATACAACTGAAAATTAAGTCATGACCATTCATGTATTTCAGTTATACCCAATTATGAATTATACAACTGAAAATTAAGTCATGACCATTCATGTTTTTCAGTTATACCCAATTATGAATTATACAACTGAAAATTAAGTCATGACCATTCATGAATTTCAGTTATACCCAATTATGAATTGTACAACTGAAAATTAAGTCATGACCATTCATGTATTTCAGTTATACCCAATTATGAATTATACAACTGAAAATTAAGTCATGACCATTCATGTTTTACAGATCGAACACAGTAGCTCAACTGGTAGAGTACTGAAATTGTAATCCAAAGGTCATGCATTTAATACCTTATCAGGCCAACCTGCATTGGCTACTTTGGTGGCGCAATGAAAGGCCCTCAACTAAAATTTCCTGTCCAACAATGTGTTCAAAGTATCGTTTAAAAAATAAAAAGCAAAACACAAAATAAAAATACAACCAAACTTTGACAAAAAACTTAATCAAGATTTAAATTGACCTTGACCATCCAATCAAAGGAAGGATCTGAATGCATAAATCAGGTCACTGAGTCTTAGTATGACAGCAATATTTCCAATAAGTTTAAACTCATAGCTAGTGATGGGAATCGGTCAGAAGTTCACAATCGATAATAGGTTCCCCTTAACCAATTGATCATCAATTATAATTGGTTACTAAGAGCGAATTTTAATTTTTGTTAAACAGTTATATCTTTGATCAAGAGTTCAATATGTTTATACATGTACAGGAGTAATCTCTTTTAATGACATGTATACTTTAATCTGACAATAATATTACATTGTGTGTTACGTTTGTTCTACAATTTAGTTAAATGAACGCAACTTTTTATGGCTGATCAGTCATATGTAACTGAAATACTGCTACAATCCTCCGAAATTCTTTCCTTCATATGTGATGTGTCTATAATTTAAAGTATAGAAGGACATGTTTTTCTTGTCATTGTTTATAAATACTACAATAAATGTTGCAATTTAACTGAAACAAATCAACCAAATGTGTTTAAATTTATTAACTGATCAATTTAACAACTTGACCATATAATAATGACTATATGTTCCTAATTATGAAACAGAAGGTTTCATATTTGTGGTTGTGAAGGGAATTAATAAATTTCAGATCAACTTTAGTGGCTGGGAGTTTTACTAACCATTGTGCTTTGCATACACCTAAAAAGTAGTCTCCCTTTGGGGGCGCTCACCAGTTAATATGTACTTTTCAGATAGTGACATATGTGAGGTGAAGTTGTTTGCATTTGTAACATGCACAATGGAGATAATGTTGGCATATCTCAATGCTACTTTGATGTAATGTGGCTGATATTTCTTTGGATACTGCACTTGTGGAAATTGTAAATGATCTAAGCGCATGGTATAACAAAATGGATGCTCCCGTGTGCTTGAAAAATTAGCCAGAATTAATCAAAAGTACACTAACTTTAGCAGTTATTAAACTAGGGAAAACGAATTTTGCTGAAGTAGGCAATATCAGCTTCTGAAAGTGCAATGAACAAATTACAAAATATCTGAAAAGTAAAAAAAGTTATCGTACCATTTTTCTACAATTTACCTCTGAAGTCCAGGGAGTGAAAAGCAAATTTTGTAGTAAATTATGTTTCTCCGAGAATACTTACCCGATCACATTACTTTAGGGATATTAGCCTGCTACCTCGCGAATCCAGCCCTACCAAAAGACGAAAATTCGTCTTTCTTGTCTATGTCATATAGACAAAGGACAATAACTCTTGCCCCTTACCTCCCCTTGCTACCCGCTAGGTGTCGCTTCTTTAGTTTTTTAAGCTGAGCGGTATATAAACACGAGGATGCTCGCATGGCGGGGTGGTTGGGAGGGTTTCTTAGTAATGTGATCGGGTAAGTATTCTAGGAGAAACATAATTTACTACAAAATTTGCTTTCTCCTTTGAATACGTTCCCCGATCACATTACTTTAGGAGAATAAGTAATAGGAGGAGGGAATGCGGAGCATCCGACCTCCACCCCGGGTATCCTCTAGGGAATGATGGCTGGATTCCCCATGTGAATGATAACCCGGTCTCCTAATTTTAAATCAGCAACACAGCCCAGGATCACGTGATATGTGACCCCTTTATACGGTTAAGAAGATAGTTATTGAAATCTTCTTACCTACGAAAATTTATCTGGCGAATCCAGCAAAGCTAATAGGCTGTGCTGATTGTTGCACATGGGTCTGGTGGGCGTCTGGGCTGCCAACACCGGACCTACTAGAATCAATGTTTGCCTCTGCGAGTACAAACTTGAAGATAAAACTGTAGAAGGTTGACTCTGCATGTCAGCCAACAGCTTCTATAAAGTGACTGATTTGCGAATTCTCAGAGTACGCCGAGCGTATAACCCATTACAGCCATGAAGCAAGGGCTTGAATGGTGATATCTTATGTCCCAGCTATCACCAGAAGAGATGCTTGTATGTGACCTGACTCACCTCTATGCATTGAAATGGTGCTAGAGTGCACAAACAGGATCTTACATGGCTGTTGATCCTGACTTATCTATAAAGAAAGCGAGCTAATGACGACTCGTTGATCGCCAATGTATGGTAATCTATTTTGGACTACGAAGCCTGGCTGCGTCAAGAGGACCATCAAACCCTCTGATCGGAACGGAAGAGAGTTCGGGTCACTAGAAAGGACATGTAACTCGCTCACCTTGCATGCTGAAGCTAAGACTATCAAGAAATCCAATTTGTATGATAGTAGCTTTAACTAATCGTGGGTTAAAGACTCAATACTGTCTGAATTGAGTCATGTTAAAACCCAGGACAGATTCCATTTGGAAACAGGGTGAGGGATATAAGTCGATTGAATTTTTAAAAGTGTCTAAAAGATCTGACAAATCTTTGTCATGGCTGATAGCACATGAACCAGAATGGCGGAATGTGTCTGATATCATGGAGCGGTAGCATTTGATAATAACTGGAGCCAGCTGTTTCTCCTCGAAAAGCCAGAGAAACGTTGGCCAGTTGAGGGATTGTGACACTCAGAGGAACAATGTGAATGATATGGTACCAGTCCCTGAAAACATGCCACTTGCCCTCGTAAACCTTCAGAGTAGAGGGCCTTCTTGCTCTCGAGATTCTCTCCGCAATCAAATATTTAAATTGTTTGTCTTGCACGGCTGTCTGGACAAGAGTCAAGCTTGAACATAAAGACGGTCCGGACAGGGGTGGAACACCCCTGGCCGCGGTTGCTTGCGAATACTTGTGCTGACTGTAATCTTCCTGGGTAGATCTATCGCCTAGATTGAGTAGATCGGAGACCCAGGAGTTGTTCCATCTGAGAGGGGCAATCAGAACCATCTGACAGTTCTGACCCCTTAACTTCTGGATTAATTTCAGTACCAAGACCGTGGGAGGGTAGGAGAATGACCACAACCCTTCCCAGCTGATTGATCGAGCATCCACGACCCAAGCTTCTGGGTCTGGAACCTGTGAGATGAAAGGTAGACAACTTGCGATTCCACCTTGTTGCAAAAGATCAATCATCGGACGTCCCCAAAGTGTGTCAATTGGAAGAAAGTCCGATTGATGGAGTGACCATTCTGTGTGAATGACTAGATAGAGTGTCAGCCAAGACATTGAGTCTGCCAAGAATGTGTCTGAATTGTACATTGAGGTGGAGATTGTCGAACCAATGTAGAAACTGCCAGCTCAAATTGCACAGGTCTGGTGATTGGTGTCCCCTTGTTTTGAGGCAAGGCACCACCACAATGTTGTCTGACATAATGAGGGCAGTTTGTAATAAGAGTTGATCCTGCCCGAAATGAAAGGCATTGATGACAGCCATTATTTCTGAAAGGTTGATGTGGAAAGGGGCTCGCCCCTGGCACCCACGTGCCGCTGACAGTATCTAAGTCCAGCAACAGGTGTGCACCCCAACCGTAGGTACTAGTGGCGGAACATACCGTTATCCCCGCTTGGGGTATCTCCAGAGTAATCCCTGTGGACAGCCCACAGGGGTTGTGCCATTGACTCAAGAATGATCGTATCTCTGGCGTGAGCATGACTGTTTTCTGGGATCGAAGGGACTTGAAAAGGGCGCAATTACGCTAGCAACGTCCTTTGTAAAGGGCGCATAAAAGGACGGCTGAGCGGGATCAAGTCTGCTGCCGCATTGAATAATCTGAGGATCTGCAACTCTCTCGCTAAAATGCGCATCCTGTCGGAAACGGACTCTACCAGTGCAAATATCTAGATGATCCCAAACTCGAGGAAGCCTTACCAGATTCAGATCGGGAGAAACTCCACACCCAGATGGACCAAAAATCCGGATTGGACAGAGATCAGACTTTATCCAGTTCACGAGAAAGCCTATATGATGTAAAGTGATATAAGATCGTTTCTGCCTTTGAGCAGAGTAGAACTTGACAGATGTTTCTGGAGGATGTCGTCCAAATATACTGCCGACGCAATAGATGAAGTCGAGCGGAACAGGGTGACGACGTAATCCATAACCTTGGTACTAACCCAAGGGCTTAAATTGAGGCCAAAAGGTATGACATGGAACTGATAAACCGAGTCCCGACAAGCACAACGGAGAAATGTCCTCTACTCGTGGGATAGGGACGTGAAATGTGCGTCGGTCATATCTAGCCAGCTTATGATGGGGTTTAAGCGACATGCCCTTCAGACATGCGTCACGACGTATCAGGTCTAGGTTGGCAGAAGCAGTCAGCGCATTGGCCATGGAATGGTGAGCTGCCCTGTTAAGAACCCTAGCTAACCGGGCCGTCGATTCCCAAGCATGTTCATTGCCAGATTTTTCAGCGATCCTGAAAATGGCTAGGGAGGCTAGGTCTAACAGTGAAGACGTAGCGACTACATTTCGAACCAGCTTGGACTTGGCATTGAACACAGTTTTGTCCACTTTATATGACAATGGAGCAGACATATGGACTGCTGCCATGTTTTTTATCCAGAGCCGGGACCTCAGTACTGAACGCATCGGAATGAGTTTTGTACCATCGACCTGAAAACGACGCTGGTACTTGGCTTTCAGAAAAGAACGCCTTAGCATTTAATGGATCCCCTATACATGTCGACAGACGGTCATAATTTCCTTAATTTTTGTCGACTGGGGAAGGAGGCGGAAGGATAGAGTCTCTTCCCCCTCATCCAGATCGACCGACGCTCTAACCTTATAGTCGGTAATGGCAGCAGGAGGTGGAGGGCTTTCTGAAGGGGCCAACACCCTATAAATTTCCTCCACTGCGGCTTTGAAGCTGAACTCAGTCCGTTCCATAGTTGGATCTGTATACAGCTGATTTGCCTGCGATTCATCGCACTCACTATGTGCATAATCTTGCTCTGGTAAAGCATCCATATCGGGGTAATGCATACCAGGTGGCATAGATGACTCTATTCCGTCATCTCTGATAAAGGCATTCACTCTCCCTTGTGGATGAGCTGTTAGCCTATGGACGGCCGGCAATGCTGAATGAATTGATTGGCATATGTTCGGCCTGAATGACTGCGACGGGCCGGCTATGACGGGCACCGACCGCTCGAATGGTCTGGTTGGATCGAGAGATTCATCGCCAACATCTGTATCATGGTAGTGATATGTAACCGGTAGTACGGATTGACAGACGGAAACATCACTAGAATCTTCGTCAATCCGATTTGTGCGGATTGAGGTATGATAAAAGTCCCCGTGCTGGTACAGCGGTACAGTCGGACAGACTGGTATATGACTAAAATCTCCGACGACCGGTGCCTGTTGGGCTGGACGGCCGGAGCCAGATGGACGGTCAGTGCCGGCAAGTGTCGGCTGGAAGCTTGGCTGGACGCCCGGTGCCATTTGGGCTGAACGATCATTGCCGGATCGACGCCCGGTGCCGGTTAGTGCTGGCTGGAAGGTCGGCTGGATGACCGGTGCCATATGTGCTGAACGGTCATTGCCGGATGGACGCCCGGTGCTGGTTGGTGCCGGCTGTAAGGTAATAATAATTACATAATGTTTATGTAGTGCGGCCAGCACTGCGCGCCCATCTACCATTCGCTCAGAGGGAATGTTGGTTCTGGTACAGCTTGCATATCTGTACAGCATACCAGGTGACCTAGATGACGCAATTCTGTCATAATTGACACTTTCACTAAGTCTCCCTTGTGGAGAAGCCGTGAACATATGGACGGCCGGCACTGCCGGCTGATTGAACTAGCGAATGGTCGGCCTGAAAGTCCAGTTCTGGTAAAGCTGCCATATCTGGGTAGCGCATACCAAGTGGCATAGATAACTCAATTCCGTCACCTCTGATAATGTCACTAATTCTCCCTTGTTTTAAAATCACACCATCACGTATTTGACGTGACGGGAGGTGTACACCGGCAATACCGACTGATTTGTCTGGTATATGGTCGGCCGGAATGTCGGCGAAGGTCCGGCTATGACCAGCACCTGCCTCTCGAATGGTCTGATTGGACGGAGGTTCATCTATAACATTTCTCTCATGGTAGTGATATGTAACCAGTAGTCTAGATTGACTGACGGGTACATCACTATAATCTCCGTAAATCCGATGTACAGCCGGTGCAGGTTGATGCCGGCAGGAAGACCGGTGCCATTTAGGCTTAACGGTCGTTGTCGGATGGTCGGCCGGTGCCGGTTGATGCCTGCTGGACGACCGGTGCCATTTGGGCTGAACGGTCGTAGCCGGATGGACGGCCGGTGACGGTTGATGCCGGCTGGAAGGTCGGCTGGACGACCGGTGCCATTTGGGCTGAACGGTCGTTGCCGGCTGGACGGCCGGTGCCGGTTGATGCAAGCTGGAAGGTCGGCTGGACGACCGGTGCCATTTGGGCTGAACGGTCGTTGCCGGGTGGACGGCCGGTGCCTGTTGACGCAGGCTGGAAGGTCGGCTGGCCGGCCGGTGCCATTTGGGCTGAACGGCCGGTGCCTGTTGATGCAAGCTGGAAGGTCGGCTGGCCGTCCGGTGCCATTTGGGCTGAACGGACGGTGCCGGATGGACGGCTAATGCCGGTTGGTGCCTGCTGAACTGACGGTGTCGGCTGGACGGACGGCTGGATGGCCGGCGAAAGTGCATATTAAAATGGATCCAATTGATCCAGCATAGACTCCATGCGTCCGGACTTACAGGCCCGAAAGTCATGCACGGACCTGCGGTGAAATTTACACCCACTGGGCAGCCTAAACCATGTCAACATAATTTCCTCCATTTCCACATTGCCAACACCCATTTTGCCATTCATGCCTTCGTTGTCGACTTTGCTACTGAAACGACAAAAGAAGAGAACAAAGCATACATTAAAAAATTCAGCATATTATTAATTCGATAATACTATAACCGTTACTAACGGAGTAGTCAAATTATTCCGTGCCATGTTAACTCTTAATGACAACACTAGTTATCGCCGTGAGCGTGTTGCAATGGTTCGTTCAAGACGAAGTCTACTGAAACGAAAAAGATGATAAACAAAGCACAATTAGCAATTCAGCACGCTATTAAGTCGCTATTACCATAACCGTAACTAACGGAGGAAGCGAAATGATTTAGTGTCGCGTGAAATCGTGACTCCAACACGAAGTCCGCCATTAAATAGTCGCAACTTGGTCGTTCAAAGACTTTTTTGAAGTCTACTGAAACGACAAAGCAGGTAAATAAAGCACAAATTATCAATGCAGCACGTTATTAAATCGCTAATACCGTAAACGTTACATACGGAATAAGCGAAATTATTGAGTGCTACATGTATTACATGCTAGTACCGCCATAAGCGTGCTTGACCACGTTGCAACCTGGTCCGAAGTCTAGAAAAGGTGACAAAGTCACTCAAATTGGAAAACATTGTAAAATAATGTATACAACCTGTCGAGTAATGATTATCCAACACAGTAATTCCAAATTTAACTTCGGATGGTCAGAATTTACACTAAGATGGCTTGGATTCATTGGAGGTCTAATTGTACGTGTTTGCACACTACAAGCAAAGCTAAAAAACTAAAGAAGCGACACCTAGCGGGTAGCAAGGGGAGGTAAGGGGCAAGAGTTATTGCCCTTTGTCTATATGACATAGACAAGAAAGACGAATTTTCGTCTTTTGGTAGGGCTGGATTCGCGAGGTAGCAGGCTAATATCCCTAAAGTAATGTGATCGGGGAACGTATTCAAAGGAGAAATGACCATGCGGAGCTAGCAGTTTGTTTACATGAGCACATCTTATGTTAGCCCAAGCTGTATACTCTAGAACCTAAAGTACACCTATCAATCATACATCAAAATAAAGGGAATTGAAAGTTCTTCTCCCAACACCTAAGATATTAAAAAGTCTTTATTATATTGCCAGTATAACCAGTGAAGAAATCCCAGAAAATTATTTTTCTTTAAAATTCTAACCCTATGCAAAGTACGAAACTGTAGAGCGCAACCTTTACAACAATTAATTATTTTATTGGTTTGCTCAACCAACTGATGATCAATTATAATTGATAATCAGAACAAAACTACCCAGCCACACACAAAACCTTGGAAACCATATCAAAAATGGATAACAATGATGATATAGATAATGAAATGGATAACATTGATGATATAGATAATGAAATGGATAACAATGATGATATATGAGTGATACATCTGTTATGTCTCTACTAAAACAGGGGAGGCAACTTATATGTACTCTTCCCATGGCCAGGTGGATGCAGAGAGTATTTTTTAGAGATGATAGATAAACAAGTCCTAGGAAATAACCTTTATACTTGCACCTGCTGGAACAAACTGAAATCAAAGTTCAAAGGTCATCCCAACCTTAGAGCTATCCAAGTATCATAATGTATTATAATGGCAATAATACATCTGATTCGGTAACACCATATGATGACAATTATCACAAATACTCATAATGTATTATTACTGCAATATTACATCGTTAACTCCAAGTGATGACAATTATCACAAATACTCATAATGTATTATTACTGCAATATTACATCGTTAACTCCATGTGATGACAATTATCACAAATACTCATAATGTATTATTACTGCAATATTACATCGTTAACTCCATGTGATAACAATTATCACAAATACTCATAATGAATTATTACTGCAATATTACATCGTTAACTCCATGTGATGACAATTATCACAAATACTCATAATGTAAAACCTAGCTGTACCTTCAGAACTTTGTATGCTTCTTTTAGCACGCTTTTCTTGTCTGGACAAAGGCACATGACACAGTTTGACCTGAAAAAAGATTAAGTTGAAACTTAAATGAGTCACTTGAGACAAATGTTACAATGGCCAAAATTAATTTCTTAGACTTTTAAGATAAGGCTGTTTTTATTTCTTCTTTCTAGATGCTAAGGGCTGAAACCATCTCTGACATTCTGAAGCAAAAACAATGTTTTCAAGATGGCTGTGATAGCCATATTAAATGTAAGATAGGTACCATATTCAATCTGGACCTAATATATATCATATTATAATTTTGGCATTTAGTAATAGAACAAATAACAAGATGGCTGCCATGAACAGAACTAAAAACAAGATAGCTGCCATGATGCCTATAGTGGAGGTCAGATCAGCATAATTTTACTTTAATGCCAACTAGGTACTAGATTTATTCAGGTGTTGATATGATCTTTTAGGTATAAGTAGCAATAAAAACATATTAAAAAATTCTTCTATAGTATCCATATTTCATGTCAGGCTGGCACCATTTTCATTTAGAAACAATTAGCATCACATTAAATCATTTTGCTGGAAACTCCAAATTTATGTCATTATCAATCCTAGAGGAATATCAATAAAAAGATTTCTCAAGAGATCAGATCAGAGCCATTTTTATTTAGGACCAATCAGACATTATAAGAAGTTTTCTGGTGAAAAAAAAAACAATATTGATAAATCTTAAGAGTTCATATAATTTTTCAGTTCAGAAATAACATGATTTTAAAGATAGTTGCCATGGCAACTATACTGTATGTAAAATTAAAGCTATTTCAATTTAAGACAATCTCAACATCATATTGAGTTATTTCGTGGACCAAATGACTGTCCATTCTTGAGAAGTAGCAATAAGATTATCACAATGAGAAAGGTAGCATCAATGTTTGATGTCCAAACAAACAATTTATAATTGTGAACTTATAGGTGACCATTCCTAAACCTTTTCCAAATAATCAAGTCACTAAATTGTCAGAGATATCATATACAGCAGAAAAAACCATCTCAATCATTAAAGGGTCTGCTATCTAGTTGTATCTATTTTATCTCAATGATTCCCTGATTTTTCTATTTTTTGACTATTACTAAAAGAATAAATACCAAATGAAATCAAATATTTTCTCTCAAAAATCTTTTCATCCTCCTTCTCCTTGGACACTATGAAACCTAACTGTAAAATCATTATACAAATCTTAAAACTAATTAGACAAAATAAATATATAACTCTTAAAAAAACTGAATTATGCTCTAATCACAAAACTGTTATCTTGACCAGACCTTCAGATATCTTAAGGAAAAATGAAATAGTAAGATATAAATATACATTTACCATTCTGCTTAATAGATAATAGAAAATCAAAATAAGAAAATATATATTACCTAAGTTTGACGAAGTGAAACCAAACAAAAATGGGCACATAATTTATAAATATTGTACATGGTTTGTGGTGTGATGGGAACTAACTGAACAATGTACAAGAAGACATAAAAGTACCATTATATGCTGGAGACAAATAATGTAGGCTAATGTAAATCCATTAATGGCATTCTAACAAAAACAGTTGTAGATCTGTTGATTGATTTCTGATACATAGTTTAGTATGTACTGTTGTAGATCAGGTAATGGCACACTGATAACAAGACAGCACGTACAGCTGTAAATCAATTAATGACATGCTGATACACAGTACAGTTTATACAGTTGTAGATCAGTCAATGGCATACTGATAACAAGACAGTATGTACAGTTGTAAATCAGTTAAACAGATAATGATACAGAATAGAGTATGTACAGCTGTAGATCAGTTAATGGCATTGCTGATAGATAATACTGTATGCACAGTTGTGAATCAATTAATGGCATGCTGATACACAGTACAGTATGTACAGTCATTAATTATTTAATGCTGATAGATAATACAGTATGTACAGTTGTAGATCAGTCAATGGCATGCTAATACACAGTACAGTATGTACAGTCATTAATCATTTAATGCTAATAAATAATACAGTATGTATTGTTGTAGATCAAATAATGACATGTTGACACAGTTAATAGCTTGCACATGCATACAACAAAAGTACCTATACCAACTGTAGATCATTTAATGGCATGCTTATAAATAAAACAGTGGGTACATCTGTAGATCAGTTAATGGGGGGGGGGTATTGATAGGTGGGTAATGGCAGGGGGGTAATATACCGGGGAGATAATTTCCTAGACCCCAAAAGCACTCACCATTATGCACCTCTGCCATCTCACCTCTATCTGCATGGGTTGCAGTCTCTGGCTTAGCTAATGTTGGTATGTGAGTTGAGGTTCTTTTCAAGGTTTTCCCAGGTTCTTTCTCCACCATTAATATTAATACTGGCCACCATGAATAGCATATCTTGTGCAGTAAAATGGCATTAAACCCTACAAGAACAACAACTGTCAAGTGGTTGATCCTTCAGTGACTTATCCACCATTAACTGGAAGATGACATCCTATTTGCAGAGGTGGTACTTCCAATAGCCCGAAACAATAATCACCGGATCAGGAACATAAAATTTAAGCCTAAGCCACTGCTAATGACAGTGGAATGGTTTGTGAACTATCAGCACATACCTGAGTGGCTGAATTTACAAGACCCAGGAGGCAAGAAGATTATTCAGTTAAGATATGATGATTTCAAGAAGAGGGTGGACATCAAAGAGGGTGGACATCAAAGAAGTGATCCACAAATACTGCTTTTGAAGAAGAAAAGTCAAATCCAAAAGAAGATTTTGGACCCATTGTCTTGATAAACAAAGAGCTGGGTCTTAGTGATGTAGGATTTGTCTTTGTTAACAATGACTCAAAGACAGAGCATACTAAAACAAGGATTTTGTGCCTTGCTTGAAACATATGCTCACACTGTTCTTTTGCTTGGTTACATCTCCCTCCTGAAATGATACAGAGGAACATTCTTGGGGTATACAAAGTTGGTCATTAAGAAGGTTACAATCTTGAAAGGCTTGGAGAATGAGCTTATGTGTTCTTTTCCTGATGAAAGTATACCTTCCACTGACAAGCATGTGTTCTTAGGCAGGGTTCATACTGAACTATGGATGATAAATTCAAAGACTTTTCCCAAACTTTCAAAGACCACAAACAGAGATTTCCAAGACCTATTTTTGCTAATATTGTGTATACAGGTTATATGAGAAAAATGAATGCCAAATACTATAATATTGATTACTGATTAAAGTCAAACTATAATTAATTTCCTAAAATTGTATTATAATTATCTGGAAGATAGGTTAACATTCGTTGTTCTTTCAGAAATATGTAACATACGTGTCAGATTTAATACAAAATAAATTGTTCTCTTAACAGACATCATCATTTCTTTAAATGCATTATTATATTTGCTTTCTTTTCTCTTCAATCATTTTGGAATAAGACACTACCACTGTCATATCTTCCTCTGCTTTTCTCCTAAAAGCATTTTACTCTGTGACAAGCACAATGGGTCCTTTTAACTCTGCCTCTTCTGCTTTCTGTACAGAGGAAGCATGTAGGCTGGCAATGTTAGCTTTAAGAGGCAGTTTTCTGGCTTTAAGTTCTTCCACTTCATCCAAGGCTAACTCCCGTTTCTTTCCTTTTTTGGTTTTTCTCATCCTTCTCTGCTTTCTTCTTATCCAGATAAGCATGGTACTTATGTCTTGCAAAGAAGCCATGTGTCATCATTTCATTGCTAATGATGATTTCCAAAGGTCCACCTGCTTTTATCATTGTGTCAATGATTAGCCCTTGAGCTCTGAGGCTTTCTCTGCTGAGGTTCTCAACAGATACCTGTTTGTTGACAGAAAATTCTCTCTCCACTGTTGCCTGCCCGTGTGACAACATTTTCTGGAGACCACACCAAAGCTCGACACATTCCTTTCTTTTGGAAAGGACAGAATAAAACACTTCATCAAGGTTGGGCGTGTTTTTTCTCCATTTTTTTAAAATAAACATTATCTATAAATCTAGTAATATTTCAAGCACTTCAAAGTACTGGGCAAAACTGGCTCAATTATAGTCTAACTATACCAACCCGTTTGTTTCTTTGGAAAGTCCGTTAATCATGAAATGTGCAGGAGATGGCAGTATTAGTGCCATTCTGGTCACATTCAGGATAGAAATTGTAAATCACTAATTCAGTTGCCTTATTTCTGTGCACTTTTTATCATTTAATTTTTTTCGTTATTGAAATCAATAGGGGTACAAACAAACGGGGATGTATAGTCATACTATAGATACACAATGTGATTTTAATTTTTTTTTCTAATATCATTGGGGAAAAAGTCTAGGGTCGGCAATGAGAAACGGGGATATTCCGTCAACTTGAAATATTTTTTTTTAATTCTTTTATTTATTTACCTAATCAAATGACTTGACTTCTTACAGTTAAAGCTTCACAGGACACGTTTTTTATATATGCTCACAAATCCAGAACAACAACTCTTGCTTAACTCTACTATAGTGTACGCATGCGCACTTTGAAACTGTATATCAGTAAATTGAATTTATTACAATGTATGTTTTTATATTAAACAAAGGAACATTATTATGTAGAACAAAATTTTCGAAAATGATTTTTGTCCCTCAAACGTGTTAAATAAACTGACGGTATAAAAATTTAAACGGACACTCTTTTGCCTTATCTCCCAAATCATCACATTAAACAATATCTTATTTTATACCCGAAGAGTAATGAGTTAACATTATTTTGCCCAAAATTACCAATAGCTTATACTTCTGCATCTTCGTTCCACTAAATGAACAGTATGTAGTTACTAATTTGCATGGACTCCTCCTATTGAAGCCATGTTGCTCGTCTTTTTACACAATGTTTATCCTTTTACAGCCATTCCTTGTATTTCTCTTGTTCAAGCCAGATATCGTTGAAAAACCAAAGACCTGGCATTTTTAAACACTGAACTTGCAGAAAATGTAAATCGAATGAACAAATTTTGAATTCTCGAGCGTGTAACTTTCGCGAACTTTATACGTAGAATTAGTGTAATTAACATTTTGATTGGCTAAAACTGATGGACTCGTCCAATCAAATTAAACTATTCGTCAAACGAAAGAAGCCACGAAAGCCAGCTATATCCGAAGCTAACGACCTTGGGCAATTTTATTGGGGACTTCCTTTGAAGAAGTGTGTAGCGGCACCGTCTTGCTTTGATGACGAGTGCATGTGTGATTGAAGTCGCCGTCGAGGCATACTTTGGATGGCCAAACAAAACAAAGCCTCTTTTGTTAATGCGGCGGCAATAAACTGAACGGGTCATCAAAAGAAAGAAACCAGGATAACTAGATTACATCTGAATCTAACAATCTCGGATAATTTTATTTGTGATTCTGGAAAGAAATTAATTTTTGAGGGGTTTATTTCAATTTTCAAAGACTTTTAAAGACCTCAGGGTAATATGCTCGATTTTCCCAAACTTTCAAGGCCTTGAAAATGCTGCCTCATCTTTCCCAAACTCTCAAAGACCTTCAAAGACCGTACGAACCCTGTTAGGGCATGTCACTATCTCATTTTCTGTGGTTGAAGGTGAATACTTTGTCCAATCCAATAGCAGGATAAGGGCAACAGAGACATGGTGTATGCTTTTCTGCAATAAGCATGCCATGGAGATAAACTAGGTCAAAACCACATTTGATATTCCTATTTAATGCCTTGTTTGCTCGATTGGCACAAGGTTTGCCCCTATGCTGCCTTGCTTTAGCCTCCTCTATGTGGCCATGAATTAAGAGGCATGGGAGGTTGTTGAGGCTGTTAAAAATTAGCCATGGTGACCAAAGCGAGGATGGGGTCAGTCTCTACAATACTGAAATCAGCTGATTCCTCTTGGAAAGATGACCATTTCTGAAAAGAAAATATTTCACACAAAAAATCCTATTAAATTGTCCTTCAAGGCAGAGATGTGGAAATGAGCACCTGGTATATTTTCATACCTAAGATTTTGTTCTAACAAGGACCAGAATTTGCCACCTATATTAAAGAGAATTTTAATCAAAATCTCAGACAGGAAGTTGACAACTCTGGAGTGATAACAATTAGATTGTTATACTTTACAAACAGTACCTGCATGAACACGCACAAATGGCATACCAAACTATGACTCAGAAATAGCTGGAAAATGCCTTTTTAATATTATACCGATATGATGGGATAATACAGATATTTAAATGATTAGTAGAAGACATACATAATGATATCTTGTGAATTCTCTGGTATGCCAGCCTCTGTCAGTTTCTCAATATATCCTTGAACAAACTTCACATTGGGGGTGATGTAACCAAATTTCTCTGTGTGGTAGTCAGTGTAATCTCTGGCAACTTTCAACTGAAAGTGTATAGAAGACTCATAATGAATTCCTTTCAACAAAAATCACAACAGACATTAACTAAAGGTTTGCAATTAACAGTAATGTTGCTAATTTACATTCTGAACCAGTTTTCTTCCCCCCCCCCCATCAATTATATAGCAAGCATGTTTGTTAAACTAGCTGTCACAAAACAAAATGCTCCTGAAAATACCCCACCCATAAGAGCACTATTATGTTTTGGGGGTTCACTTTAATGCAGAAGAATAAAAGTAAAGTATTCAGTGCCAAGGCAACTGGTGCCGAGTGTTTTGCCCAGGGACACACCTTGGTAGCTAACCCAAGCTGATCTAATTCTGGGTTTTGAACCCAAACCATTGTAGTCACATGTCCACCATTCCAATCATAAAACCATAGTACTGTGGTAATGACAAACTATTCTCATTTTACAAATCCTTGCCAAGATTTAAAAAGAGGTTTAATAGGTTTTGAAGATGTTAGCTGCGCGATTGCCTGATAGATGTACAATATTTGTAAGAAAATGGAGATAATTCTTAACATGTTGATCAGAGAGAAGCTTTTATTTAGGCACAATACAAAAGCATGCCATTAGTTTCATGAAGATAATTCAAACAGTTTGGGTCATACTAAATAAACAAAAGGGTGATGGACAAATACCCCATCACCTCCAAAAAATTGATTGGGGGGAGTAGAAGGAGAGGAGGGATAATCACTTTTAAGTTCAATCCCTTCAAGTTTTAATTCATGCCCAATATACATGTCCACCTTGCATACACTTGTATATGCCTACTTGTATGGATCTGCATGAATGATTGCTATGCCATCATTTCAGAAATAATACACCATACAAATACTCGCTTATAAACTGCACAGACTTGCATAATGCGACAGCAGATCTGGGTCTATGCAGTTTGTAAGGAGTAATCAGTAGAATAATCAAGATAGGCCCTGATCTGCAGGCATACTATGCTACATCAGATCGGGATCTTTATTGTTTGCAGCTTGATTCAACTTATAACTGAGTATATATGGTAAACGTATCAAGAGTAAAAGTTATCATTTAATTAAATTTCAAAGTCAGATGAACTTTCATTTTAAATCTAGTTTTGTTTAGACATAAATTTCAAGACTGTTAATAACAATGTTTGGTCGAATTCAAATTAAAAAAACAAAAAAGCCAGTTAAATTTACATTCAACTAAAGTTTCAAATTCTTAAATTAAGGTCAATAAGTTTTGAGATGACTATTTTCTATTTCATATGTTTGCATGACTCAGAAGCAATATTTTGAAGGTGGATTGTTTTTTTTTTGTTTTTGATGGGTTAAACGCCATTTTTCAGCACAAGATAGGCAATACATGGCAGCCAGTATTATTGGTGGAGGAAGAACCCAGGAAAACTCCCGGAAAGAACCACCAACCCACGAGTCAGTAAGCTTTCTCACATAACTACATTAGCCAAATCATAGACTCGAACCCACGCAGACAGAGGTGAGATGGCAGTGATCCGTAAAGGAGAGCGCTTTAGACCACTCGGCCACTTGGAGGCCCCCCTTTTATTTGAAGGTGGAAAACAATAATTTACACTGGGAATGGTTTAGTAGTTACTTAGATAGGCAATTAGTGGTCTTCCCCTTGCATACGGTTCTATGGCGCCTTCAAATCACTTATGTATCGTGACTTTGCTTTTAAGATTAATAACAGTACAAATGTATTTGTTGATGCAATTAAGAAAATATAATTATTAATTCAAAGAAAAAGATACATTCACCTGTTCATCTGTCATGTCAATGCCTGTCACATATCCATTCTGGCCAACCAACTTGCTCAAGGCAAAACAGTCCCGCCCACTTCCACTGCCAAGGTCAAGGACATGCATGCCCTCCAGCTTCTCTGGAATCACTAGTCCACACCCATAATATCTACAATAATACATCATTTGAATTAATATTTATCAAATAATATTTGGTATTTCATATGCATATATTTACAGAGAAAAATAGGTTAAAAAAAGGAACTTCTACAAATGTTGCAAATTATAATGTAACTATTTAGTTTTAAAGAATCCAAAAGAAAGGTATGTGTTCTCAATGATGACATGAATATAAATTAGTAGGAATGATACCTTGAAATCTCTGTGGAACTCTGATATTCCTTTTAATTATTGGATTATTCATATAAGGAACAAATTACTTTTAAACATCATATACAATTTTGATATCAACATTAAAGGAAGCTTTCAAAAGTCATATACAACCTTGTTAAAACAGTCACCTTTACTCAGCAGCAACTGTTCAGAACAACAATTCTAATTTTCCCCCAGCAAATTTTTTATATAAATGTCTTCTATGTAATAAGTCACCTGCCTTTCGTGGTCACCTGACAGGTGTTTCCTAACTAAACAATCTTTCTCCTAAGAAAAATTCTCTGAATTGTTTCTTCACAAGGAATGCAGATAAGGGAATATCATGCAAATTGATGTGTAAACATTTTTGGCTTGTGCTCTATGCTCCAGTCACATTGATAGTGTGACACAAACATGACGGTATGTCACATTTAAAAGTGAGGCAGTTTTTATTATTAGGGTAGAGAATCATCTGCTGGTTGGTAGGAAAAGTGTGTTCTTTAAAGCAGATGTGTACATAGCTACATAATTATCTTCATCTATTTCCCTCTGAATTAAAAATGTCTCTGATGTAAAGGCCTGTCTCAGAGAAGAGATAAGAGTTAAATTCCTTTTCATTAAGGTCATGGGTTATTCAATGTTCAGAAATTAAGTCAGAGAAAGTTTCATTTTATGGGAGACAACGAATAGCCATATACAGCTTCTTTTATGCTTATCATAGGCATAGGCCAACCATCTTTTGATTTTGGCAAGTTGAGCAACTGGTGAATCCAGATATTACTTTTATAGCATGAGCAAAGTACAGTAATCTTCTGTGGAACATAAATTTGGGAGAGAACAACATTTACCTGCAATATATTTTGTTGTACAGTATACACATAATAATAATAATAATAATAATAATAATAATAATAATAATAATAATAATAAAAATAAAAATAATAATAATAATATTAATAATAAAAATAATAATAACAATAATAATAATATTCATAATGATATTCTGTACATGGTATCATCTGATTACAATGGCCAATTTTGTCTATTTTTCCCACAAATGGCCACTAATTATGGGTTTGACTGTGTGCTACAATACTTGAACACAAAACATCTATGTTTTCTATGCTTAAATACCATTACATTTAAAAGTACTGATATGTCATACAAATGTGTGTGTGTGTGTGTGTGTGTACCACTCAGTATGAAGAAAAACAATCTTATACAGTAAAACCTGTTAAGAGAGAAAGCCCTTTCTGCCAACCAAAAACAAGCTCCTCAAGACAGGTGGTCTCTCAAAAGAGGTGTGTGAAAATGGACTAGTCTGGTTTACTGCATCAAAAGTTAGCATTGTTGAAGAAGAAAAAAAAACATACTGTACATGTATCATATCCTTTATTCATAAATCTTGTTAAATATTGCATGCATTCCTCACAAAATAACTTTATACTATTTTGTTGACATTTTTTTACTCAACTGTATGAACATGTATTTCCATTTCTAAGCAAAAAAGCAAAAGTTTGAGATTGATAACATTTTGAACTTGTGTTTTACCAACGTTTAAGCTCACTACTATTTTGAAAGCAGTCTCACATTTTTCACTTCTTTCAATTACATTAAATTTTTTCTTCAAGTGTTCAAATTTTTTTTTTCATTGTAGGTTCTGCCATTTGACATAATAACGACTAGACGTATTTCGGTTTTCGGTTTTGATCAGGTTTTGGGGAAATGTGGAATAAATATATATTATGTACCAATGAACGAAACAAAAAGATATAATTAACTCATCAAGAAACAATAAAAGTCATTTATTTTGAGTTTAAATCACCAGTGTGATAGCTAGAAAAAATAGAAAAACAAAGGTTGTGACCATCTGCACCCAGGTAAACAGAGAGAGGCTTGGTGAAACACTAACAAAAAAGAACAAATCGGGAAATCATTCTCACTTTCTTAAGTTTCTAGTAGCAAAGATAACGAGCTTATTTACCCCCCCCCCCCCCCCCAGGTATTATGGACTAACTTGGAAAGACAAACAATGTATTCAACCTCACACTGAAGCCCTTTCAAAATATTTCTCACTGGGACATCAGGACTACCAGCATTGTGTTGGTTTTTTTTTACATGGGTTTGAACAAAGATAAAGTAAAAATACAAACTTCTAAACTCTCTGTGTATGTACATCATTATTCTCTTTGATGAAAAATTGGTTACCCTTACTGTGTATTCACATGACTTCGGTACTACATTGGTGGTTAGTGACATGTAATTTAGTCTGGTTTACTGCAGTTTACAAATGACACCATACACTAGACGTGTAAATTTCACAAAACTAGTAGCTAGGCAAATTTTATAAATACCTAATTAGAACAATTTTTACTATTTATAAGGTCATTATTACAAAGGATTAAATGATGGTTAGAGGTGTTTATCTTGCTATATGTCATTCAACTGTAGTGTTATTTAAATGTGCACTTTGTTTGTATACTACATGTATCCCAGGCTTTCGTGTTTACAAAGGATTATGTCGAAGTCATGGTTTTGATCAGGGTTTTTTATTTTGCAATGCGGTTGGTTGTTCATAGCAGTAATGAAATGCATATTTTGCCAAGACATCATTAGTCACTGGTCACATTCAACAATTGGTCGCGCATAACAAAGCGCTTGTAAAATAAAATTGATCCGTGTATTGTTGTTGAAAATGACAGGTGGTTGCTCATAACAGTTTTCACTGTATTCAGATCTAAAGTAATAAATCAAACTCAATAAACCTCTCCACTGACCGCACTATAACATGGTTCCCACACTTTTTTAAAGAAAAATTTCCAGGTCTTTTCCAGGATAAAATTCAGTTTTTCAAGGTTCATTTATGACCAATACAAAATGAAATTAAAGAACATTTTAGCTTAGAATTTTTTTAAAATTCAAATTAAATGCTGTTTCTATTCAAAGTCTCTTCTATATCATTTAAATGAGGCAAATAACCATGTACCAAACCACAAAATGTTTCACAAGAAACAGATATTACTTCTGAAAATCACAAGTCTAATGTAACTGTTTACAATGTACAGACTGAAACTGCACTGCATTATGTTGGTATGGGAAATCCAACAGAATGAACAACAGCAACTAGTTTTGTTTTCCTTTCAAACTTTTAATTCTAAAGAAATTAGTAAACACTTTAAGTCTATGTGCATGATATTACAACAAATGGAAAATTAAATATCAGTAGTTATATACTGGCTGATTGAGATTGACTGTAAAATGTTGACAGACAAGATGTTTTATAACATGCATGAATCTTTTATATGAGAAAGTAATTCCCTCAAGTTCATGTTCAAGCTAGAACTCTGCTTGGTATTATAGCCAAACAGTCTTAAATGTTATTAAGCAGATGCACTTTTTCACTGAATTCTTTCTTTGCAACTTCCAGTTCCTCCTCTTTGTCCATTGCTCTTCTACGCAGAGTATTGGCTTTTGTTATGTGAGCAAAGCTACGTAATTCTTCAGCTTTATCTGAAGCTTTGTTTGCATCTGTAAACAAGAACTTAATGTCCGATTCCAGCATTTTTATCTTTTTTCCTAATGTTCCAACTTCTTCTTCCATGAGTTTTCTCTTCATACATTTCTTTTCCCTTTCCTTCTCTGTCTTTTGAGCTTCTAAATGAGTGTGGTACTTTTGCCTGGCACTCTGTGCTGACTGTAGGAGTTTCTTTGACACCACTAATCCCTTCAATCCTCCAACACTCTTTATATGGTCCTTTATTACTCTGCGTGCAATCAATCTATTTTCTGAAAGATTTTGTGTACTAACTTCTTTGTTCACATTGACTGCAAACTATAATTAAAGAATTAATGCAGATATTTCAAGCTACACCTCAAACGGAATAACAATTTAGCGCCAATGTTTAGCTCGGACATTCAACATTGAACATTGAATACTTACGTCAAGAATTTGATGAACTACATTCCCGCCAAACTACTCTACAAATGCATCCACTTAATATGCAACTTTAATACACTGAATGGAATGCTGCTCTCTAATTGGTCCACCAAAATGAGGCTATCGGTTGATACAGTTGACAGGGCCAAGTAAAATTCACCGCAAAGGTGTCCAAGGTTACTACTGACAATAATGGCTAATTTCGCATGCAAAAGCACCAAATTAAAAGCTTTAACAGGACATTTTCAGTAACTTTATAAATCAGAACAAACACTGCAGAGCTGTTACGTAATATAAAAATATACCAATCTGTAGTGGTACATTGAAAAACCAGTCTAATAGATCAATCTAATCGACCGAGTGCTTGGATTGACTGAACAAATGTGTCAGGCAAGCAACTAATTGATCCATACCGCAAACTTCGAAATTTCCGGTACCGAAATAACTCGAAAAATTATAATTTCACCAGCTGTTCAATTACAATTTCCACTTGATTATGTGATTTTTTCTGTAATGAAGTGGTTACATAAAAATTCCAGGTTATTTCCCGACTTTCGTCAATATTTGCAAAATTCCCGGGCTTTTCACGGTCGGGATTTTTTTTGCCATTTCTCCCGACTTTTTCCCGATTTCCCGGTAGCGTGGGAACCCTGCTATAAGTAAGGGCCCGAATTTCCGAGGAACCTGGGTACTCAAGTGTCCAACTGTCTAAAGAGTTCACATTTTTGGATCACTGCTGTCTCTACCCTGTCTGTGTGGGTTCGAGCCTCATTGACTATTGTGGAAAATGAAAAAGTTTGCCAGTAGATTCTCATGGGTCGGTGGTTCTTCCCAAGGTTTTCAGGGTTCATCTTCCACTAGTTATACTGGCTGCCGTGTATAGCCTATACTAGGGCATAACCAACTTTTGATCCGGAAATCGGATTCCACCGGATAGTATGAACTTCCGATTAATCGGAGTCGGACAAGGCAGGAACGACCGATTCGGATAATAAAAATAATAAAGTTGAATTTCTATAGCACCGTGTCTAACACTGCGTGTCATTCGATAGTGTGTTAATAAAGTTAAATAAGAAGTCAGAAAAGTTCAATATGGTCAACACAACCACGCTGTGAGACAATCTATTTGAACGGACGGGTGAAAACCGGAAATGAAGCCGGATATGGTAAAGTACTAAGTAACATGCTAGACACGGCAAAACCAGATACCAGAAACCCGGAAACAGAAGATGAAATTTTTTTTTAAAAAAATACGGATTTAGCATTTCCGATTAATTGAATCATATCCGGAATCGGAAAAATTTCATGCCCAAAATCCGGAATCGGAAATCGGTAGAAAAATGCTAATCGGTTATGCCCTAGCCTGTACTGTGCTGAAAAATGGTTAAACCGTACAACAACTACAACCAAGGAACCTAAAAGAACAATGAGTGATGGCAATCCCAGCTAGACATCATGAAAACTGAGTGTGGTGGGGTGCTGAGCAGTTTAATAACCAAATACTCATTTTATTATCACATTGAGAATAATTCTCAATAAGGTTCTTTTCTAATGAAGTTGTTTATAATTCTTATAAATTACATTCAAGATTCCAACAACATAAAGATCATTAACATTATTCCAAATGGTTTCAATTTTGTGTGTATTTGAAAATATTTGAGTTACGTGACTGCTTTTCGTTCTTGTTGGTCAAGTCTGGTTCCCTAAGTGTTTGGAATAACTCAGGGAAGCAGGCTAAATATTGATGCATCACCAAAACAAGATTCGTTATTTATATAAAAAAAAGCAACATTTATTTCGTGAAATCATCATCCACATCCAAACTCAATTTTGTATTGTTCAGTTAGTAAAAGATTGACGTCACCATTTTATTGTAGATAACAGCCAAACTTCTCATCAATGAGGATAATGTTAAGTTACCAATTTAGAGATTCTCTGAATTTTGAAATAGTGTCTCCACAATGATCCATGTCTCTGAAACAAAGCTCTTTATTTGACAACGTAATATTCATTTCACTTGGCTGCCTTGCTAACGTTGATCACAGTTATGAAAGAGTTGGTTAACTTAAGGTAATTTATGTGACATATACAATTATAACATTTATAACAGTGTCCGACTGATCAAGTGAAGTGAGTTCACCAGACCTGGCAGCTAGTTTTTAACTAAATTAACTTTCTTTTTATACCCCTTTTATTTGATACAAATATTGCAATTAACATGATAATACAAAGGAGATAAGCTTTTAATTCATTGCAACAATTGAAAAAAAAAATGCAAGCAAGATATCAAAACACAGTCAGCACATAATTGGGTTCACAAAGAAACACTTGCATACATAGCTGTTACAGTATATTGACACATTTTAAATATGAGAGGGCACATTGCATTTACGATTACAATTAAACCAAACTAAAAGATAGAAATAAAACATAAATGTCACTTAAAAAAAAAAATTATTTACTTTAAGTACTGCCTTCACTAGACATAAATTGCATAATTATTCACTGACTGAAATTCAGTTGAATATCATTATTTATGGTATACAAAGAATTTTGTTTGGAAAGAAAATGTAACAAAAGCATATGAATTGTTGCATTTATGATGATCACAATTAAACCAAACTAGGGGCCCCGAGTGGCCGAGTGGTCTAAAGCGCTGTCCGTTACGGACCACTGCCATCTCACCTCTGTCTGCATGTGTTCGAGTCTAATATTCGGCAAATGTAGTTATGTGAGAAAGCTTGCCAGTAGCTTCTCGTGGGTCGGTGGTTCTTTCCGGGGTTTGTCCGGTTTCTTCCTCCACCATTAATACTGGCCGCCATGTATAGCCTATATTGTGCTGAAAAATGGCGTTAAACCATAAAAAAAAAAAAAAAAAAAAAAAAAAACTAAAAGAAACTAGAACTAAAACCAATAAATGTCACTAAATAAAAAACTTATTTTCTGGTATTTATTTAGTAATACTTAAGTTCTGCCTCCACTAGATGTAAATGACAGATTTTATTCATTGATTGAAATTCGGTTGAATGTCATTATTTATTGCATACAAAGAATGTCATTCAGAAAGAAAATGTAACAAAAACATATGACTTCTTGTTAAAAGTTGATAATTTCTTAACGTTGATTAAAATTTCCAGGTCCTTTCTACCATTTTTGACGATAAAACTAGTGATATATCAAAGTTTCAGTTCCCAGTTTGGATCATAATTTTCTTAAAGTTTAAGAAATAGGGGTCATGTTTTGGATATTTTCTTGTTTAAAAAAATTATAAGTGGGTTTACAAGTTATCTGGGTGTAAGTTATCGAGGGAGTGTTATAAGATGTAAATATAGTTGGGAAAAAGAACAAACAGGTATGAAAAGTGGTTTATGAGGAATGCATTCAATACTTCATCCAAAATATTTTATTTCCCGTTAAGTTAAAATGTTACTTTAAATACTACAGCTGTCAGCAAGCAGAGCCGAAGCCCACATGACAGCCCTGTTTCTGAGGTATGAGTTAGTCAGCCACAGAAACTTAGTTTTGGTGTGAGATAATCAGATTAATCCTAATTTTGTTAATGCTAAATTGCTGTATCCAAGGACTGATAGAAATATGAAGTAATGTCATTCATCTATGGATTTTTATTACTAAAAATATGGAACTTATTTCCATGTTTTATTCTTTTTATCTTTGTTGATCAATTATTTACATTACAAAATAAGTGTAATTACCTCCATAATGCACTGTATCTGAACCCCAATCAGTACCACTGTCCTCCATTCCAAACCCAAGAGGCGCATCCAGGATACAAAATAGTGGTTGCTACAGACTACTTATCTTTGTAAAACATTTTACACATTGATTATTATTAGCAGTGTTAATGGACATAGACAAAGTTTGCTTTAAAATAAGTGATCAACACATAGATAGATGGATGTACAGAGTGACAGACAGATGAACATAACATACGACATTGTCTCATCAAAATGTCAATATACCGGTACATGAAGACCATACCCCATACCTTGCTGTCACCTCTTCATGCACTTGTGACATAGCTTCCTTTACATGTTTGGGCATCACATTTAGACCAGAAATGCATGCTGACGTCTTGAGGTCCTCTGTTTTATTTAAAACCTTTCCATAATAATCTTTCACTGAATCAAAAATTTTCTCCTTGTCTGTTGCCATTCTTCAATCTATAATAGAAATTAAATGTACAACATATACTGTATTTATTAACCTGCCCTGTCTTCCTGTCAACTACATGTGTTCTCAAAGATAAACCTTCCAACTCCAATACGTTATCATTTTCTTGGACGACAATGCTGCCATAAGTTCATTACATTATGTAGGTTCAATTTTCCCACGATTCAATACTTTTAACTGGCTGAAAGTATATGCAAATTTGTTACTCATCAATCACAGACAAGAACCTGTTTCCAACATCATGGATGAGAGCTGCTAAATAGTGAAACATATCTCAGGGAGCTGTTCAATAGCAGTCCCCTACAAAAAAAAGCTTTAATAAGGTAAAATATATCCAAAAATTCCCCCACCCCCACTTTCCAGAAGTATTCAGAAAAGGCTAAGTTTGACCCCACACCAACAATATGTAATAGCATATTACCTACCCATAATACTTAGCACATGACAACATAACATTAGGTGGGAAAAAAAGAAATAATACAATTAGACAAGCTCATGACATATTTTGTTTCTATATATAGCTATTTTTGTTTAAAATTTCAAAAAAAAATTATCCTAATAGTTTTGCATGTCAGTTGGTGGATTTATAGAAGGTTGTGTGGGGCAGACTGTACTGCCTCATTTTTCTAGCTATAATAGCACACAATTTGGTACTGTAAATAAACTTAACCACCAATTTCACTATCAAACTTAATAGCAAAGAGTCTAGATTTGCATCTGCATCTTTTAGTGACCAAACTGTAAAATGAGTATTATCACAAGTAAAAAATTATTTGAATTTTATTTTTCACCTTTACCTAAATACCTTTGCTGGTTCTAAAGAAGGTATCAGTATTAGTGATAACTATGCACATTTGATCTGGTTAAGATTTAAACTATTGCCGTATTCTTGGTATTCAATTTTGCATTGGAAAACTGACATTTATTGTTAGATAAGACATTTTTTCGCAAATTCTTAAATCTTCAGTGATCTGCTTGCTTTCTTAGCAACTATATCCCAAACATGAAAACTAACAAGAGCTGCCAACATTTTCAAGACTGGCAATATGGTCAAATGCTCATATCATGACGAGATTGTAATTCATTTAAAACTTTCTACTCATCTGCATAATTATATTTTAGTCTGGTTTTAATGCTTAAATTTGTGATTTCATTTATATCCCGATATCTAGATAAAACTATTTAAAGTAAAAATTGTCTGTTTACACAACATCACTCATCCTCACATCATGGGATATTAAATAGAACAGTCCACAGAAATTCCAGTTTACACAACAACATTCATCCTCACATCATGGCACAATAAATAGAACAGGCCATGGAAATTCCAGTTTACACAACACTCATCCTCACATCATGGGACATTAAATAGAACAGGCCACAGAAATTCCAGTTTACACAACAACATTCATCCTCACATCATGGGACATTAAACAGAACAGGCCATGGAAATTCCAGTTTACACAACAACATTCATCCTCACATCATGGGACATTAAATAGAACAGGCCACAGAAATTCCAGTTTACACAACAACATTCATCCTCACATTATGGCACACTAAATAGAACAGGCTATGGAAATTCCAGTTTACACAACAACATTCATCCTCACATCATGGGACATTAAATAGAACAGGCCATGGAAATTCCAGTTTACACAACAACATTCATCCTCACATTATGGCACAATAAATAGAACAGGCTATGGAAATTCGAGTTTACACAACAACACTCATCCTCACAACATGGGACATTAAATAGAACAGGCCACGGAAATTCCAGTTTACACAACAACATTCATCCTCACATCATGGGACATTAAATAGAACAGGCCATGGAAATTCCAGTTTACACAACAACACTCATTCTCACATCATGGGACATTAAATAGAACAGGCCATGGAAATTCCAGCTTACACAACAACACTCATCCTCACATCATGGGACATTAAACAGAACAGGCCATGGAAATTCCAGTTTACACAACAACACTCATCCTCACAACATGGACATTAAATAGAACAGGCCATGGAAATTCCAGTTTACACAACAACACTCAACATCACATCATGGGACATTAAATAGAACAGGCCATGGAAATTCCAGTTTGCACAACAACACTCAACATCACATCATGGGACATTAAATAGAACAGGCCATGGAAATTCCAGTTTGCACATGAACACTCAACAACACATCATGGGACATTAAATAGAACAGGCTATGGAAATTCCAGTTTATACAACAACACTCAACATCACATCATGGGACATTAAATAGAACAGGCCATGGAAATTCCAGTTTACACAACAACACTCCTCCTCACATCATGGGACATTAAATAGCACAGGCCATGGAAATTCCTGTTTACACAACAACACTCAACATCACATCATGGGGCAATAAATAGAATAGGCCATGGAAATTCCAGTTTACACAACAACAATCAACATGACATCATGGGACATTAAATAGAACACCTGGTCATAGAAATTCCTGTTTACACAACAACACTCAACATCACATCATGGGACATTAAATAGAACACCCGGCAATGGAAATTCATGTTTACACAACAACACTCATCCTCACATCATGACACATTAAATAGAACACCTGGTCATAGAAATTCCTGTTTACACAACAACACTCAACATCACATCATGGGACATTAAATAGAACAGGCCATGGAAATTCCAGTTTACACAATAACATTCATTATAAGAACAAGGAATATAAGACAACACTGGGAATGGAAATTCCAGACTGCTTCCACATATCAGACATTATAATAATATTGAGGACTTTGTATAGTGCCTAATCTCTAGAAGCTCTAAGTGCTTTACAACACTAGAAAACACCTATAACATAAAAACATAAATAATGATACGATTAATTTAAAACAACAAAAAACCCAAGAAGAAATTAGAAAACATAAAACTTGCTGAAAATATTTAAGGTAGGAAACATCATTAGGTTAATAAGTTTGTTCTTGATAGTAGAAATAGGTGAGTTATACACGCATCTTGAATGGGACCAATGTGTCCTGTGTCAAAGATCAATGGGTAATTCATTCAATGTTGTTTGGCCCTGGTATGCAAACGAACGTTGTCCATATGACTTCATTTTCATTGTGGGAATAATGAGTATATGATTGTCAGAAGAGGAGTATAAGAATCGTGCTGGTGTATACACATGGGTGAGGAGAGATAGGTATGTTGGACTGGAGTCCGTCAGTGAAACATAGCTAAGAGAACAAAGTTTGTGTTTTATTCTGGATTAAATGGTTAGCCAGTGTAGGGTACAGATCAGCGGGGAGGTGTGCTATGATCATGGCACTCTAAGGATGAACCAAGCAGCTGTGTTTGAACTTAAGTAGATACTGAGACAAACCAGACAGAATTTAGTCCTGTCTTGAAAGTACTAATTAACAAACAAGTGTTTTAGTGGCATCAACTAAAAGATACTTGTGAATGGAGCTGATGCATCTCAGCTAAAGATTTGCAGCCTTGCATATGTTCATAACATGTTGGTGCATTATGAGAATACTGTCCAGGATAACACCTAGGTTTTGTACTGACTGTGTGAATTTAATGTTGGTGTTGCTGATATTTATTGTTTGAGGTAAAGGATGTGAATGGGAAAGTCTTTGTGGTGTGATCAGAATGGCCTCAGTTTCGTCATCATTTATCTGCAGCTTGTAACATGTCATCCATGATTTCAGAAAAAAATGGAGACTTCTGCTCCAGTGTGTTTTTGGACTAGTTCAAATGATGTGATAGAAATTGAAGGTTGTGGTGTGGTTAAGTCGTTTGATTATGGAGTTCACTGTCATGACAGTCATTCCACCTCTGCGATAATGGCGGGGGAACGACTTGATGGAGTAACCGGTGGGTGTTAGATCCGCACACGTGGGATCATTGCCTGATGTTTTTAGCCCTGTTTTTGTCAGGAAAAAGACGTTTTCACCTACCTTCTTAAAATCGCTTCACCTACACATTATAGGTAGTAGTTAAAACTCTGATTTAAAATGGAATTTCAGCGCCCTTGATGAATATTAATTTTATGTTGTAATTTATTGCTGCTTTACCTACATAACAATTTTAATGATGGGGAACAAAACAAATCCATTTTTTAAATAAAAAAAAGATCAGACTTGAACATCTCTGAAATGATTAAAACATAACGACTCCAAACATTTATCATAATATAACTTAGTATACTATAAGAAGAAAACCATATTACTGTCATCAGAAAAAGGTCTTTGGCGATCGACTATTTTTTTATGCCAACGTTTTGCTTGGAAAGTTATATTTAGTTTTATCGATTTTTGTTGAACAATTTCTTATCTTTACTTTTTTTTACAACTTACCTTTAACCCGGCATAATAATGCCAGCTTTATATTTACATAAAAATACAAACTTGCGTTTGACTTTAAATGACGCATGATCTTTAACCTCGAAAATATGTTACAAAACTACAAAACTGTAAATAAATCCCTCAGGTACAAGTTTATATACAATCGATGTCATGTAATATGAATTATACCAAAAAAAATTACCTATCAAAAATTTTCCTAAAGAATATTTGATAATGTCAAGTTCTGACGAAATGAGACGATATTCTAATTTTAGCAGTACGGCTGAAATTTTTAACACCTGAACTTTGAACGGCACGACGGGAGGTAACTGAACCGAATTCTTTATTCATATATATGTTACAAAACAAGTATCATTGACCTGAATGCAAACATCAAGCGAAATAAATGTAACTTATGTCCTTTTTCAACATGTATTTTACATACTGTCATATCGAGTAATGTTAGATTATCAACTTTAGACGGACAGAATCAGGAACGTATAATACGCAGTTGCATTAAAAGAGATAACTCTGATGTAACTAAACTTTGATTGCAAAGGATTGTCCAGTCCCAAGATGCCGTTTCAATCAAATGTATCCTAGTTCTAAGAAATCCTGAAAAATACAATATATGGTCTAGATATGAATTAACAATATCTATCATGTTGCTAAGACACATAAAACCTGATAGAAACCATAACATCTTGCATTAATCAATTCTACTGTATTTTTTAAGCTTATATTTGTTTGTTTCTGAAAATTTTGTGCAATTGCTACCATTAGAATAGTGTAACATTAAAAAATCCATTCATTTTTAACACACATTTTTATAAATGAGTCTTGTTAATTCACCTTGCTTTTTTAATCGATTTTTCCATCTTTGAATTAATTTCTCACAATCTCCAAACTGCCTCTCAACTGTCCATTCTCTGAACTGCCCATTCTCTGAACTGCCCATTATCTGAACTGTCCATTATCTGAACTATCCATTCTCTGAACTTTCCATTCTCTGAACTGTCCATTCTATGAACTGTCCATTCTCCGAAATGTCCATTCTCTGAACTGCCCATCTCTGTGAATTGTCCAATCCTAATTGCCTGCTCTGGAAACTGTCTCTATATTACTCTAGAACCAGCTTTGAGAAGAAATGGCAAATAATTTGGTGGATGACAGAGAGGTTTTGTTCTAGTATTTGTTACAATGGTGGCAATATTTGATAGCAGACTGGTATAGTTTTTGTTTTTATAAAACAGAAGATCTTCATAAGATAAATATTTCTATAAAATTTTATTTTAATCAGTTTTGTTTGCCAAAAAGACATTTAAAGGGTTCTGCATTTTTAGTAATGCTGGCCGAAACTGATTGCAAACAGCATCATTTGAAAAAGCTGAACAGGTTTTATGCCTGGATGCTCAGTGCTAATTTATCTGAATTAACATTCAGTTTTTGAGAAATTCAGCACAGCTATTCTTGATGGATATCTGATGACAAAAGATGCACTACAAAGGACCATGCCAAAAAAACTCACTTGGTCTTATGGCTAGGTGACAAAGAACAACTTGAATTGCATAACAAGTGTGTAATTATGTTTTCTTAAAGCTATGGGATCAATTTTAAATTCTTCCTAACCCATCCCATTCCCAAAAGATATTCAGGGACCATGAAATGTGTCTTGTGATACATGTCAAGTGCCAAATTTTTCGTCAGTGAAATCCATTAATTAATTCTTAGTCTAGCCAACAATTAACTGTTATCTTGTGGGAGAGTTTGCACAGAATGTTTTTCTAAACTCGGTCACCATCATTACTATGTTTATAGTAAAAACGACCTAGCTGTATGACAGGCTACAGAAGGGAAAATTCTCACGTAAAGCTGTCAAAATGATTGAGACAAATGAAAGGTAGCATTTTGACACATTTTTAAACAGTTTTCCAAATGTATGTAGGATAAACATTTATTCCGATGGGTAAAATGTAGGATCAGGGGGGTGGGTCGATCCCTAATACTGAAGGGAATATATACTCCAACCACATGAATTTTAGCAGTCTGGAAATTTCTCTGCAAGAGAGAACCGAATTTAGAAGTATTTACCAACCGAATGTAGAAGTATTTACCAGGACTCCGAACGTTCTTTGAAAGAAAGACGTCCGTAAAAAATTGTGGTTCCAGAGGAAATTGAATTTGGAACGATTGTAAGACGCCAAAAACACAAGGTATTTAACCCAAATTCACATTTATAATGATGTAATTTGTATAATGTTTCTTCGTTACAGATGCATGATCTGTTGATTTTGTAGGAATCGTTCACATTTATCATAATGTAATTTATAGGATGTTTCTTTGTTACAGATGCATGACGTGTTGATTTTTGTATGGATAGTTCGGTTTTACAGTGATTTAGTAATGTATTTTGAATTCTGAATTAGCATTTTTCACCTTATATACTTAGGGAGGTTAAGGGGTGGTGTAGAAAACCTGCTGTGTACAATTATGATTGGAAAGTGTTACATTCATTAATTTGAATTTATCATATTAGTAAATATTGATTGTGGGCTATGATATATTGCCTCACTTTACGTAATGATTTACGGGAATATATGTGACTTTCCCAAATTCTGATGTCGATAATTAGCGGTATAACTGTATTGATCTGAAGACTTGTGCAGTATTTGTTAGCCGTATAAAAGTTAACACTGATAGTAAGATCTGATTGTTCGAACCAGAAAGACGGACGGACAATCTCAACTCTCAAAACCTAACGAGATACTTAGGGCGTTTTACCCTTTTCTTTTCAAAGGAAAATAGTTTGTTTGGAGAGAGAAATAGAGAGAAGATCTAGATTCAGAGACGGAAAAAGAAGTCAGAAGTCAGAGTTGTGGAATCCCACATTAACCAGAGGGCAAAGTAAAGTCGTGACGCAAGCAGAAGGAAAAAACCAGTAGACGAACAGGTCACTGTGAATTTACCAAGCGGTCTAATGTTAATGAACACTCGATTTCGTGATGAAATTTGCTATCAGCTATTAACGGCTAAATTCATCTATTTTATTAGTGTTTAAATTTTAATTAATGTATCCATTATTTTAAAGCTTCGGTTTTAAAGTGCTTCTGAACTAAAAGTATTCAGAAGGAAAGGAAATTGTAATTTACTGTGTCATTCTTTCTTGATTTTATTTCAATTAAATTCTTTATTTATCTTTACGGGGGCTCGTGTGTTGTTTTTGTTCAAGATACCGACTCAGGTTACCATATCCACTCTATGACCGGGGAAATTACACCGTAGAGGTCATCCTTTAGATAACGAGTATTAGCAGGAGGCGGTTTCGAGTGTTGTTTTTCCAAGTTGCGCAATACCTCTGACCAGGGACTTGTGCAATACTGTACTAATAACACTTGATACCGAGCATACCCCGTTACAATAGACAAATCCTTCTGTTACACTGATATCAAGCAAAAATAGAGAACATTATGTTAGAATAATTTTAGTATAAATTTGATATATTTGAATTGTTTATAAATTAGTTTAACCACTGTACAACAAATCAGTCACAAAAACTGAAACAGCAGTGAGTGAAAGATGTCGAATTCAACATTGTAGTCCTAATAACGTTATTGACAAAAGGAACCATTACATTGGAATAAAGATTTTTTGGCAAGACTGGAGTCATTACAGAAAAAACAAAAGTGACAAGAAAACATAATGTTGTTGTAAAAAGATGCTTTATTTTAATTATACCAGAAAAGTTATAATACCAAAAAATACTGTAACAACATAGATAACCTAAACGCTATAATGCCAAAAGAAATTTCAGTTGTAACACTACAAACTACTAGGATTAAACAAATGTTACATATGATATTTATTTATTTGGATTTGTAGTAATTTTTTTAACAAATTAGACCCTTCTCATTATTATTTTTCTTTTTTTAGCAAATGATACAAGTTACTTTTAACAAGTATTGGAATGGAAGACAGTGTTGATTCAGAGTACATTGGCACATGCCATCTATATTTGTTTATAAGACAAGACCAAATGCAAACTGCACAAGCCCAGATCAGTCATCGCATTATGCGCCAGCAGATTGTGGTATATCAAGTTTGCTAGGAGTAATCAGTGGACCAAGCACCATAGACCCTAATCTGCAGGTACATTATGCTACACCAATTCAGGAACTTTGCTGTTTGTCGTTTGATGGACTTATAAGTGAGTACATATGGTAGATAAGCCGCAGCAAATCACGCATATTACTCCGTCAATGATGGCGAAATGAATAATTGTGATAACAAAAAGGGCAAGTTCGAGGTAGTTATTTCGATAATCTTAATATCTTGGGCATGAGTCCATACATGCCAGTAAATTCTTAAAGATTGTCAACTGAGGAACAAATTACATGGATAAAATAAAAATCTCTGTGAAATATCAGACAACATTGATACTGGTCATATTTTATAAATTTGAAAATTCTTATCTGTTTACCGTATATAATCTGTATAAAACATGAAGAAATTCATTTACATTTAGAAAAAAGACTAACCTTTAGATGCAGACTGAAAAAAAAACTTGCACCTGAAACGGATTTGTAAGTTACAGTTGTTGATAACTGATTCCACAGGTTTACCTTAAAAGAACTTGATAAAAATGGGTCGAGTTCTGGGACAGATAGTGAAATCAATCTTCAGTGTATGCATAATACCAAACTGTTGTGCCTTAGACATGATAATTCAAGTTCACTGAACTTTCTTGAAATGGAATAAGTAAGAAATACTTGTATACAGTAGAAACTCACTAGGAATCTCTCACCACCCCCACCACCCTCCAAAACCCACCAGTCTTATTTATTAGAGTCAGGCACATGCTTCTGCATCTCTGACAACCATCCAAGAACCAGTCACTGCTAAAGACATGTGGTCCATTACAACCATCTAAGAACCAGTCACTGCTAAAGACATGAGGTACATTACAACCATCCAAGAACCAGTCACTGCTATAGACATGTGGTACATTACAACCATCCAAGAACCAGTCACTACTAAAGACATGTGGTCCATTAAATTACCACTATACATCCAGACTTATTTATTTGTCAAACTCTTTTTTGAATTTTCCTGTTTTAACTTCATCCATTGTAACACCCAATGTAAGACCCCTTATGTCCATTTCTGTCTTTGATTCAGTTTGGTTTACCTGCTCAATGCTATATCCTAATGCACAGAGCTGGCTTTCATCTAATTACAGTTTAAACAATCTATTTAAATGTAAACTCTTGTTCTAAGTCAGTTCAATTTTTCCTCTTAGGTTCATTTCTTTTGGTCTTTTTTCTTCAATACTGCATTATTTCATTGTAGGTATATTCTTCTGTGTACATTTTAGATTGTTCACTCTCAACATCTAACTTGTAACAGTCTTGAAAAGTAACATTAAATCTGTAGCAAGCAAACAATAAGATGTTTACTAGTTTCCACCATGTTTATTTTTACTTGTTGTCTTCTATCTTTTGGAGGCTATCGCTCAAAATTCTTTAACTGTGTATTGTGTTGGTAGTCATCTGGTTATTCATTACTTCTTAAATAAATAATGTTGTTGGGCACCAACACTTAACCTCATTAAAGACCTCTAAAATGTAAAGTTGATAGCAAAATTCAAAGACGCAAGTCTGACTATGCAAAAAGAAAATTAGCTGCAATGAGGGACAGAAATCCATTAAATGCTGACCAGTTTATCCAGAATGATTAAAAAAAAATCTTAATTATCTCTGGTATACAAAACTAGTTTGAATCCAAATAATTCCTGGTAAAGTCATGCAGCAAAATATAAAGTGTGATGATATATTATACCAAAAGAATACACAATAATTTGTCTAAAGCATAAGCAAAATACATCAAAAGGTCTACAAGCAAATTGTAAAAAAAATCAACCAAACCTTACTTTTTTCTATACCTGTGACCTTAATTCCAAGGTAAATGGGGCTAGCAAGTGTATTGCAGAATGAACTATTATTTCTAAAATGATTTATTCCAAGTAAGAATGAAAAATATGAAGGTGCTAAGGAAATATAAAAAAATCAACAAAACTCTAACCAATGCCTTACTGCAAATTTTCTGAGTGACCCTGACCCTAAGGGATGAGTAAAGTACATCACAGGACAGATTCTCTAAGTTTAATAATGATTCATGCCATGCATGAATGAAATTCATACAAAATAAAACAATTCTAACCAAATCAATTTTTTTATGACAGTGACCTTTGACCTGACAAAAAAGTTCATATGAGCATGCTCCAAAATGATACATCTTAGTTTCATAATGATTCACCCCATGGTATGAACAAAATTCATCAAAGTTTTACAAAATACATGCAATGAAAACAAAAACCTTATTGTAAATTTTGTATGAATTTGACATGACCTCCATGTCAAAAGGACAAGCAAGCATATCATAGAACAAAATGTCTCAGCGCCAGAACTAATGAAAATCTATCAAGGGTGTAGAAAAGATATACCAACCAAAAACTTAACCAAAACCTTCAATTGTTGATACAACAAGTAGAAAAGAGACTAATAAACCTTGCTTTAATCCAATGTGAGCGGAAAAAATTCTGTAATGAGCTTTTCTTACAAAAAAGCAACAACAAAAACAAAAAGTGGGACAAATGGATATATGAATGTAAAGACTAAAAGGCTAATATATTCCTTTCTAAGAGAAGTCCTAATAAAAACTTTAGAAATTTATTAACAGGCATATAAACAATCCATGAGATTTCATAATGTTTACCAAAATATATGTACTAGAGTATAGGAAATGTAACAACATGGGTTTCAATATTAAGACAATAATCAAGTGTTTTACATGTTTGTAACATAAGAAAATATTATCATCAGAAATTAAGCAGTATCAATGACAATCATGAAGAAAACTTATATTTTTAATAAATTTTATTTGTATACAAGAATACAACGGGTCATGTTACAAATTTCCAATAGGTTATTAATATCCCTTCCCATAACTATGCAACAGCTGAGAACAGCTGTGCCATCAGGTGAAGTCAAACTGACGACTTGAATAAAAATGAATCCTGGCCTTGGGATGAGCAGGTCTGTATCAAAGTCTCTCCTTTATCCTGTCTCTTGGCAAAATATTGAAAAGGATTAACCTCCTGCAGAGAAAAAATGAGAAAATAAAACAACAAATGATCAACAAGAAAAGGAATTTGAACACAAATGCAAATGTAGAATGATAAAAATGTCAAAATTTGAAACTTTTTAATACAGTATTTAGCAAGGGGAAAACAATTGTTTTAATGAATTCGATGACATCAGTGCGATTTACTGTCCATTTTAGTTCTTGCCCATACATGCTCAAGGTAAAATTTTAAAAGCATCATTAAAGTCCTCAATCTAAGAATACAATACATTTATTATCCATTGCATCATAATTAATTCAATTTTGGCACAGTTATATTTATAGCTCTCATAAATAAAATGGCTTCAGATGCCTGTATGAACTAAGGCACTTGCCTTTACAAATCACCAACCATGTCTGCACGGGCTTGAGTCTTATGCCCCGCCATAGTTGGTATGTGAGAAAGTTTGTCAGTATCTATCCAAGGGTCAGTGGTTCTTCCTGATTTTTCAGGGTTCTTCCTCCACCCAATACACTGGTCACCATGTATTATGTGCTGAAAAAATGGTTTTTAAAAGCCCATAAAAATCACAATTATATACTGAAAATATACATATCTGCAAAAATATGTTATAAACCAACATCTAGCTAGTAACGGATTTTTTTTTTACGTCTCTTAAAAGGTTTGTTGAGGACCTGAAGCAAATTAGAAATTTGATACCTTTTAGTTTGCAAAACACATGGTGGAAATATTAACAAATTATAAGCCATATAAATGAATCTAGTGTTGGAACTGGACTGACATTTTTGGGAAATAATATTTTTACAGTCTGAAAAGAGTGAAAATTTGGGATAGTCAGTATTTAGAATATTTATAACAGCTGCCTAAAACAGCAGCTAAACCTAAGGATCACTTCAAAAAAAACAAAAGAAATGCTCATTCAACCTTAGAAAATAATAGTTTTTCCTAGTCCTGTGTTATTTATTGCACAAGATGGTAACTTCAAAAAACAGGTTACTGTCAAAATTGGGTGACTTGTCAAATTACTTAGCTTCCTCATTTGACAGGATGAATAATGAAAAAAAAACTTGCTGACTTTGCTTCTAATTAGCTTATAAAGCTGTACAGAGTTGTTGTTGTTGTACAGTTTAACACCATTTTTCAGCACATGATAGGCTATACATGGTAGCCAGTGAAATGGTGGAGGAAGAACACAAAAAAAAAACCTGGAAAGAAGCACAGACTCACGAGAAGCTACTGGCAAGCTTTCTCACATTGGCTGAATCTGAGACTCTAACCCATGCAGACAGAGGTGAGTTGGCAGTGATCCGTAACAAGGAGCACATTAGACCACTCAGCCACTTGGGTCCCCCTGTACAGAGTATCAATCTGCTTATAATTTAGTCACACATGCCTGGGTTTTCAGCCACTTCTTGTAACTGGGTCACAAATACATGAGATTTCACACACTTTTTGTAATTGATTTAAATGCATGGGATTCCACACTTCTTCAAGCTTCACATGTAAAGTTTTATCTTGTACTTGGGCTGAAAATATATGGGATTCCACCCACTTCTTCAAGCTGCACATGTAAACTTCATATTGTAAATGGGTCACAAATACATGGGATTTCATCCATGTCTTGTAATTGGTTCACAAATACATGGGATTTCATCCATGTCTTGTAATTCGTTCACAAATACATGGGATTTCATCCATGTCTTGTAATTCGTTCACAAATACATGGGATTTCATCCATGTCTTGTAATTCGTTCACAAATACATGGGATTTCATCCATGTCTTGTAATTGGTTCACAAATACATGGGATTTCATCCATGTCTTGTAATTGGTTCACAAATACATGGGATTTGATCCATGTCTTGTAATTCGTTCACAAATACATGGGATTTCATCCATGTCTTGTAATTCGTTCACAAATACATGGGATTTCATCCATGTCTTGTAATTCGTTCACAAATACATGGGATTTCATCCATGTCTTGTAATTGGTTCACAAATACATGGGATTTCATCCATGTCTTGTAATTGGTTCACAAATACATGGGATTTCATCCATGTCTTGTAATTGGTTCACAAATACATGGGATTCCATCCATGTCATGTAATTCATTCACAAATACATGGGATTTCATCCATGTCTTGTAATTCGTTCACAAATACATGGGATTTCATCCATGTCTTGTAATTGGTTCACAAATACATGGGATTCCATCCATGTCTTGTAATTCATTCACAAATACATGGGATTTCATCCATGTCTTGTAATTCATTCACAAATACATGGGATTTCATCCATGTCTTGTAATTCGTTCACAAATACATGGGATTTCATCCATGTCTTGTAATTAGTTCACAAATACATGGGATTCCATCCATTTGTTCAAGCTACACAGTCAGTCATGTAAAGTTTTATCTGTTTATTGGTAATTCCAGAGACTGAAACATATCTGCTGAGTCATATAATCATTCAATTGACATACAAATTGATACAAAATACAAAACACTATGTTGAAACAGTATTATATATCATACTTGACATAGAACCAAGAAAATACACAAATAATTAAATGATCACAATCTAAAAATTGTTCACTGGCCGGAAAAAGAGGGAAAGACATTAAATGGAGAAATTGCAAACTTAGTCAACTTTCTGGGGTTATAATGAATTCTGAATAATAAATTCAAAGACTTTCCCAATCTTTAAAAGACCGCAAACACAAATTTCCAAGACCAAATTTCGCAAACTTTTTGTATGCAAGTTATATGAGAAAACAACAAATGCAAAATACAACAATATTGTTAAATGATGAAATTCAAACTATAATTAATTTCCTAATATTGCTTTACAATTATCTGGAAGATAGGTTAACAAACATTGTTATTTCAGAAATATGTAACAAATGCAATGGATTTAATACAAAATAAATAGTTTTCTTAACAGACATCAGCACTGCTTTAAATGCATTATTATAGTTGTTATTGTTTCTCTTCAATCATTTTGGAAAGAGAAGTCACTACTGTCATCTTTGTTCTGCTCTTCTCCTAAGAGCATTTTATTCTGTGACAAGCACAACGAGTCCTTTTAAGTCTGCTTCTTCTGCCTTCTGAACAGAGGAAGCATACAGGCTGGCAATGTCAGCTTCAAGATGCAGCTTTCTGGCTTTAAGTTCTTCCATTTGATCCATGGCTCACTCCCATTTATTTCCTTTCGTGATTTTTTCCTCATGCTCCTTGTCTGCTTTATTCTTATCCAGACAGGCATGGTACTTATGTCTTTAAGAGGAGGCAATTGTCATCATTTCAATCCTAATGATTTCCAAAGGGTCCACCTGCTTTTCTCATTATGTCAATGATTCAACAGTGATGACACATTATCAAAACAATTTTATCACTTGTTTATTGAACTTATTAAAAGGATGTTAAACCTTCAGTTCTATACTAAACCAAGGAACATTATTATGAAGAATAATATTTTTGAAAATGATTTTTGTCCCTAAAATGTGTTCAATAATCTGACTGTAAAAGTATATTTAAATGGGCCCTCTTTTCAATTTGCCATGTCTCCCAAATCATTGAATTAAAAAATATCGTATTGTATGCCAGAAGTTATTGTTATTTTGCCCAAAACAACCAATAACTTCAACTTCTACATCTTTGTTACACTCAATGAATAGTGTGTAGTTACTGTATATTAATTTGCATTCTACCTTTGGAATGACATGTAGGGACTTCGAAGTTGATCATCTTTTTACACAATGCGTAAAATGCTTTCCATTTACATGTTTTATCCTTTTTCAACCATATCTTGTCTTTCTCTTGTTCAAGCCAGATACCATTGAAAGAGCCAAGATCTGGCATTTATAAACACAATGTGAAACAAAACTGAAGACTTAAATTGACAACAAATTACACTACTATGTGATCAGAAAAAGACATGATTTGATACTATAATGAGAAACTGTTACACTGCTTTGTGACCAGAAAAAGACATGTTTTATTACTATAATGAGAAACTGTTACACTGCTATGTGATCAGAAAAAGACATGGTTTGATACTATAATGAGAAACTGTTACACTGCTCTGTGACCAGAAAAAGACATGATTTGATACTATAATGAGAAACTGTTACACTGCTTTGTGACCAGAAAAAGACATGTTTTAATACTATAATGAGAAACTGTTACACTGCTCTGTGATCAGAAAAAGACATGGTTTGATCCTATAATGAGAAACTGTTACACTGCTCTGTGATCAGAAAAAACATGGCTTGATACTATAATGAGAAACTGTTACACTGCTTTGTGACCAGAAAAAGACATGATTTGATACTATAATGAGAAACTGTTACACTGCTTTGTGACCAGAAAAAGACATGTTTTAATACTATAATGAGAAACTGTTACACTGCTATGTGATCAGAAAAAGACATGGTTTGATACTATAATGAGAAACTGTTACACTGCTCTGTGATCAGAAAAGACATGGTTTGATACTATAATGAAAAACTGTAACACTGCTCTGTGACCAGAAAAAGACATGATTTGATACTATAATGAGAAACTGTTACACTGCTCTGTGATCAGAGAAGACATGATTTGATACTATAATGAGAAACTGTTGCAATGCTCTGTGATCAGAAAAAGACATGATTTGATACTATAATGAGAAACTGTTACACTGCTATGTGATCAGAAAAAGACATGGGACATGGGTTTGATCCCCCAGGGAGTCATATCAAAGACTAATAAAAATGGTACTAACAGATGCATCATTTCACACTCAGCATTAAGCGGTTAGTGTTAGGACTGGTCAGCTTGGTGTCAGGATAATGTGACTGGGGGGGGACATCATGCAACATGTCTGCAACATGATGCCCCAGTGCCAGACATCATTATAAATTGTCACACTGCAGACATTATAGCGATATGACTGAAAATTGTTTTAGCTACATTAAAAATCAAAATTTCACACACACACACACACACACTACTCAAACCCAGAAAATGTGCAGGTGATATTAATCTTATGATATCTGAGAAAAAGAGAAACTACATTCTCTGCATATAAGGTCAACATTTATAGGCACCTAGGTGACAAAGTATCTGAAATACCTTCATCTGGGTGATTATTCATCTGAAATACCTTCATCTGGGTAATTATTCATCTGAAATACCTTCATCTGGGTAATTATTCATCTGAAATACCTTCATCTGGGTGATTATTCATCTGAAATACCTTTGACACAGTCTATTTTAACTTAAATATTTTTTCCAGCGTTACTTACCACAGCTTCAGTGAAGCAGCAGCTGTCATCTTGCTTGCTAACTGGTTGGAAGTCAAACTCATCAGCAAACCTCGAGGATGACAATATAGTGGAAACTTCATCATCGACAGAAACCGCTATACTGGTCTGTAAGTGAAGTACAGCATCTATTAACTGAGATTGTCATACTGTATCAGGGGTATAAAAGTAAAATTAACTAAGACGTGTAATTTTCTGTTAGTAAACATACCAATGAAAAGGTTTCTGTCTGAAGCATTTGAATTAACTGAAGACTTACTGGCCAACAGACCAGTTCCATATCAAAGAAGTCAGTCAGTCTGCTGAAAAATATTTTTGCTCCAGATTTTTTTGATAAAATCTCCATAGTTTGCAAGGGTTGGCAATACCATCATTGGATTCACAAAACTATGAAATGTATCGATCCCTGAAACAAATAAATTTGTTTTAAAAAAAACTTGCTGAAATTTCGGGGGGGGGGGGTCTTCATTTTTTTTTTATTACTACATTCCCATTATTTCTGAGGCACAAAGCTCCTGATGTAATGATAAAATTCCGTGGCATAACAGGCAATCTCTGGAATCAGAGATAGTCTTGAAATGCTGGGCAAATGCATGCACCAGACAGTGTGGAACATCATGTGTGGTTCTGGTAGAATCAGATTTTATTCTCTCAATGCAATCAGGTGGGTATATATTTGCAAAAAATCATCACACCATTAAGTAGCAGAATCAAAGAAATGCTATATAATATCATAAAAAAAACCTCAGCATCCATGTCATCTAAAAACATTTTGATTATAATGTAATTAAAAAATTGGGAGATTTTGTATGGAAGTCAGTGCATTAATAATAAGTTCCGATATACCAAGACTAACTTTCTTATGATAGGTACTAAACTTAATACAACATATTAAACATAAAAGTCCTGGCATGTAAGTCAAGCCCCTGATCAAAGCACAGCTGTAAAACATGACCTTGACACCAAGGTCAAAAGGAGAGAGAAAACATGTTGCAGATTGAATTATATGAATTTTGATGTAAATTTAATTAATTTAACATGTAAACTAAATGCATCAATGAGTTCTGAAAATATAAGCCAATGATAAAACCTTAATGGAAAGTTTCCATGATAATGACTTTCGACTCCAAGATCAATGGAATGACACCAAAAACAACTTGTTGTAGCTTGATTCATCCGACATATGAAGAAAATCAATCAAGGGTTAACTTAATATAAGCAACAACAAAATTCTCTGACTGTGACCATGCCAATAAGGATGTGGCCTTGTTTTGCTTCCTGATATAGTGGGCCAAATAACAAAAATTAACAAAAGTTATATACTGCATTTTCTATAAATAGTTGCATTTTAATTAAATGACTGGGATCATTAGTTAAGCCAAGTCACAAATGTTGGCTTTGTACCACTATTGAAAAGCTGAGAGGCTGAATCCAATGATCCTTTTAATTACCTCCTTATGTTTTAATATTACAAACTATTGAAAATTAATGATTTTTCAAAAGGACAATAAACAGCTGATTGGATCACTAAGTAGCAAACCTTTAAGAGATAACAACTTGTGCAATAATTTAATAATTTGTCCTTTTCTGTATCGTTAGCAAAATCTGAAGAATAACTAACTATTATGGCTGCCTTTGTCTAAAGTGCATTTTATCTTACAAGACAGAAGTCTAAGATGAGTATAATGTGGGCAATTTATTTTACAAGACAGTTGTCTCGGATGAGTATAATTTGTGCAATTTATCTTACAAGACAGTAGTCTCAGATGAGTATAATGCATACAATTTATCTTACAAGACAGTAGTCTCAGATGAGTATAATGTGTGCAATTTATTGTACAGGACAGTAGTCTCAGATAAATATAATGTATATATACTTCTTAGAAGACAGTAGTGTCAGATGAGTATAATGTGTGCAATTTATCTCACAAGAGAGCAGTCTCAGATGAGTATAATGTGTGCAGTTTATCTTACAAGACAGTAGTCTCAGATAAATATAATGCAAACAATTTCGTACAAGGCTGTAGTCTTTGTGGAATATAATGTGTGCAATTTATCTTACAGGACAATAGTCTCATATGAGTATAATGTGTGCAATTTATCCTACAAGAGAGAAGTCTCAGATGAGTATAATGTTTGCAATTTATCTTACAAAACAGTAGTCTCAAATGAGTATAATGTGTGCAATTTATCCAACAAGAGAGTATTCTCAGATGAGTATAATGTTTGCAATTTATCTTGCAAGACAATAGTCTCAGATAAATATAATGTATTTATACTTCTTAGAAGACAGTAGTGTCAGATGAGTATAATGCATACAATTTATCTTACAATAAAGAAGTCTTGGTAGAGTATAACGTGTACAATTTATCTTCCAGGACAGTAGTCTCATATGAGTATAAGGTGTGCAATTTATCCTACAAGAGAGTAGTCTCAGATGAGTATAATGTGTGCAATTTATCTTACAAGACAATAGTCTCAGATAAATATAATGCATATATACTTTTAAGAAGACAGCAGTGTCAGATGAGTATAATGCATACAATTTATCTTACAATACAGAAGTCTTGGTAGAGTATAATGTGTGCAATTTATCTTACAAGACAGATGTCTTGGTGGAGTATCATGTGTACATTTTATCTTAAAGACATTAGTTTTGGAAGAGTATAATGTGTACAATTTATCTTACAAGACAGTAGTCTCAGATATGTATGACATTTTTAATGGGTACAATTTATCTTACAAGACAGAAGTCTTGGTGGAGTATCATGTGTACATTTTATCTTAAAGACAGTAGTTTTGGAAGAGTATAATGTGTACAATTTATCTTACAAGACAGTAGTCTCAGATATGTATGACATTTTTAATGGGTACAATTTATCTTACAAGACAGAAGTCTTGGTGGAGTATCATGTGTACATTTTATCTTAAAGACAGTAGTTTTGGATGAGTATAAAAATGTGTACAATTTATCTTACAAGACAGTACTGTCTCAGATGAGTATAATTTGTGTAATGTATCTTACAAGACAGTAGTCTAAGATGAGTATGTTTTTAATGGGTACAATTTATCTTACAAGACAGAAGTCTTGGTGGAGTATCATGTGTAATTTACCTTACAAGACAGACATTTTGGTGGAGTATTATGTGCACATTTTATCTTTAATGACATGTTTTGGAAGAGTATAACGTGTACAATTTATCTTACAAGACAGTAGTCTCATACGAGTATAATTTTGCAATTTATCTTGCAAGACAGTAGTCTCAGATGAGTATAATTGTGCAATTTATCTTACAAGAGAATAGTCTCAGATGAGAATAATACATACAATTTATCTCACAAGACAGTAGTCTCAAATGAGTATCATGTGTGCATTTTATCCTAAAGACAGTAGTCTCAGATGAGTATAATGTGTGCAATTTATCGTACAGGACAGTAGTCTCATATGAGTATAATGTGTGCAATTTATCCTACAAGAGGGCAGTCTCAGATGAGTATAATGTTTGCAATTTATCTTACAAAACAGTAGTCTCAAATGAGTATAATGTGTGCAATTTATCCAACAAGAGAGTATTCTCAGATGAGTATAATGTTTGCAATTTATCTTGCAAGACAATAGTCTCAGATAAATATAATGTATTTATACTTCTTAGAAGACAGTAGTGTCAGATGAGTATAATGCATACAATTTATCTTACAATAAAGAAGTCTTGGTAGAGTATAACGTGTACAATTTATCTTCCAGGACAGTAGTCTCATATGAGTATAAGGTGTGCAATTTATCCTACAAGAGAGTAGTCTCAGATGAGTATAATGTGTGCAATTTATCTTACAAGACAATAGTCTCAGATAAATATAATGCATATATACTTTTAAGAAGACAGCAGTGTCAGATGAGTATAATGCATACAATTTATCTTACAATACAGAAGTCTTGGTAGAGTATAATGTGTGCAATTTATCTTACAAGACAGATGTCTTGGTGGAGTATCATGTGTACATTTTATCTTAAAGACATTAGTTTTGGAAGAGTATAATGTGTACAATTTATCTTACAAGACAGTAGTCTCAGATATGTATGACATTTTTAATGGGTACAATTTATCTTACAAGACAGAAGTCTTGGTGGAGTATCATGTGTACATTTTATCTTAAAGACAGTAGTTTTGGAAGAGTATAATGTGTACAATTTATCTTACAAGACAGTAGTCTCAGATATGTATGACATTTTTAATGGGTACAATTTATCTTACAAGACAGAAGTCTTGGTGGAGTATCATGTGTACATTTTATCTTAAAGACAGTAGTTTTGGATGAGTATAAAAATGTGTACAATTTATCTTACAAAACAGTACTGTCTCAGATGAGTATAATTTGTGTAATGTATCTTACAAGACAGTAGTCTAAGATGAGTATGTTTTTAATGGGTACAATTTATCTTACAAGACAGAAGTCTTGGTGGAGTATCATGTGTAATTTACCTTACAAGACAGACATTTTGGTGGAGTATTATGTGCACATTTTATCTTTAATGACATGTTTTGGAAGAGTATAACGTGTACAATTTATCTTACAAGACAGTAGTCTCATACGAGTATAATTGTGCAATTTATCTTGCAAGACAGTAGTCTCAGATGAGTATAATTGTGCAATTTATCTTACAAGAGAATAGTCTCAGATGAGAATAATACATACAATTTATCTCACAAGACAGTAGTCTCAAATGAGTATCATGTGTGCATTTTATCCTAAAGACAGTAGTCTCAGATGAGTATAATGTGTGCAATTTATCGTACAGGACAGTAGTCTCATATGAGTATAATGTGTGCAATTTATCTTACAAGACAGTAGTCTCAGATGAGAATAATGCATACATTTTATCTCACAAGACAGTAGTCTCAAATGAGTATCATGTGTGCATTTTATCCTAAAGACTGTAGTCTCAGATGAGTATAATGTGTGCAATTTATCGTACAGGACAGTAGTCTCATATGAGTATAATGTGTGCAATTTATCTTACAAGAGAGCAGTCTCAGATGAGTATAATGTGTGCAGTTTATCTTACAAGACATTAGTCTCAGATACATATAATGCACACAATTTCATACAAGGCTGTAGTCTTAGTGGAGTATAATGTGTGCAAATTTTCTTACAATGCACTAGTCTCAGATGAGTATAATGTGTGCATTTTATCTTACACAGTAGTCTCATTGAGTATAATGTGTGCAATTTATCCTACAAGAGAGCAGTCTCAGATGAGTATAATGTGTGCAGTTTATCTTACAAGACAGTAGTCTCAGATACATATAATGCACACAATTTCATACAAGGCTGTAGTCTTAGTGGAGTATAATGTGTGCAAATTTTCTTACAATGCAGTAGGCTCAGATGAGTATAATGTGTGCAATTTATCGTACAGGACAGTAGTCTCATATGAGTATAATGTGTGCAATTTATCTTACAAGAGAGCAGTCTCAGATGAGTATAATGTGTGCAGTTTATCTTACAAGACAGTAGTCTCAGATACATATAATGCACACAATTTCATACAAGGCTGTAGTCTTAGTGGAGTATAATGTGTGCAAATTTTCTTACAATGCAGTAGGCTCAGATGAGTATAATGTGTGCAATTTATCTTACACAGTAGTCTCATTGAGTATAATGTGTGCAATTTATCCTACAAGAGAGTAGTCTCAGATGAGTATAATGTGTGCAATTTATCTTACAAGACAGTAGTCTCAGATGAGTATAATGCATACAATTATCTTACAAGACAAACAGTCTCAGATAAATATAATGCATATATACTTCTTAGAAGACAGTAGTCTCAGATGGGTATAATGTGTGCAATTTACCTTACAAGACACAAGTCTCAGATGAGTATAATGCATACAATTTATCTTAAAGACAGTAGTCTCAGATGAGTATAATGTGTGCAATTTATCTTACAAGACTAGTTTCGGACGGGTATAATACGTGTAATTTATCTAACAATACAGAAGTCTTGGAGTATAATGTGTGTAATTTATCTTACAATACAGAAGTCTCAGATGAGTATAACACATACAATTTATCTTAAAGACAGTAGTCTCAGATGAGTATAATGTGTGCAATTTATCTTACAAAACTAGTTTCGGACGGGTATAATACGTGTAATTTATCTAACAATACAGAAGTCTTGGTGGAGTATAATGTGTGTAATTTATCTTACAATACAGAAGTCTCAGATGAGTATAACGCATACAATTTATTTTAAAGACAGTAGTCTCAGATGAGTATAATGTGTGCAATTTATCTTACAAGACTAGTTTCGGACGGGTATAATACGTGTAATTTATCTAACAATACAGAAGTCTTGGTGGAGTATAATGTGTGTAATTTATCTTACAATACAGAAGTCTCAGATGAATATAACGCATACAATTTATCTTAAAGACAGTAGTCTCAGATGAGTATAATGTATGCAATTTATCTTATAAGATAAGAGGTATCAGTGTTATGTCATGCCTTAGGTGATAAGAGCAAAGTCCAAACACAAAGACACACTTTGCCATACTGATAAAATAAAGTACTGTCAATATGACATTTTAAATCTGTTTGTGTTCTATAGTTACACTCTATGTAGGCACTAAAAGGACATGATTGACCACAAAGATTCTTGACCACAGAGATTCTTGACCAAATAGTCTATTCGACCTCGACTTTTGATCAAGATATGTGCAGAAACTAATTTTTTCTTTCTGACTTGAATAGTGTTGTTTAACTTTAACAATCATTCATGTTAAAATCCCAGTTATAAAACTTATTTTGTCACAAAATACTAAAGCATTTACTCACCCTGAAGACATTCTGATGGTCAAATTTAAGGTGGTCTGTAAAAACCCATGATCCCTCCGTGGTAGACAACACGTCTGACAGGTTGACGTTCTTTGGGTAGTTTGAACAGACGATATGTGACAGATGCATATTTAATATCACCTGTATAATTTAGAAATGTATATTTATGTGCATATCTCAGATCCATAAATATAATTCATGTTTGATTACCACGATCAATCAAAAAGCAATGGTGGATATAACAGTATTCATCTTATTTGTATTAATCTACAAACCAAGCTTAACATCAATTAACAAACTGAATGTAATTTTGGTAGTACAACAATTTTCATATGGTTACTACGGAAACTCAATACTTGCTCACGAGGCATTTGAAAGCAAACCCTTGTTTGAACCATGGCACAAAGTGTCTCGTACAACATTATCTTTTAATTTATCTGTACGTCCTGGTTGTCAACTAGATCTGCATTGCTAAAATATATAGGTTGCCACTGAAATACAAAATGTCTAAGCTAATAAAGTTTAAAATTACAAAACTTATATAATTTTTTCTAATAGAATGAAACTCTAATCAGGTTATATGTTTATTCATATAAGTTCATTTTCATCTGTGAAACTAAAATAGGTTTTACTTAACTATATAAGAAAGCTTTTCATTAAATTGAAAGTCAATTCCAAACATTTTTTTTTAAAAAAGTACCAAAAACAATGCTAAAATAGCAACAAAATCAAATCAGATCATCTACATTTGATTTGGCTATTTCAAGTGGTTTTTGCTTAATTGTAATAACAAAGGTTTTTTTTGTACAATAAGTTCAAGATGAAAAATGCGAAAGTCAAATAATCAAATTGGATCAATTATTTATGCATTTAAACATGACTACCAAGTTTGATTTGTGTGTCTCAAGTGATCTGTGCCTAATCAAGGTCATAAGGCATTTGTCAGGAAAGTCATGATGCGTATGAAGACTTTACCCACGATGCTGAGAAAGGATATGCCACTGTAAGTGTTGCAGTTACTTCTGTCACATTTGTTTTTGTTGTTGTTGCTCTAGTCTTTAATGTCATTTATTCAGCATGCAATAGGCTATACATGGAGGCCAGTATTAATGGTGGAGGAAGAACCTGGGAAAATCCCCGGAAAGAACCACCAACCCACGAAAAGTTACTGGCAACCTTTCTCACATACCCACATTGGCCAAATCTGAGACTCGAACCCATGCAGACAGAGGTGAGATGGCAGTGATCTGTAACAGAGAGCACTTTATACCACTCTGTCATTTGGGGCCACCTTTGTTCTTGTAATACAAATATTAATTTGTCTACATTGGGTGGTTTTGTTCCATCATTCTGACAAAATTTTGTCACAAATTCTCCATTCCAAAAGTTGAAACATGTGTTACAAAATATAAAATTTGCTGTATCTGCCTAAATATCCAAAAAGGTTGCATAACATGAATCAGGTCATGATGAAAGTGATTATGAATACCAAGTTTCATGTTTCTATATCAAGTAGTTTTTGTCCAATTGTGCTAACAAGGATTTCTTAAAAAACAGTCTCCATTCCAAACGTTCAAAAATATTTATTAAAAATCGCTATAATGGTCCAAAAATATAAAAAATGATGCATTTGACAAGTGTATACAAATATGCCTACTTTCATCTGTCTGTCTTGATTGGTTTTTGTGCCATACTGATAATGACAATCTCTGGATGGACAGTGGGACTGATGGACAGTGGGGACTGATGGACAGTGGGATTGATGGACACTGGGATTGATGGACAGTAGGACTGATGGACAGTAGGACTGATGGACAGTGGGACTGATGGACATGTGGGGACTGATGGACAGTGGGACTGATGGACACTGGGACTGATGGACAGTGGGACTAATGGGTAGTAATGGATGATGGACAGTGGGACTGATGGACAAAACAAAATCAAGAAGTTCTGTGGTAGGGGAATATAGTTACATTTTTCTTTGGTTGCTATGAAAGCTAACATTTGCAACATAAGCAGAAGCTAATAAAAACACAACTTAAGTATAACATATACTTGGAAGCTGATCGTCTCATGAAACAAATTTTATCTACTGAAAGTATTTTTAACTGTTAGACTCATTGATTGCAGACTGTCTTTAATGAGTATCTGTTTGGTTCAGTCATAAGATAATTCATATGTAATTCAATAAGAAATAGAACAAAAAAAAATCAAGAAAGAATAAAAGAAAAATGTTCACTGTAATTTCACTTAATATATAATATACAATTAATACTTATTATCATTTAGTTTCAGCTTTCCAAGAAATTTGCTTTAAGTGTAAACAATGTATACAACATTTCAAGCAGCTATGATACTTTTATCTACAATAAAATACTACTGGGGTCTTACGATAGTTTTTCCAGCAGATATGATACTTGATACATCTATATTAACATTACTACTTGGAACCACTATTTATTAAGTTCCAAGGGTTGTTATCGCTGGGGTGGATGTGGGAGATAAACACCCACTTCCCTTGGAAAAAACCCAATGGCTTGCATCTGATAGAGCTTCTGATAACCAAATCCAGGTCTTCACGAGTGGCTTAACTAAGCCTGGCAGAACCTATTTAAATGGAATGGAGAAGGGATGACAGGCGAGTTTATGTTGCCTCAAAACCAGACACTTTGGGCAGATGGGGCTTGTTAACCTTGGGTGGTCTCCCATCTAGGAAAAGGTAAACTTTACCTTCAAACCTTCATTGCCTTGCACCATTGCACCATTACCCTCACATGGAAAGGCTATGGGAGTAAACCCTAACAGAAAATATGGAGACGGAGTCCCTAAGGCAACTTGACAATGTTTTCAGTGTCATCTTGGCAACTCCTGCGATGCCGCTGGTACCATGACATAAATAGACTTGTCCTTTCCCTTGGATCTATCAGCTGCATGGAAAGGGGAAATCAGCTGCATAGGCAACAACTGATTCCCCATATCACCCTGCCCAGGCTTGTGCCCTGGAAAGGACACTCCAGCTTTGTTTCACAGTGTCGACACAACAGCAGTTTACTGATTATAAGTCATCGCTCAATTGTCATAGAGTCAGACGCCAGGGGTTGCTTCTGATGGTGAGAGAGACCAACAGGTCTCACTGGACAGCTACCGCCCACCTCAAGCTGGGCAACTCCCAGACAATAATGTTCCATCCCGCAACAGTTTGTCTGTCATACTGGGTGTGTTGAGATTAAGGTACACAAGTACCTAACAAAGCAGACTGCAACTATTGCACCAAGAAATAACAAATGAAAACCAGCAAGTAAACCTCCAATCTTCAAGCTAGGTACCTGGAATGTCTGGACCATGCTGACTGGACTCTCAGATGCTTTTACGGCAATCAGAGATGTTTGAAAGACTTCATTCATCAATGACAAACTTATTCCAGGTCGACATCACTGCACTACAGGAGACAGAGCTACCACCAGATTCCAGTTCCATTAGAGAAGAGAACTACATATTCTTCTGACAAAGAAAGAGTGTTGATGAAGCCAGAGAGTTTGATTTTGGATTCGCCATCAAGAACTCTCTGATGGGGATGATAGAACCCTGCCAACAAGTAAACAGAAGACTCTTATCCCTCTGCCTCCACACAACTGGGTCAGTCAACCTGATCAGATTTTACGCCCCCAAAACTAAGTGCCACCAAAGCTACCAAGGATGAATTCTACAATGAATTAAACTCACGCATTGAATAAATTCCCAAGGAAGAGAACTTTATATTACTTGGCAACTTCAATGTTAGGGTGGGTGCTGACCATGACTCTTGGCCTTCCTGTCTGGGCAAGTTTGGCATTGGGAAGATGAATGAGAGTGGGCAGTGACTCCTAGAGATGTGCTTGTACCATGAACTCAGCATCACCAAAATCATTCTTTCAGAAAAAGTCACAGCATAGAGTGTCTTGGAGGCAGTCCAAACCCTGGCCCCAACTGGACTTTATCATTATGAGATGGTCTGCCATGAAGGGTGTACTTCTTACCCGTACCTTCCACAGCGCTGACTGTGATACTGACCACTTACTGGTGTGCTGCAATATGAAGCTTCAGCCAAAAAAGATACACCACTCTAGGCAAGAGGGTTAACAATTTACTGATGTGTGCAAGACGTCATATCCAGACAAGACTGCGGAATTCACTTATGCCCTCTTCAAGACATTTGATTAAGAACCTCCCAACTGCAGTGCCTAAGAGAGATGGGATCATATCAGAGACTGTGTACAGCACAGCCACATGGATCTTTGGTAAGAAGCAGCCATAGAACAACAAATGATTTGAGGCTAACTCTGCCACTATCACGCCAGTCATAGAATAACGTTGCAGTGCTCATCTGGAATACAAATGATCCCCCTGCCAGCGGACTCTACAGGCATACAGGTCTACAAGAAGCAAAGTGCAGAGGTTAGCACAGCAATGCACCAATGTATACTGGCTTCAGCTCTGTCAGAGCATACAGTCAGCAGCGGATATCGAAAGCATCAAAGGCATGTACAATGACATAAAGAAAGCAATGGGTCTCAAGAAGAAAATGAAAGCACCAAAGAAGTCTGCCGCAGGTGATACCATCCACGACAAGGGCAAGCAGAGTGTTGGGTGGACTACTACTTTGAACTGTACTCCAGAGAGAACGTGACCAATGATGCCCTCAATGCCATAGAAAACCTTCTGATCATGGCAGAACTAAACAAGGCCTTAGAGAAACTGTCCTTAGGTAAAGCTCCAGGGAAGGATGGCATCAAAGCAAAAATCATCAAGTGCGGCTGCAGTGTGCTGCTCACACCTGCACGACCTCCTATACCAGTGCTGGGATGAGTGTGCAGTGCCTCAGGACATGAAAGATGCCAAATTGTAACTCTGTACAAGAACAAAGGTGACAGAAGTAACTAAGAGAACTAGAGGGGCATCATGGGATAAGTCAGCACACACAACATCCTGAACAGACTACAGACGCTTGCTGACAGAGTGTATCCAGAGTCGCAGTGCAGGTTCCAAGCAGAGAGGTCCACAATCAACATGATATTCTCTGTCAGACAACTGCAGGACAAATGCAGAGAACAACACAAACCCCTCTTCCTAGCCTTTATAGACCTCACGAAGGTGTTCAATCTGGCTCTGAGACAGACTTTTCATAATCCTGGTAAGATTTGATGCCTTCCAAAGCTAATAAGCATGATCCAGTCCTTCCCCAATGATGTGAAAGGTACAGTGCAGTATGATGATTCAATGTCTGACCCCTTCAACATCTGCAGTGGAGTAAAACTGGGTTTTGTCCTAGCCCCCATGCTCTTCGGCATGTCCTGCTCAAGTGTGCCTTTGGAACATCCACAGAATGGATCTACATGCACCCACAATCAGACGGCAAACTGTTCAACCTGGCATGACTAAAAGCAAAGAGTAAAGTGCGTGTAGAAACTATCAGAGACAAGCTATTTGCAGATGATGCTGCCGTAGCCACTCACACAGAAGCTGAGTTACAGCACCTGATAGACTGCTTTACAAAAGCATGTGGCCAGTTTGGGCTGACCATCAGACTAAAGCAAATGAAACTGATAGCTCAGAGTTAGTCACACAAACCCTCTAAGCAGCAGCATCATCATCAACTATGAACATGAGGTAGTAAGTCAGTTTAGTAGTAAGTCAGCAGTAAGCCAAGATTCCCAGCATGGTTACACTCCTCCGCCAATGTCGCATCAGATGGCTATGCCATGTATGTCGGATAGATGACTGATGGATCCCCAAAGACCTTCTTTATTCAAAACATTGTTTCTTGTGACTAATGGATGCCAACAAAAACTAGGGACCTAAGACAACATTTCAGGCACCTATGATACTTATATCTACATTACGCTTACAACTGGGGACCTAAGACAGTTTTTCAAACAGCAATGATACCTACATTCTACATTCTGGGGACCATAGACATTTCAAGCAGCTATGATACTTGATATATCTACATTATGATTGCTACTGGACACCTAAAACAGTTTTTCAAACAACAATGATACTTAATACATCTAAATACTTTTATTGTGCAGTGATACATCAAAATCTTACCTAGTTTCTGTCTTAAGTCTTCTTGATCCACTAACATTGGAGATGCTGTGACAAGCCTGGGTCGACTGAAACCAATCTCTTCAGCAAAGGAATACAGATCTTTCCAATATAAGGCACCTGCCAAGCCTTCTCCTGTGACAGAAACAAAAAATTGCAATGTCTGTACATGGAACATGAAACAAAAAAATAACTATCAAATTGATGGTATATTTGGATTTGGCAAGTCCGTCAAAATGGCACTCCTCATTAAACATTTGTTGCATTACAGTGCTGATAAAAGTGTTCAAGAAACTACACTAAATATAATGAAGCCTACGGTGGTTAATTTCACTAGCTGACAGAAATGCCTTTCTAATTTTGATTACAATTTGAAAGCACACAGAAAATGTAAAGAAGAGAAGATGAGTCTTCAGCGGAAATGATTCTGCATTTATTTCAGATATAGTGCTCACATACAACGATCTTTGAGGCAAGTGATTATCATTGAGGCAATCAGTATGCAAGGCAGTCAGATATAAGCAGCCACCATTTTTCACAGATCATTTAACTGGCTAATAATAGTCAATACATGTACTAACATCATTTTATGTCCTGTAAGCGCTTCTGTTAGAAAGGCTAGTTTGCTAATTTACATAGGCAATATACATAGGTATATCAAAGAGGTGCATACCAAAGAAACAAAAATGATCACTTTTTTTGCTTGAATGACAATGTTTAAAGCATTGCTCATACCAAGTTGGATTTTACTCCAATCTGATGTCAATCCCATTGTCATAGTCATGGAGGGCATCAGTAAGCATGGAAGAGAATATCATACCAAAGAGAGATGGGGCCAATACAAAGCCTTGCTTGACTCCACTGATGACTGGGAAATGTTCAGATGACTCACCATTTTCCCCAACACAAGCAAGTATACCATCATGAAATTGCCAAACCATTACAACGAATTAATCTAAGTAACCAAATTTTGCCAATTTAAAACTTCTAATAACGACTGACTGCGTCAAAGGCTTTTGTTAGATTGATGAATGTTATATACATGTTGGAGTTCTGTTCCTGGCATTTCTCCTTTTGCTGATGAGCTGCAAACACCATATCTGTGGTCTTTAATGATTTCCTGAAGTAACATGAACTCTCAGGCTGGAACCCATGTTCTTTATGATGTACAAGGCAATATAGCAGAACTCTGGCAAGGAATTTGCTGACTGTTTACAGCAAGGAGATGACCCAATTGTTGCATACTTGTACTCCTGTGGTATAGTTCCTTGAGTCCACAATAACTGGAAGAGTGTAGTCAGTTTCTGTGCCATGTGTGAGCCTCCAGCTTTGCCGACTTCTGCTGGTATAGCATCCATTCCAGGTGCTTTGCCATTTTATAGCAGGTCAATTAATTTCTCAGTTTCAGACAAAAGTTTAGGATCAGCAAGTGATTCTTTGTTTTCCATTTGGAACAGTCTAGCAATTGCCTCCTCACTGAAACACAATTGTACATTGTGATGTTGCTTAAGTGTTCTACCCATCTTTTCAGCATCTTTTCTTTGTCAGTGAGCAGTGTGATGTTGTCAGCACTCAATACTGGAGATATTCCTGAGGACTGCAGCCCATGGATTGTCTTCAAGGTGTTATATAAGTTCTTCATGTCATTCCCATTTGTGTAGGACTAAATCTCATCCGTCTTGTTGCTAAGCTATGGGTCTTGCAATTCTCAATTTGATTTGAACATACCTTTGGTGTTCTTGAAAGCTGTGTTCACAGATGATGAATTCCGGTCTACTAAACCGGCCTTTTGTTGCTGTTTTTTTTATATTCAGTCATCTCTGAATGGCGGAACTATTCTTGTCAAACCAATCTTGATGTTTACATGTGGTTGGACCAATGGTTTTGGACGCAGCTGAGCACACACAGTCTCTACAAAATGTCCCAACATTCTCAGAGTTCACATGAATTGTTTCTAGTTGGCTGCACAGTTCTTCAACAAATGCCTCTTTTCCACTCTTCTATTTCTTTTCACATACAACAAACAACATATCAAAATTAGTCATTCTGGAGTGTACAATATCAACAACAATTAGGCAACAAGAAAATGCATGAAGGCAGAGCTCAGTCAACAAGTTTAAACAGCTCTTGCATGCTTGAAACTCCCTCATAGTCATGCAAAGGAAAAAATATCAATTCTTATGTTGACAAAAATATGACATCTAACAAGTTCATCCAGTCATTAATGGCACTTGAATTAACTCCACACCTACCACTGAATTGAGAGCAGCAAAGATTTAATTCCATTGTTCAACAGAATTGGGAGCAGTAATGTCTTAATTCCACTCTCCAACAGATTTTTAAATTTGTTTTAAGGTCTATCTGTTTGTGTGGTGATGATATTTCACAATGTTCAAAGTCTATTTAGTTTTCAGGGTGGAAGGTAGTACAAAAAATCACTTCCTGACCTTCACCCACCTCAAAAAGTAAATGGTCTGTTCCTAACTATACTAACTATATTTATAAAAAAATGCATGAAATGCTTGAAAAGGAACAAATACTCTATTTTCTTTTAATCTGATTTGCAGTTACAGTAATTTTCTTTTGCATTACATTGACAGATAACTTATTCACAATTGTACATCTGTAACAATAATCTTCCTTGGGGTGTATAAAAACATTTTTTGAGTTTCAAATAAAAAGGTAATGATCTCTGGGAGGTTAGCATGCAATTAATGGATGATAATAAAAACAATAAAATATTAATGTCATTTACCTGTTTTAATATCGTATAATATTCCAATATTCTCAATTTACTGAAGTAGTAACATCTTTTGGGATTCATTGCAATGCAATATTAAACTGACAGACATAATTATGAAATGCCAAACATTCGAACCTACCCCAAAGAACTTCATCATATTGAACAAACTCTGGAACTGTTCTGTCGGCATACATATCACTAAAGTACAGCTCTCCTCCAACCTAGAATTAGGAATGAAAAGATTATATAATCAATAATATACCAAAAAAGTGTCCAAGCAATGAAGATGCCCCTGACATTATGATGTAATTAAAAGGTAAGATCCTCAGTCAAAAAGGGACTAAACATAACATGACAAAGCTAAATTTGACCACTGTCTTAAAATTCAATCTAAAACCTCATTATCAAATTAGCTTTAATTTATTAAGTCCTACAAAAAAAGCATCACCAACTTTGTAACATATTCAACATGATAAATTTACAATTTATTAATTATTAAATTGTTGTGGCGTTCCACAGGGGTCTGTTCTTGGACATGTTCTCTTCATTCTATATACTCAAGTGTCATAGATCATCACGCAGTGTCTCAACAATTGTATGCTGATGACACCCAAATATACAAGTCTAGCCACCCAACTGAAGTTGATGCTACCATTCAAGGAGTAGAGAGGTGCATTTCTGACGTGAAATCATGAATGACGTATAAAAATCTGCATATGAATGATGATACAACTGAGGCTATTCTGATCACAACACAAGGACTTTCTCATTCACATCCTGTACCCCAAACGAAATATATCAGCAACACCAGCATTAAATTCACAGTCAGTGCAAATCCAAGGTGTTACTCTGGACAGTACTCTCACATTGCACCAACATTTCATAAACATATGCAAGGCTGCATATCTTGAATTGAGAGGCATCAGCTTCATTCGCAAATATCTTTCAATTGATGCCACTAAAAGACTTGAGCGTTCATAAGTATTTTTAAGACTAGACTATTGTAACTCAATTCTGTCTGGTTTGTCTCAATATCTACTCAAGAAACTAAAAAAAAGTTCAAAACACAGCTGCTCCCATCATCTTTAGAGTACCATGATCAGAGCACACCTTCCCGTTGCTCTGTACCCTACACTGGCTATCCATTTGATCCAGAATCAAACACAAAATGTTTCTCTGTGCTAAGTTTCACTGATGGACTCCAGTAGGGCATAACCGACTTTTGATCCGGAAATCGGATTCCACCGGATAGTATGAACTTCCGATTAATCGGAGTCGGACAAGGCAGGAACGACCAATTCTGATAATAAAAATAAAAAAGTTGAATTTCTATAGCACCGTGTCTAACACTACGTGTCATTCGATAGTGCGTTAATAAAGTTAAATAAGAAGTCAGAAAAGGCCAATATGGTCAACACAACCACGCTGTGAGACAATCTATTTGAACTCGCGGGTGAAAACCGGAAATGAAGCCGGATATGGTAAAGTACTAAGTAACATGCTAGACACGGCAAAACCAGATACCAGAAACCCGGAAACGGAAGATGAAATTTTTTAGAAAAAAAAAAATAAAGATTTAACATTTCCGATTAATTGAATCGGAAAAATTTCATGCCCAAAATCCGGAATCGGAAATCGGTAGAAAAATGCTAATCGGTTATGCCCTTGACTCCAGTCTAGCATACCTATCTGACCTCACCCATGTGTACACACCAGCAAGATACTTACGCTCCTCTTCTGACAATCATATACTCATTATTCCCAATATGAAAACAAAGTCATATGGACAATGTTCAGGGCCCAGCAATGTGCAATGAATTGCCCAGTAAAATCAGACACAAAGACAGTGATCCCTTTCAAGAGTGCTCTTAAAACTCTAATTTTTGACTACAAGAACAAACTTAAAGACATCATAATGTTTCCTACCTTAAATATTTTCAGCATTTTTTATGTTTTCTAATTTTGTGATGTTTGTTTTTGTTTTCTGTATAGATGTTATAGATGTTGTAAAGCACTTAGAGCTTCTAAAGTTTAGGCGCCATACAAAGTCCTCATTATTATTATTATTATTAAATTACTACATAATGAATACACTGATAAAGAAGATGCTCGATCTGATATGATGTAATAGATGTGTGAAACAGGCTATGATACTGCCACACATATGGTGGAAGCGGGAAAAGCAAAGCCAGTGCAGATATTTAATTTGCAGTTGAATCATCATAAGTAACTATATAAAACTGATTCAGATGATCATAAGATAAGGAAACTGTTAAAAAGGTTGATGAAGCCAAATGGAAACTGTTAATAAGGTTGATAGAGCCATATGGAAACTGTTAAAAAGTGATAGAACCATGTGGAAACTGTTTAAAAGGTTGATAGAGCCATTTGGAAACTTAAAAAGTTGATACAGCCATATGGAAACTGTTAAAAAGTGATAGAACCATGTGGAAACTGTTACAAAGGTTGATAGAGCCATATGGAAACTGTTAGAAAGTAATATAATCATATGGAAACTGTTAGATAGGTTGATAGAGCTATTTGGAAACTTAAAAAGTTGATACAGCCATATGGAAACTGTTAAAAAGTGATAGAACCATGTGGAAACTGTTACAAAGGTTGATAGAGCCATATGGAAACTGTTAGAAAGTAATATAATCATATGGAAACTGTTAGATAGGTTGATAGAGCCATTTGGAAACTGTTAAAAAGTTGATAGAGCCATATGGAAACTGTTAGAAAGTGATATAATCATATGAAAACTTAGGTTGACTGAGCCATATGGAAACTGTTAGAAAGTGATAGAACCATATGGAAACTGTTAAAAAAGTTGATAGAGCCATATGAAAACTGTTAGAATGCGATAGAACCATATGGAAACTGTTAGAAAATGATAGAACCATATGGAAACTGTTAAAAAGGTTGATGGAGCCAGATGGGAAACTGTTATAAAGTGATAGAACAATATGGAAACGGTTAAACAGATTGACAGAGCCATATGGAAACTGTTAGAAAGTGATAGAACCATATGGAAACTATACGAAAGTGATAGAACCATATGTAAACTATTAAAAAGTGATAAAACCTTGTGGAAACTGTTAAAAAGGTTGATGGAGCCATAGGGAAACTGTTAGAAAGTGATAGATCCATATGGAAACTGTTAAAAAGGTTGATAGAGCCATATGGAAACTGTTAGAAAGTGATAGATCCATATGGAAACTTTAAAAAGTTTATAAAGCCATACTGAAACTGTTAAAAAGGTTTTTAAAACAAGATTCCGTGGGAAATGTCAGGGTTTCTTTGGGCAAAGTAGGCTATAACTGTACTTCATGTTAATATGAACAATTATTCATCTTTCTGTATGTCTCATGGTCCTTATTATGATTGAAATTCTACAAAAGAAACTGAATTTTTGTGAATTTCATCTTATAACTCTTTACTGAACTATGGCAACCAAAAGGGAAATATTTTAAATGGAATTAAATGGGGAAAACACCCAATTTATCAAGGGGTTCATTATTTACCAACATGAAGGCCATTCAATATCCATCCATCCATCCATCCATCTCCCAGCTACATACAGATATAATGAAACCCTAAATATTTATGAATTGCCCATTGCCTACATCAACTACCCAATTATGTGATGACCATTCATGTATTTCAGTTATACCCAATTATGAATTATACAACTGAAAATTAAGTCATGACCATTCATGTTTTTCAGATCCAACACAGTAGCTCAACTGGTGGAGTACTGAAATTGTAATCCAAAGGTCATGCATTTAATACCTTATCAGGCCAACCTGCATTGGCTACTTTGGAAGCCCAATGAAAGGCCCTCAACTAAAATTTCCTGGCAATAATATAGCCTACAATGTGTTCAAAGTACTGTTTAAACAAAGCAAAACACAAAATAAAAATACAACCAAACTTTGACAAAAAACTTAATCAAGATTTAAATTGACCTTGACCATCCAATCAAAGGAAGGATCTGAATGCATAAATCAGGTCACTGAGTCTTAGTATGACAGCAATATTTCCAATAATTTTAAACTCATAGCTAGTGATGGGAATCGGTCAGAAGTTCACAATTGATAATAGGTTCCCCTTAACCAATTGATCATCAATTATAATCGCTTACTAAGAGCGAATTTTATAATCGGTTACTAAGAGCGAATTTTATTTTTGTTAAACAGTTATATCTTTGATCAAGAGTTCAATATGTTTATACATGTACTGGAGTAATCTCTTTTAATCACATGTATACTTTAACCTGACAATGCTATTATATTGTGTGTTACTTTTGTTCTACATCTTAGTTAAATGAATGCAATTATTTATGGCTGATCAGTCATATGAAACTGAAATACTGCAACAATCCCCCGAATTCTTTCCTTCACATGTGATGTGTCTATAATTTAAAGTATAGAAGGACATGTTTTTCTTGTCATTGTTTATAAATACTACAAAAGATGTTGCAATTTAACTGAAACAAATCAACAAAATATGTTTAAATTTATTAACTGATCAATTTAACAACTTAACCATGTAATAATGACGTTAATTATGAATCAGAAGGTTTCATATTTGTGGTTGTGAAGGGAATTAAAAAATTTCAGATCAACTTTAGTGGCTGGGAGTTTGACTAACCATTGTGCTTTGCATACACCTAAAAAGAAGTCTCCATTTACACACAATTGATTATCTTATTGGTTTGCTCAACCAACTGATGATCAATTATAATTGATAATCAAAACAAAACTACCCAGCCACACATAAAACCTCGGAAACCATATCAACAATGGATAACAATGATGATATAGATAATGAAATCAAAATGAGTGATACATCTGTTATGTCTCTACTAAAACAGGGGAGGCAACTTATATGTACTCTTCCCATGGCCAGGTGGATGCAGAGAGCATTTTCAGAGATGATAGATATACAAGTCCTAGGAAATAACCTTGATACTTGCACCTGGTGGAACAAACTGAAATCAAAGTTCAAAGGTCATCCCAACCTTAGAGCTATCCAAGTATCATAATGTATTATAATGGCAATAATACATCTGATTCGGTAACACCATATGATGACAATTATCACAAATACTCATAATGTATTATTACTGCAATATTACATCGTTAACTACATGTGATGACAACTATCACAAATACTCATAATGTAAAACCTAGCTGTACCTTCAGAACTTTGTATGCTTCTTTTAGCACGCTTTTCTTGTCTGGACAAAGGCACATGACACAGTTTGACCTGAAAAAAGATTAAGTTGAAACTTAAAAGAGTCACTTGAGACAAATGCTACAATGGCCAAAATGAATTTCTGACTTTTTAAGATAAGGCTGTTTTTATTTCTTCTTTCTATATGCTAAGGGCTGAAACCATCTCTGACATTCTGAAGCAAAAACAAGGTTTTCAAGATGGCTGTGAGAGCCATATTAAACGTAAGATAGGTAACATATTCATTCTGGACCTAATATATATGATATTATAATTTTGGCAAAAATCCATGTAAACATGACCATCCATTTAGGAATAGAACCAATAACAAGATGGCTGCCATGATGCCTATAGTGGAGGTCAGATCAGCATAATTTTACTATAATGCCAACTAGATACTAGATGTATTCAGGTGTTGATATGATCTTTTTGGTAGAAGTAGCAATAAAAACATATTAAACAATTCTTCTATAGTGTCCATATTTCATGTCAGGCTGGCACCATTTTCATTTAGAAACAATTAGCATCACATTAAATCATTTTGGTGGAAACTCCAAATTTATGTCATTATCAATCCTAGAGGAATATCAAAAAAAAAGATTTCTGAAGAGATCAGATCAGATCCATTTTTATTTAGGACCAATCAGACATTATAAGAAGTTTTCTGGTGAAAAAAACAATCTTGATAAATCTTAAGAGTTCATAAGATTTTTCAGCTAAGAAAAAATAGAAATAACATGATTTTAAAATTAGAACTATTTCAATTTAAAACAATCTCAATATCATATTGAGTCATTTAGTGGACCAAATGACTGTTCATTCTTGAGAAGTAGCAATAAGATTATCACAATGTGAAATGTAGCATCAATGTTGGATGTACAAGCAAACAATTTCTAATTGTGAATTTATAGGTGACCATTACTAAACCTTTTCCAAATAATCAAGTCACTAAATTGTCAGAGAGATCATATACAGCAAAAAAAACCCATCTCAATCATTAGAGGGTCTGCTATCTAGTTGTAAACAAGCTATTTTCTCTCAATGATTCCCTGATTTTTCTATTTTTTAACTATTACTAACAGAATAAATACCAAATGAAATCAAATATTTTCTTTCAAAAATCTTTTCATCCTCCTTCTCCTTGGACACTTCGAAAACTAATAGTAAAATCATTATAGAAATCTGAAACCTAATTAGACAAAATCATTATATATAACTCTTAAAAAAACTGAATTATGCTCTAATCACAAAACTGTTATCTTGATCAGACCTTCAGATATCTTAAGGAAAAAAGAAATAGTAAGAAATAAATATACATTTACCATTCTGCTTAATAGATAATAGAAAATCAAAATAAGAAAATATATATTACCTAAGTTTGACGAAGTGAAATCAAACAAAAATGGGCACCTAATTTATAAATATTTTACATGGTTTGTGGTGTGATGGGAACTAATTGAACAATGTACAAGAAGACATAAAAGTACCATTATTTGCTTGAGACAAATAATGTAGGCTAATGCAAATCCATTAATGGCATTCTAACAAAAACAGTTATAGATCTGTTGATTGATTTCTGATACACAGTTCAGTATATACTGTTGTAGATCAGGTAATGGCACACTGATAACAAGACAGCATGTACAGTTGTAAATCACTTAATGACATGCTGATACACAGTACAGTTTATACAGTTGTAGATCAGACAATGGCATACTGATAACAATACAGTATGTACAGTTGCAAATCAGTTAAACAGATAATGATACAGAATAGAGTATGTACAGCTGTAGATCAGTTAATGGCATTGCTGATAGATAATACTGTATGCACAGTTGTGAATCAATTAATGGCATGCTGATACGCAGTACATCATAAATCATTTAATGCTGATAGATAATACAGTATGTACAGTTGTAGATCAGTCAATGGAATGCTAATACACAGTACAGTATGTACAGTCATTAATCATCTAATGCTAATAAATAATACAGTATGTACTGTTGTAGATCTAGTAATGACATGTTGACACAGTTAATAGCTTGCACATGCATACAACAAAAGTACCTATACCAGCTGTAGATCATTTAATGACATGTTTATACATAAAACAGTGGGTACATCTGTAGATCAGTTAAGCTAAAAAAACAGGTAAAGCTTTAGTTCAGTTAACAGATTGCATATTCATAAAAAAAATAGGTACAGTTGTAGATCAGTTAATGACATGCTGATACATAATACAGTAATACCTGTCCTGATAGACCACTGCTGTGAGAGAGCGCTTATTTGAGAGACCAAGATTTCCATGCAAAAATTTATTGAATATATAGTGTTATGAGAATATAGACCACCTATCTTGAGAGACCATTACTTTTAGGAAGAAGGGGTGAACTTTCAAGATAGAGTCTTCTGTACAGCATGTACAGTTGTTGATCAGTGATACCTGGTATAGTATAACAAAGAAAAAGCACTGATGAAATATGAATGCTCATCGGTGGTGCCAATAAAATGACCTAAATAAACAAACTAACTGAATGTACACACATAAAGACAGGGAAAAGGATTGCAGCTACCACATTCATGATGGGCATAAAAAAATAATTAAAATAAAATTAAAACATTTTAAGTCTTCACAAGAGAATTTATATAAATTATAATGCATACTGTATTGGAAATATAAGAATTTATATAATACATACTGTATTCAAAACATGACTATGCAGTGACATAGTACTAATGATATAGACAAATCTCTAAGGAAAATAAGCATACACAATGATATCCTGTGAGTCCTCTGGGATGCCTATTTCTGTCAACTTTTCAATGTACCCCTGAATAAACTTCACATTGGGGGTTATGTAACCAAATTTCTCTGTGTGGTAGTCAATGTAATCTCTGGCAACTTTCAACTGAAATAATGGGGAGAAAAGATTGCATGTACATATTGCTGTTGTAAAACATTTTTGCAACCAGAAAATGTATGGCAATGGTTCATTTAAGTATGATTGGCATCAAAAATAATGATTAAATTTAATATAACTAGGATTCCAATGACTGCTTTGTCTTACATTTTCACATTCTGCATCTTCAGAAATTGTCAGTGACTTCATCATGGAAATTAGGTCATTATAATGTAACTTACTTTTTGTTACAATGAACAATAATCTCCATAACAAGTGAACCAATGTTGCATGAAGAATGTTCAAGGAAGAATTAGACATATATTAGAATTAGACATATATAGTATTTAATATAGACAAGATATAGACTAAAGCCGAATTAAAAATATAACAAAAAAAGAAAAGGGTTTTGGAAGCTTATTAACTCTTAGTTGCGAGATGCAGAATACGCCAAATACCTATCGTATTGTAAAACAAATGCCAGATAAATCAGCCATTTTTTTTCTTCACATCATTGTGGATTACTTTTTGTGTCTGCAAGGCATCTTAAAACTTATCTTTTACTTTTGCATCCAGATGCAAAAACAAAATACCAGGAAATTCAAATGATGTATATGATAAGGCAAATAAAGACAAAGTAGTTACAAAATTGGTTATAACCTAAATGCATGCAAAAAGACTGAGAAAGATTTTAAATTTATGAAACTTTACACATAGGTAATAACATGCCTTGTATATTGCATCAACAAAATGCCTTTGAAATCACCTGTTCATCTGTCATGTCAATGCCTGTCACAAATCCATTCTGGCCAACCAACTTGCTCAAGGCAAAACAGTCTCGCCCACTTCCACTGCCAAGGTCAAGGACATACATGCCCTCCAGCTTCTCTGGGATCACAAGGCCACATCCCTACTGTCTGAGAAAAATTCACACTCTGTTTATTCAATAACATGTTGATTACACATTCATTTGCACCAATACAATTTGTTTACTTAACACTGATGTATATGCAACACAAGCAAATCAATTTAAGGTAGGAAGTGACTTAATTTAAATCAGATTTTACAACTCCTGCATTTGGTAGCATATATTTGTATCTACTGGGCTTTCATATTTCAAAGTAACAAACCTAGAAGCCATCTGATATAAAAATAGAACAAGCTACTTGCATAAAAAAACTAACCTATAGTTTTTGGGCAATATAAGGACCTTAAAGGTCAAATGAAACGATTTTGATCTTCAAATTTAATAAGTTAAATGATCGATTATTATTTTGGAAGTAAAAAAAAAACTAATGAAATTAATTAAATCAATGTCGGGTGCACATACCCGGTCATCAAAAGTCGAAATGTGCGCACATGTGACCTGGCTTACTTCCCTTGAATTACCTCTTCTGTTGACGTCATACGTGCCATACAATTGTAAACAATATACGGCGTGGGTAGCAAGATAACAAAATGGATTATATTTCTGATGAAAGTTCGACAGATTGTGAAGAAATGCCAGACTTGACTTCGACGAAACCGTCAATAACACCATATATGTTTGAACCAAGATTATCTTCGGTACAAAATGTTTCAAACAGAGACACAAGCTCCGAGTCTGACTCGGACGACAGTCACCTTTCGACCGAAGAGAATGAAGACTCCTTACTTGACGAAGAGGTTGATGAAGTGAATCTTTGGTAAGATTTCTAACAAATACTTATATTAGGAACAAAATGCAATCGGTTTTTTAAAGTATTTGGTTACTGTTTTGCTCGTTTCAAAATAAGGTTTAATTGGGGGGGGATGATGTTTTGTTTTCAGATTTCCTTGCATGTATCTAAGGACCTTACATTGTATATAATGTGCATATTTTTATTCACATCTGCTTGAAAAAATTTAACTTAAAAAGTTCATCCGTATTGTCACCACAAATATAATGCTGATCATTTTGTTAGTACATTATACAGTTTATATGTAGATCTTGGAAAAGGTAGATTTTTTTTAATGAGAATAAACTGATTTGACACACTACTTTAGTATATTCTTTTAATTGTTGCAGGTGTTCTTGTCAACACAGCATGACAATGCAGACAAGAAGTGAGTCAAAGTGTTGCAAAGACACGAATTTCTCACCCAAGCAACAGAGAAATCTAGCTGTTTTGCTAACCTTACTTTTCTTATCTCAGTCTAGTCATCTCAGACCAATCGTCTCAGTCATGGTGTCCACGCGCTAAGAACTACTTTTAACAAAAGAAACCCTTCTTGTCTTCTGCTGTGCCATAGTTGTTCTCAAGTAAAACAACAGCAACAACAACAAATAATATATAACCAAAACATAGTTACTTAAAGTTAATCTGTCTTAAAAACACACTAAAACAAAAACATTTTCATAGAGACAAATACACACACGCATACAATTTCTGAAAATTTACTGTGCTAGATAGGATAAAATTCTCAATGGTGTTTGAAATGAACTATGTCAGAAAACACTAATCCATGCACATAAGACTATATACCTATACACTTCATAGCATCCCAACTCTCTAAACAACAACGGAAAACTTAGCAACAGTTAGAAATGTGTAATGTCAAATATGCTATATTATAATTTCGTTAAGCATCTCCGTTGTGCTCCAGCTGAATATACCTCAAATATTTATTGACAAATAATACACTTACCAGCCAGTAGGAATCATTTATCCCTCAACACACTAATCCACAAGCAAATTTCACTGCATTACTTGCCATATTTCCAAGACAGAAATATAAATTTTGAAAGAATCTGTGAATTTGAAAGTTTAGCACATGGTTATCCTTCAGGGTCTGCATATTTAGAGGGTGATGATGGTCTTTTATACGGGAGAGTGGGGTACTCAAAATTGGAAATGATGAAAGGAAAGTTTCTTTCTAATAAATATTAAATATTTATTGTCAATTTCATATAACATCCATATATTAAATGTGATAATACCTCATTACTATGCGACATTTTATGTTATTTTCCTTTGCTCACGCGTATGAACTGTGTACTTCGGATGCAACGGTCACTCCACAGCCCTCATTAGTATATTTGTATTCATGCGCCGCAATGTATACATTGGGTCGTGAACACTAGTAAAGAGTTCTTTATACCTTAAAGGATAATATTGGGTGAGAAAAATAATCTACGTTGGGGTTTGGACCGAGACAATGAAATCCCAGCCGCGGGGTTACATTATATGCCTCCCCACGAGGCTTGTCCGAGTGGGGAGACATATAATGTAACCTCGCGGCTGGGATTTCATTGTCTTGGTCCAAACCCCAACATAGATTCTATATTTCTCACCCAAGCGACAGTGAAATCTAGCTGTTTTGCTAACATTACTTTTCTTATCCCAGTCTAGTCATCTCAGACCAATCGTCTCAGTCATGGTGTCCACGCGCTGAGAACTACTTTTAACAAAACATTGTTGTCTTCTGCTGTGCCATAGAGACAAATACACACACGCATACTATTTCGATGTTTTGATATTATGTTAGTTCGTTTTAACTAGCATGGTCAAGTTTATCCTATATGCAGGACTAGCTCAGTACATTTTTAGATCATTAAATGTAGCTAAAGCAACTGAACTAGTTGTAAACACATCGCGTGAAACATTGTATATACTGTTAGCTACATTTAATAAAGCTGACCTGAAAACTTACTGTGCTACAGATTGGATAAAATTCTCAATGGTGTTTGAAATGAACTATGTCAGAAAACACCGATCCGTGCACATAAGACTATATACCTATACACTTCATAGCATCCCAACTCTCTAAACAACAACAAAAAACTTAGCAACAGCCAGAAATGTGTTATGTCAAGCATGCTCTATTATAATTTTGTTAAGCATCTCCATTGTGCTCCAGCTGAATATACCTGCAATATTTATAGACAAATAATACACTTACCAGCCAGAAGGAATCCTATATCCCTCAACACACTAATCCATAAGCAAATTGCACTGCATCACTTGCCATTATTCCAAGACAGAAATATAAATTTTCAAAGAATCCTTGAACTTAAAGTTTAGCGCATTGTTATCCTCTGGGGTCCGCATATTTTGAGGGTGACGAGGGTCTTCAAGTGGGGTAATCAAAATTGGAAATGAAAGGAAACAGTTTCTTTCTAATAAATTATAACTATTTATTGTTAATTTCATAGAACATTCATATATTAAATATGATAATACCTCATTACTATGCGACGTTTTATGTCGTTATTTTTCTTTGCTCACGCGTATGAACTGTGTACTTCGGACTCAACTGTCACACCACAGCCCTCATTAGCTTACTTGTATTCATATGCCACATGTAAAACTTGCACACTTTTAAAGAGTTCTTTTTACTTTAAAGGATAATATTGGGTGAGAAAAATAATCTACGTTGGGGTTTGGACCGAGACAATGAAATCCCAGTCTAGGGGTTATATTTTTTGTCTCCCCACGAGGCTTGTCCGAGTGGGGAGTCATATAATGTAACCCCGCGGCTGGGATTTCATTGTCTCGGTCCAATCCCCACCATAGATTCTATATATAGTGGATGGAAAAATGGAAGAAGCAGGCATTTCCTGCATAACAGAGCATGATGGTTTCCAAGCAAACTGTTTGAATGAACATGTTTTGGAAACATCTTATTATGAGTATTTGGAGGAACATGGACCAAATGATCAAAATATACACAAGTTTTTTTTACATTTGTTTTATTAAGGAATAACTGTTCAAGTTAAATAGTTCGTTTGCACCTTCTAGTAAACACTAAACACCCAGTCTCTTTTCCCCCAAAATCAAGTTTTACCCTTTTATGTATAGTTTTCTTAATTTGTAGAAATAAAACACAAAACAACAGCTGTTTATAGAGGTGTTAATAGTAATGCAAAATAAAAGTAGTAATAGATGATGAACATGACAGCAACAATAAAAATTAAATCAAATCAATTTAAAATAAATATATATGCATGTATAAATGATTATTCATCTGTACATCTATGTGCCACATTCAATTTTAATACCTCTTCAATGATTTTAAGAATATTTTTTTTACAGACTGTACAGATATATAGCTTATTGAAGATTTGTGCGATGGATTTACCAAAGACTGGGTAAAAAGCAAAGAAAGATCTTGCCATCATGTGTTGTGAAAGCGATAAGAGATAAATTTCCATCACAACAATATTGTGAATTTAAATATCCTAACTAAATTCTTAAAGAGACAAAACTGAATACAAATAATTTTAATTCTAGTTTAAATTGAATCTTGAAATGTGTCTATCGACTATTTCAATTTTTAACTGTCTTGGCAATGCCTGTGCCAGAGAGGCTGGTCTAACTTTGTCTTCTCTTTGTCTGGCATCAAAGGCTTCTGAATAGCTGGTGTACATTTCCCGTCTGATCAGAAGTTCATCAAACAAGTCATCAATATATCCTGCAAACAGTCAAATCAAACTGTTAAACAAGAAGAATTGCTGGTTAGATGTGAATGCTGTAATTTTTGTAAAAAATTAAATAACTTATTGTATGTTTGTCTGGTTTTAATTTCTTTTGCAACTCCTCCCTTTTGCCATTTCGGGAAGGACACTTGATACTGGTGACTGCCATCTAATGTCACCGCCTGACTTCTATTTACATTCTCATTGAAATGCAATGTGGCAAGATAAAGCCTGCAATAAAAAAAGATAATTTGAAGTTATTGAAATGTTGAACGAATAAAACTACTTTTTGAAAAGTATGACTTGTTGAAATGAACAGTATACTGGGAATTTATGACTTATGACATACAATTGTTATTTTTTTAATTTACTATATCAGTAAAACCAATTTGTGGTTACATCAGTGTATTAATTTTGACAGTATAATTACCTTGCTTCCATCTGGGCATGGAAAAAGTGCAATGATTTTGGTGCATTTTGATTTTCTTAATTTGTAGAAATAAAGCACAAAAAAAACAGCTGTTTATAGAGGTGTTAACAGTTATGCAAAATAAAAGTAGTAATAGATGATGAACATGACAGCAACAATAAAAATGAAATCAAATCAATTTAAAATAAATATATATACATGTATAAATGATTATTCGTCTGTACATGTGCCACATTCAATTTTAATACCTCTTCAATGATTTTAAGAATATTTTTTTTTTACAGACTATAGCTTATAGAAGATTTGTGTGATGCGCTTCTTGTTTCCCATCTATCATCAGTTTGGGTTCCTATTGTTACCATGCATGGTTCTGCCTGTCTAATTACTCTCTTTTAGTTTACTAGTACACACATTTATTTACTTAAAATAGTGTTTGCATTAAAAATATAACAAACAATTTATATATATATATATATAATATAACATATTATAATATGAAATTATATATTTTATTCATGAACTTACAGTGGTTCTTGTTTGACATGAGGCATTATATCTTGCGGTTAGTTGCAAACCAGGGGCATGGCAATCATTCTGATCCTGCTCAGTATCAGATTCATGTGGTGTCTCCTTGCTTTCATTAATGTTACATGTATTGTCATTCTGATCACTATCAGATGAATCCTTCAATACTTCTGCAAGTGTCTGCAAAATTTTTTAAAAAATAAAATAATTTAACATCTTTATTTAGCAACAAAATAAATAAATTATAAAGGAATTTACTAAAAAAAATCTTTGTATTACTGAAATTGTTAATTGTGTGGATAGCAATTATTCATGCTAATCATAATGAATGAGCAGTTGTTTACTGTATTAATTAGTGATTATATCTTTTGACAAGTCCAGACTCACCTGCTGTGCTTATCTCATACGTACAAACCCATTGTTCTTGGGTGAAATTCGAGAGATCTAGTTTATTTATAGATTCATATTAATGTTGAAAATACAGTTTAATTTTAAAAAATAATGATTAGTAAAACAATTCAATTATAAATTTAAGAAAGGGGAAAAAAATACTTACTTCAATTCTTTTTCTTTTTGCTACTGCCCCCGATTGTCGTTGTTTTCTTTTGAGTGAATCCGCGTTTTCACATCCTTGTTTTTTCGATTCAAAATCGAAAATTGATGGTATTGCATCTCGTTTTAGCTGTAGTTTTTTCAATTTGTAGCCGATTATCATTGCTAATGAAGGATCAACAACAAACTGGTCGTTGGTAAAGTGCTTTGCACAAAGCCTCGAAGTTTTCGATGGACTAAAATCTTTCCTTTTTATTCGGGAAATCCAAACTTTTCTCCGCTTTTCGTCTTTCGGAAATTCAAATAATCCTACCCCTTGACCTGATCCAGTTTTACAGTTAAAAGCGACGCAATACACCATTTCACTGCTTATCGATTCACACAGGTAAACTTGCTTGTAAACAAGGCTTGTTGTGACACAAGTGACGTCATCAGCAAAGGGAAGTAAGCGATGTAAATATTATGGCGGGAAATATGTACCCAATCATTTTGATCGATTTAAATGGGGTATGATCATATTTTTCAATCGAGGAAACGTTAATAATGATTTTAAACACAAAACTGTACAACATTTTAAATAAATCGTATAACTCATATACAATCGTTTCATTTGACCTTTAATTCATGTGAAAACTCTCCAGAAAAATATGAACTCTGAAAACTCTGCAATTAGGAAAACAGTTTCATTACATTAAATGACTGAATGTAGTCAACAATAATAAGAAGCTCGTAAAGCGTTTCTTCATGTCGAATACTTACCCAATCATAATACCACAGAAGAACTACTACTACCTCAAAAGCCCAGCCCTCCTAGATTAAAAACTTTTAGTTAAAAAGCAAAATTACCTGCCCATTTAGGTAATGGTCAGGCACAGTGATCTCCACATAATATAGGGACCGGAACAGAAAGCATGTTTGTTAAATGGATGTAATTCTGAGGAGGATGGTAGGGTGTATGTTTATTAATATTGGGTACGCATTCGCGAAGAAACATATACTAGAAAAATTCATTTCTTCTTTAAATATGTTAACCAATTATAATACCGTAGAAGAATAGGTAAAAGGGGGATTGAGGTAAATCCTCTTACACCAGAGATGCCATATCCAGTCCCCAAAGGTATGAGATAGCTTTAAGGTAACTAAGACATCTGTCTGGAAGCATCTTTCATAAGGGAAAATTTTACTTCTCGCAAAATCCAGTGAAGTCTTGAAGCTGCATCTTAAGAAGCTGTCAAACAAACTGGAAAGGTGACCTGTTGCACCATGGTTATAAGTTATGCCAGATCAAGGTGAGCCTTTGGAACAAAAGATCTTGGAGGTAAAAACTGGAGAATGTAGACTCTAATCTCTATCACACAGCATCAATAATGTCATTTAGAGATTGGGTCCAGTCAAAGGTTATGCTTGTGGTAACTGCTCTAACCTGAGCTGAAATGTGCAACAAATTCATTAAACTGGAGTTATTTCTCAATATTCAGGGTGAATAATCCACTTAGTCCTGAATTAAAGGGTTTGTGCTGTTAAATCATCATGTTCTGAGCAAAATAGTGTGATATCCCTCGACACATTAGCTCAGTTATTTTATATACTACTTCAAAGCTTGGATTTGATCTTGTAAGTGGTCTTGAGTTGAAGTGTCCTGAGTAGACAGTGATTTCATTACAAAATTCTCATTACCCACATGGGAGCCTGCAATGAAATAATGTGCATAAATGAGTGAAACTGACTCATCTTGTTGACACAGCATGCATTTTGAGTACGCTGATAATGCATGTATTTCATGATTCTGCCTGCCATGACTGTTAATGCAAATCTTGTATTAAAGGCGGGTCAATGATGCGCTTGTAAGTTTGGGGTTTATGAACGATATTGATCCATTATGTTGAAACTGTAATTAGATGGGACCTCCAAGAAATGCATTGCAGATTTGGTCTGCCAACTGCCAAAGTAGTGATGCAGGACTTGTACAACAGGTGAATTAATTAAGATCTTTAGCAGTTCAGGTGGTGTTTTGCTCATATAACGAGTCTGCTGTTTGTAGCCTGTAGCTGGTTGTAGACATATCAAAAAACTTTGAAAGCCATTTGAGTGGGGTGTGAAATTGTGTTCTTGCAAGTCCACACTGATCACAACTGACAGCATTAGGGCCCATTGATGTATTCTACTGCAAAGCCAAGAGCATAACAGAGTTGACTGAATGTACTTTACGTAAGGATTAACTTGTAGCTGTGTTGTTGCTGAATGCGCTGTGACAAGGTTTGGTACTTGCACTCAAAATAATACTGAGTCCCAAGGAACTGCCGTTGGATCCCCATGTCATCATGGTAAATCTTCTACAATCAGCCATGAAAGATTGGAGTCTGAGATAAGAGTAGGATGTGGGGCTTGTATGAATGTCATTGAGATAGGGATGGTCTGATGGAAATGCTGGTGGAAACGAAGAACCTCCCACTAACTTGTCTACTTGGTTCAGCACTTAGTTCTGCAGCTGTAGGACTGTTTCCCAGTGACATGCACTCTAAGGACATCTCTGTGACTTTGTTGCCTTGCAAATCCCTCTGCTATGACTGCGATTGAGAGGGACAATGGTTTGATGCAAATTCTGTCAACCAGGTAGGAGAATAAATCATGGAGATTGCAAGCATACCTTGGGCAAAGATAGTTCTGTATGGTGGGGTAGAGAGCATCAGATCTCTTCCAGTTGCTATTACGGCTATAGGGCGTTGTACCTCAGTCTATAATATGAAATGAAATGAAATGGACCGCTTCTTCCATTGAGATTCCTAGTGGAAGGATATAAGCTGTGTTCCACATACAGAGAATCATCAAAATATTGGATACTAGATTAATTCCATGGTGATCATCACAACACTGCAAATCAAAATGGAAAACATGAGGTATTTGTGATATAATACACATGTAGATGCTTGAAACTTGTAATTGACAAATGAATGTACTCAGCTCTGAAATCTCAATAACTGTTCAGATTGTGGAAGCAACTGACAATAGAATATTCCATATATAATTCTCACCTGATATCTGAACTGTAGACTTGGGAGGTGATCTAGAAAAAGAAGAGGACTGAACTAGTCCAAGTAAGATTTAATGATGATGAGTGAACTTGAATGCCAATTTCATCATCTATAGATTTAGGTAGTGACATTGATGTTTATTGCATTACCTATGAAGTAATTGAAGAAGAATGTCAATGATGGTGGCCCATTGCACTTGTGAGCAGGACACACACTGAACTAAACGTATATAGGATCTGCTCTGTTATGTTTTGCAGATTTAGACCATAGGTGAGATCTGACAACCATTTAACATGTGTAATTTTCTGTGGCTGTCATTCCTACAGTAAATGTCAAATTTTTATGGACACAAGTCAGTCATAGCTCGAGGGACAAAGATTGCTTGCATCCAAGGGTTTATCATTCCTGGGCAGCGAGATGAAGAGCAGCAACATGCATCAGACACAGTGTTTCATATCAGGATTATGGATCGAATATGTGGGTCAAATATCCTATAACCTGTCCTAACCTTAAGAACTGTTCAGTGAGTGTCCCGCTTTAAACTTGTGTGAGACCATGCAGGGTTACACACTATGGGAAACACATGTAGATGGGTGCATGTGACCTATAAAGGTAGAAAAATATCTCATCAGGGCTAATAATCAGAAGAGGGCTCTAAGTAAACAATTTGAGTTGCAAATGACCTGGTTTGTCAATTTTACTCCCTGTCCAGAAAGAAGCACTGAAGAATTGTTTACAGTACTTACCTGGACTGTATGAAAAGTAAAAATTAAATTCTAGTACTAGCTTACCCATAGGAAGACCAATTAATATCTAATATGTATACGACGTCTGTCAAGATAAAATCACCTAATTTTCTATACTCTTATACACTCCCAGTATGTTGTATAGTGAAATAAAAAAATCATGTTTGATGTATTATATCAAAATTTTCCTATATTTCCATTACATCCATTGAAATCTTAATATACAATGGAATAATCTAATAATATAAGCAGATCTGTACCTTGTGGACACTTGTTCATGCACCATTCCCAGTGCTTCAATAATATGCTTTTCCATTGGCATTTTACTTTTTAGACATGATTGTACTTTACAATCTTCAGTTTTCTGAAGCTCTTTTCCATAGTAATTCTTGACTGAATCAAAAATTATTCCATCGTTTGTAACCATTATTTCAGCTGAAAGAAAATACAAAAGCAGGCGTCATGCTACAAGGTGAAGTTGCTACGTTGCCTAAAAAATGTAAACTTTGCCTTCTTCTAATAAGAAAGCAAAAACAACTTTGGCCTGTGATTTTTTCGAGGTACACTGAGTGAGTCATTTTTTAACAATTATTTTGATGCCCTCTCACCTTAGCCTGGTTAGTTTTTGTTTTGTTGTTGCTCAAGGCAAAATGTAGGCATCAAGCCTTTAAAATAGCTAGTGTTGATATCAGTAGCACCAAGAAACAAACTCTTGCACATTCACAGGTATTTGTTTTGATACCTGATTGACCATTAACTCTTTCCTGAGTAAGGTGAGACAAATATCAATGCCTGATTTCTGCAAGTTAGTCTTGAATGATAAAAACATACATGTTTTTGGAACTTAAACAATAGTATGCAAATTACAATTTGTGTTTTAAGAACAGAACTGGTGATTTGGATATTAAAACTGACGTTCACATTATTTCTTCATAAAATCAGTTTGAACTTGTAACTGAGAAATAATAGCAGGCATCGCTGTGTCTAGGAAGTACCACTTAATTAGACTGTCTTCGTAAACCATTGTACATTCACAGGTATTTGTTTTGATAGCTTCTGGTGGGATCCTTTTACTACCTGGTGCTTTGTTGTTTGGGAGGGAGCTGATGGCTTTGCTGAGCTTCTCTAAGCTGGTCATGTTGTCAAGCTCCTGCATGGTGGGCAGTTTCTGTATGTGCAAATGAGTACTGGCAGCAACTGTGTGAAAAAATCCAGCACAAATATATTTAGAAAAAGCAAAGTCTAGATATTCTGTTATGGAAGATTTAGCTTTAACCCTTTAGCTACTACCCCAGTGTCACTTATGTGAGCAAAGTTCAGCATACCCAAAACCCCAGAGTTGCATCTATGCATCATAACTGTTAACTAAATGTTGATTGGTTGAAAGTACAGAAGTATACATATTTTTGATTATCATAACCAATAAAAGGACTGTTTACACAAAAATTTGGTTACAAGATTGAAAGTTGAGAGGTTAAATTTAGACACATTCTAAAGACTTTTCTGTGCTTTACGAAACACATGCAGTTGAGATGAATATGGATTCTAATTCAGATATGAGTGAATTTCAAGGATTCAGTGCAAGCGCTATCAAAGAGTTTAATAGATTATTCTTTGAAAATTGATCAGATATTGATGTTAGTCCCAATTCAACACGAGATGCAAGTGATTTTAAATCAGATGATGAGGCGGACATAGTCCCACTTGTACAATGGAGTGATAACCTCGTCACGTTACTCAGTGAAATTCATTATAATGTATAGCCCCCATCATTCTTTTAAAGACATATGACCAAAATACACTACATATGAATATGATAAAAATTAAAAACATAACAAATGTGTTTATGATATACATTACACCAAAAATTATTCTACCATAAAATAAAGCATTTCTTAAATCCAGTGTTATGATTCAAATAAGTGAACACACACACATACACACACATTCATATATGTACTATGATTTTTTTTTTTTGCTTCGCTTCTACTTCTCCAAGTTGAGCTCTTGTTTCTCCCTGTTCCATAAAATGGAGCAGTTACTTTTCCCAAAAAATTCAAGTCTGGCTTGACTCCTTCAAAAAAAGAGCTGCCTATCTATTTACCACAAGTCAAAAGTGTGGATCATTTGATCGAAATGTGTTTAATTATTAAGACAACATTTACATTGTTTGTATAATCGCTACTTTAAGTTTTTCCACACACACACATATGATCATGTGATCAATTTTTAACTTAATGTATCACTTGACTGTGCTAGGAGATTTATAAACTGACACCTCCAAATTTGCTTAGTTAAATTTGCGTTATATTCTGAATGACTGTAATTTGATACATGATTGTTTAAATTTTTATTTTTGGACAGATTATTTCCAGATAATCATGGCAAGTTTAATATATAACACAAGCATGCAATATTGGTGCCACAAGCTGGTAAGAGACCATTATTAGATAGCATCAGCTTTGCTTTTACTACAAAACAAAAATATTTTTTTAAAATTAAAATAAATTTGGAAAAGGTGGTGCTTATAAAAATCGGGCTGGACTGGAGATAAAAAATGAAACCACACGTCTAACATCAAACTTCCTTGAAACTAAGGATTATGGTAGAGCAACAAATTGTTCTCCACCTGACCGCCAGTCAAAAAAAAAAAAAAAAAAAAAAAAAAAAAAAAAGGTGGAGAACAATTTGTAGGTCTAAGGGTTATGGGAACCTTGATATGAACCAACTTTAAATTGTTTGATTTTATTTGACTAACTGCTGATGTTATCTAACCCATATACAGCATCGTACGAAAAGTGCTTTATAATTACATTGATGTCAACGTTCATGCTTACCCTTGGGGAAAATGGCCTGTGTGAGGATGTGATAAAATTCAAGATAACCTTGGCCCAACTTGATTCGATAACCCGTTCTAGCCCGGATTGTACACACCGCCCGTTCCGTACTTGATTCATCGTAAGTATATACCCCCGTGCGACCGTTTGTCACCCGTGCTAAACACTCCGGCCTATTTTAAACCAAGATGGCGACAGCAGAAGAAGACAGGTGCGTATCCATGTACTGTTACCAAATTTTTGCCAAGAAACGATGAGATATATATTAAAACAATTAATAATCTTTAATCTGGTCACTTTTGCAATACACCAGGGACTTTAATCCGAGTTTCCTCTGACCCTTGCCACCCCAATTTTGACATTTACACACAAAAAAATGTCCAAATATAAAAAATTGGGTGGCAAAGGTCATTTTAAAAAGAATATTTACATTCAGGTATAGAACCGTATTTTTATCAAAAACTCTAATAGTGTTAAGGGAAAAATCAACATGATTGAAGAATATTCATATTGCTTTTAGTGACCTAGCAACCACTCAAACTTAGCCAATGATTGCTCTTCACTGCTTTCAAAAACATTTTTTACTGAATACAACAGAAACATTCTTATGATCACATTTTATTTTATTGTAGGCACTTTATTACTGTTAAGCATCCAAAACATGGAATTCTCTCCGGTTATGTGGACACATCCATGAAAGAAAAGATGGTGTCAGGTGGTAAGTTCTGGAAATAATTAAACAATTAATCCACTTCCAAATATCCTATTTAGTTGCTAAAACCAACATGTAGTAGTATATACATGTACATGCATATATATCCATACACATTTAATGTAGATACATGCAAGGTAAATTCATGGTATATTTTACAAAGTATTGATGCCACTAATACTGTGACAGAGGCTTATGCATAGCTGATTTTTTTAGGACCAAATTTGCATACAAATAACTTTGTTTAAATCATTATTATTTCCTGCAGACAATGAAGCCTTGGACCAATTTGTGTTAGCTGTTCCCAGTGACAGAGAAGAGGCAGATGAAGAATCTGAACCAGAAACTACTCAATTGGATCGTCAAGGTGCTTTATAATATATTGACGCAAAACTTAGAAATATTGGAATTGTTAAAAATTTACTTTAAACAAAGCATAAAAAATATGGTGACCAGGCTGCATGAATTCAAATCCACAGAATACAAACTCCACCTGGATGAATAAATTTATACTTTTTGTTTGCAGAAGAGATTTTAGTATATTCCTTTATTCTCCATAATTATTTCTTGCTTTGTGTGCTAATGGCAATGTTTAACCACTGGCACTGGTTTCATTGTGCTGATGTGAAATTTATACATACATACATACATACATACATACATACATACATACATACATACATACATACATACATACATACATGCATATGCAGACTGTTGTTTTTTCTCCACTTGTAAATATTTTAAAATTTATTGATATCATTTCAGAAGCACTCTGGACAAACAAAAATATAAAGGCCCTACTTAGCATTTATATTGAAAATAAAAACAGGAAATTGCCTTGGGCAAAGTTAGGGGAAATGGTGAAAAAGAACATTTCAGAGGATGTAGCCATGGATAACTCAAAATTTGGTGACAAGTGTAGGCTGAAAATAAGAGGATTACAAGAGAAATATAAGCGAGCAGTTGAGAGATTAAATCGCAGTGGTGGTGAGGGTTTTTCTATACCAGAGGAGCTTGAAGAAGCATTTGGAGATGAAAAGCATGTTGCTAATGTTAGGATGTTGAACTCTTCAAAATATCAAAAAGGCATGTATGACTATTTACGGTGAAGCATCATTTACTCATTTAATACATTTTAGTTGACCAGGTCAGCAGTATCTGAAATTATGGCAGGAACCTGGAAGTTTTCCCCATATTGGATGGGGAAGCAGCACTCCCTCCCACTTTACTTTGTATATATGGATGTCAAGATGGAAAATTTCCACTTATATAATGTCATACTCTCATCCTAATCAAAGATGTATTGCTTCTCTAGCAACACATGTACTAGTATAAATTAACAGCAAAATAATTTTGATTCAGTGCTTAAATCAGTATTGTAGTGTATTTACAGATGACCTACAGCTGTGTTAACACAGAGTATGAAAGAGAAAACATTTTGATTAAAATACTGATCTTATTTATAAAAGTCAAAATATTGTTTTCTAGTTTTTATATTTTATTTGTAATTTATTTTTTTGTTTTCAGAAAATGACAACACTCCAGTACAAGACAAGGACATGAACAGAAGGGATGAGAGTGAAGACACTGAAAGTAATATTTCATTTTAACTGATTTATATGCAGAATCACTTAGCACAGATTAGTGCTACACTTTGAGTGTGGAATTTAAGGTGTCCTATAATCTTTGGCCCCATGTCCATTGACACTTGAACCCCGTGTTGTTTTTTTTGCCCATCATTTTTAATTTAAAAAAATGTCTGGTTTACCTTGTCCAAAATAAACAGGTGTAAAACAGTTGAAGAAGCAAATTTTTATTGGTAAATTTACATAACCCCATTTCTCTGGGTTTTTCTCAATTTGTAATATACAGCATCTGCCAATATATTTATAAACTGTATGTTATACAGTCATACGCTACTAATAATTGTACCCATGTAATCTAACTCTTGAACCTACTTTAGTTGTTACTCAACATAACTACCACATTTTTTTGAGTTGTCTCTTTTGACGAAGGAAACATTGTTTATATGTTCATTTTTGCCCATGTATATATATTATCAACACGTGTTTCCATATCAACTTGTACATGCATGTCAATGTTTTATGTTTTAACTACTGGATAAATTTGGTTGAACTATGCCAATATATAAATACCGTAAAGACATTGCATACTGCAAACCACATTCAAAGATCTAAAGATAAAAGTTACAAACATATGGGGCATTTGTTGGTGATATTGCATGGTACTTTATTAACTGCAACTTATGTCTCCCATTTTAGGTGATCAAACTCCACCAAAAAAATCAAAATCAAATATTGATCGGATGCTGTTGTATCTTGAGAAAGAAAGCAAGAGAAAAGAGGAATTGATGATGAAACAGCATGAGGAGAAAATGTGTTTTCAAGAGCATGGTGGATATTTTAGCTGCCAAAAAGTGTGTATATATTTATATTTATGCATAACTCCATGAACATATTGTAGTAAACTTCCAACTAATACTTTTGTCTTGCACAAGGCTTGTTATAGATATTACCTTTTTGACAGTAACAGCATCATCAAGTGTTAGTACTTAGTAGTATTCTATACTTTTGTACAGCAAACAAAATTAGTTCCACTTCCATTGTATCAAGTGTGATTGCAGTGCTGGTGACCTAGTACACATTTCTTATCCTTTTTTCAAAATACTTTTGATAATCTTGATATTGATCTTTGGTACAAAGCTGGTTTTGGGAGTGGCATACTTAGTAGGTTTTTTGTTTCATACATTCCAAGAGATCATCATGAACAAAATTTGCTCATTACATAGTAATATATAATGCATAAATCAGATGTGATGTAATAGCACCCAGGTAATTATACACGTTTACATTCAGCAATATACTGGTATATATGTAAAATATAATTTTCTCATTTCAGGTAACCATCATGTCACATTCAGAAATTCAGAAGTTAGTTGAAACCAAAACATTTGCCACAACTCTTTGACATTTTAAAAATATTTTTGTATTAAAATGTGTTTGTTTTGTGAGTTATGTGGTGGACATGTTGTATTGGTTTCCTATTTTACTTTGAAATGTGCAAAGTAGAAGCATAATTTTTTTTCTTTTGTTTTAATTAAAAAAAAATAGCAAAACACAGCATTCATTTTAGTTATTTGAGATTTTTGTTATATTTTGTATTAAAATGTGTTTCTTTTGTGGGTTGTGTGGTGGACATGTTGTATTGGTTTCCTATTTTAGTTTGAAATGTGCCAAGTAGAAGCATAATGTTTTTATTTTGTTTTAATAAAAAATAACAAAACACAGCATCCATTTTAGTTATTATTGAGTGATTTTACAAATTATTAGTAATCCGAATTCTCTTCAGCTTGCCCATTGCATTTGTGTTTGAAGGTCTAATTATATCTGGTATAGGCTGGAGACAAGGGTTGCCTGGGTCATCATTATCTTCATCATCAAAAAGTTGTTCTGGGTCTTCAAGTAAGCATATGTTATGTAGTATACATACTGCCAAAATCACCTTGTTCAGTTCATCAATATCTTTGATGTCTACACCCATCTTTAGTCTCCGAAACCGTTGTTTCAGTATACCAAATGATAGTGCTCTGTTGTAGTCACGCTGCTGTAGTGTAAGATGACCATTGTCTCTATAGGGTGTCATAATCCATGGAAGACAAGGGTATGCAGCATCAGCTATAACATGGTATCTCCCAAAATTGCACTTTTGCCACCCAGTGCTCCAAAGTTCAGATCTCCGAAGGATGTTGGCATCATGCATTCTGCCTGGACATCCAACACAAACATCAATGAACGTTAGATTAGGCTTACAGACAGCCTGGAGCACAACAGAATGAAACTTTTTCCTGTTGAAATATGATTGAGGTGATTCCAGTGGGGTTGCAATGGGAATGTGGGAACCATCCATTGCTCCTACTATCCCAGGAAAGTTCTAGGCTGTCATGTTATTGAATTCATTGGTCACATTGTTCAGCTCTTGTGGAATAGGCCACTTAATTGTTGTAGCTAGAAGTCTGTTTAAAATAGCCTCAGTTACTTCTCTTCTTGCCTTTATCACACTATATTCTGTTAAATTAAAAAGCTGTCCAATGTCTAGTAATGTGTCTGTGGATCCAACATATTTCAAGAATACTGCTAATTTATCTTCTGGCTGCACTGGATGCCTACCACCAAAATGTGGAGTATGTTTTAAATCATCTTTTAGAGCATCAAGAAGAAAACTAAAAACATTCCTTGGTACACGAAGAGTTCTCCTAAACTGGTGATCTGAGTACAAAGGCAATGTTTGTGAACAGAAGTTCTCAACTTTTATCCTCTCGTCACGCAACCTGGAAAAAGAATATGTATAAAGCTAATTAACACATTACTTTACAACTGCAACTGGATTTATTATAAGAGCTATCTCAATTTGCGAATTTCACATAAAATACCTAAAACATGCATCCATCTTTATTTAACCTTATTTAATATTCTGTAAAGATAGCTGGCAGCAGAAATTCCAAACAAATTATGTGTAATATTTCCACTGAAATCCTACTTATGATTGAGGAGTAAAAATTTCTGAAAACACTTACATTAAAATCACAGGCAGTTGATTCTGGGTAAATTCATGTATACACTCACCCACAGGGGCTCGTTACAAAGCAAATTAGGAGTATCCGTCCATGAATCAGGATCTAACCTGTAACAATGTCCCTGTGCAATCACCATATATGGTGAGTCTATACATGAATTACCCAGAATCAAGTGCCTGTGATAATAAATAAGGAAATCCACCACAACCAACAATAAAATGACAACACGAACGCACTATGAACCATTCCTATAATGAAACAAGATTTGTATACTTACAAAGTATATAAACATTCAACGCCTGAGTCTAGAAACACATCAGTATCGGACTCCATAAACTCAATTGCTGCCATACACATTGCTATCTCCGCCATTTTCGCCGTATTTTTTTTCCTTGATTGGATCACCCGGTTAATACGCCGAATCACGTGATAGTATCATCACGGTCCTCCGGTCGGGCGATAGAATCAAGTTCGGCCCTTATTATATCAGACTAATTAATGATAGGAAATGAGATAAAAATGAAGATCCGGAAATTGACATTCATTCACCTTACGGTAATGAAAGAAATACAAAGAAGGAGAGAAGAAAAAAAAACTTACAGCTCTGATAAAATTAGACCAGCTAACTTGGTCTCTAAGCCTTTTTATTTTGAATTGACGTCTGAGCTTATTGATAAGGGTATTTCATTTTGTCATACATTTCGCCGTACTGTATTGATAAAACGTCAGACTCCTGTGAATATGCTGACCAGAGCGTTCCACATTACGAATTTCAAGTAAATTATTATTTCAATTATTAAGCTAACCTTTCAAGTATTTGTCATTTCAGTCACATTAAGTATGCAAAAATATTTGTATTTTCCCATCAATCATTTCAATACTGCCCGTAATTAAAATAATTAGAAATAAAAGCTAATTATGCAATATCTGGTCTCATTTGTGAACGCTTTCCGTATCCTGAGTTCGGGTTTAAGTTACAAGCGCATGACCTTCACACAATATGGCTGCGCCCATGAGGTGTGTGCGAACGGCTGGGTTTGTAACTACTCATAAATTGTGTCGTCTGATTCATACAAGCATTCTAAGGGTGAGAAAGTATGACACGTCATTCTTTTAATAACTGTATATTTTATACTGCATGACAAGATTTTTCAGATTTGTTTTCCAGTAAATATCGAAATATGGTGTTTTCCGCAAGATTTTCTTAACGCTTGTCTCATGGCTTGGTCTAAAACCCACTCCAAGCCAACGTATAGTTAATATTAATTTTGTCTAACTTTATAAGGCATCAGACAACAATCATCTAATTAAAAAGAGAAATCTTGTCAATGAAAGTAATTAGCTAGACCAACATTTTTTTAAAATTCTTTTAATGTATTACTGGTGGCCTCCCACAGGCACTTAATCGATTCTGGGTCAGTTAATGTACACACTCACCTTATTATATAATATATGGTAAGTGTATACATGAATTGACACAGAATCAAGTGCCTGTGTGGCCTCCCTACCCCCCCCCCCCCCCCCCAAACAAAAAAAAAATGGAGAACAACTTGTTGGGCGAAAAGCATAAAAATACATCAACATAGGCACCATAGCACAGAAATTGGCAACAAAAAAAACCTTCCCTATTTTTTGCTTTCGCATGACGGCTTTAAGAAAGTGAGGGATAGGTTGATGCATCTCAAAAGCTAGATAAGTGCTTCTCATATTTTAAATGAGTTACATTGTCTGTGATGGGACTGCAACTTTTGCTGGTAGGACTCCAATTTTAACCAAAATGGGAGTCCTGGACTCTTTGTTTTAAAATCGTTGCAAGACCTCTGGATCATTCAGAAAAAAATGAATGAACGTAACACGCAGTGCAAAACATCTGAACTTTAAAATCACAATGGCGAAAATAAGTTTCTTTTCTGTCTCTGTCTCGGAAATGACCTGGTTGTTATGAATTTTTTTACCCTGAGACTCCAAAAAAACGAAGATAGTGTCAGCTCTGATGAGAAGAAGAGTCAGTCTCTGAAATCTGTTACAAAATTTAAGAATGAGCATAGAAGTAAACATACAATTCTGTGATGTACATCTTTGATATTTGAATATTATACAACCTTATCACCTTCATTTCATAGTTGTACGGGTATAATTTTATTATACTATTATCTTGATATCCTTCAAAGTAAAAACAAACCAAAAACTGTAAGGTAACGTGTGAAACTGCTTAAAAAGCCTTGGTGAGACCACTTTTGGACATTTAAAATTTCAAAATAGAGAAACTTGAATGGTCAAAGATAAGAATTTACTAGTTGAAGTGTTAACAGAAACAAATTAAGTTGAATGCCCCTCTAAGATAGATGCTGAGATGCTTTTTTTATCATGTTCTACTATTACTAAACTCTACAGAAACTTGTATTATCTTTATCACCTTATATAAGACAGCCAACCAGTATGATCAGACAAATGCACCCTCTCTCATTCAACAAATTCTTGTTGTTGTTGGGTTTAATGCCATTTTTCAGCACACGATAGGCTATATTTGGCCGCCAGTATTATTGATGGAGGGTGATCCCAGGAAAATCCCCGGAAAGAACCACAACCCATGGAAGCTACTGGCACGCTTTTTCACTTTCCCACATTGGCTGAATCTGAGACTCGATCCCACACAGACAGGTGAGATGGCAGTGATATACAACGAAGAGCGCCTTAGATCACTCAGCCACTTGGGACTCCTGAAGATTCTTGTAAATACAGTGAAATCGTTTCTTTCCATGAGCATCAGTTTTTCTGATTGTGTGACAAAGAATAATTTCATTTGTGGATAGGGAATATGCCCTTTTGTTCCAGTAGAAATAATTGTGCATTGGGTTTTGACATTTATGGTTTGAAGCAGTCCCCATTATCAAATTAAGTAATTAGCAGTATTCCTTGTTTTCTTGTGATCATTGTACAGTAGATAAAATATCACAGTGTTTTCCTATACCCTCATTTGCGTTTCAGAGACACTAAGTCTTGCATCCCTAGGGGATATATTGAATCAGAGTATATCAGTCTCACCCAAGCTAGCTTTCATCAAATCAGCAGTATGCCAGATGATGTAATTTGCCAACAGCAGTTTGAATTGTTTTTTTTTTTTTTCTAACTCGCTGCTATCATATCCTAATTTTAACATTTACCACTTGCATCATTTTGGGTTTTGTTTTGTTTTCTGGGATTTTTCGAAATGTAATAGACTATATACTTGTGGCCAGTAAGAATTGATGTTGCAAGAAACCATGAAAAACCACCAATCCATGGGATGCTACTGTCAAGCTTTCTTATATGCCAACATGGGTCAAGCCAAGACTTAACAGATGTGAGTTGTGTGTGTGATTTGTAAAGGCAACATAGACCACTTGGCAACTCCACTTCCACTTTGCATGCTTTAAATTCCACCATTTTGTGTTTACTCTTTTTTTTGTTCGGACATAATTACTCTTTTAATTACCACACATATCATTTTGAAGCTAAAATTTACCACATTTCAAAATTAGGATTCTTTTACAAAATTTAAATAAGAATCTAATTTTATTTTTTACATTTTCGGTACACACATTTCAGAGTCCAGCAAAACCATCTGCTAGGGAGTGGAACTATCACAGCAGTTGTTGAAACCAGTTCAATGATACATGGATGATTGATAGGATTTAAAGGCTAAACTTTATGTACAACACACTAATATTGAATCTGATCACATTGTTGTAATCAAACTAATTTAGTCCAAACAAAGGACTTTTTTAGTTGTTTAAGTAATAAGTAGATGAAAGGTGGTCAGTGATAGCTTTTGATTGTTCTTTGTATTTTTGAGCACTGACATAGTCACTACTAAAACAAAAGTTTTGCTTAATTCTTTTTCACGTAAATGTTAACAGAAATTAAAATGATTAAAAAATAAATGAATAGATTTTTGGTATGTTTTATGTATGAAGCCTTTTAGTCATTCTTGTTTCTGTTTTGTTTAAAATTTCAGAATAAGGGTTTAGTTCTTGGTCTGTATGAGCCTGCCACCAAAGGTGAAGACTTTATTTTGTCCAAAGCTGCAGCTGATTTTGACAAGAAATGTTCAGGAAAACTTGGAAGCTTCATTAAAAGGTAGTACAAATTTTAATATAAATACTGGCCTATAATTCAGGTCCAACTGCAGTCAACATAAACCCTGATCTGTCATACAGTAATTCAGATCAGACAGACTGCATAGACCCAGATCTGCCATACAGTAATTCAGATCAGACAGACTGCATAGACCCAGATCTTCCATACAGTAATTCAGATCAGACAGACTGCATAGACCCAGATCTGCCATATAGTAATTCAGATCAGACAGACTGCATAGACCCAGATCTGCCATACAGTAATTCAGATCAGACAGACTGCATAGACCCAGATCTGCCATACAGTAATTCAGATCAGACAGACTGCATAGACCCTTGCAATGGCATATATTTGGATATACATAGTTAGCAGTTGGTTTCAACTCGTTCACAAATATATATGGTACTGTAAACAGCATTAATCCAGATCTTCTGTTACGTAATGTCCTGGTTTTCACTTTCATTGTTAAGATACTTGATTACATTTTCCATATTTAATTTTGGTCAAAATTCAGTTCTACACACTGTATCATAACATGGATCTTTGGTGGAGATCATAGGGAATGTTAACCTACTCTTTTTCTTAAACTTAATTTTGTATATTTTAATTAAACTTGGATATATATACATATATTTTTCCATGAAAAAATGTTTATTCAGAATTGTTCTTTAAATTTTATTCAGATATCATGTATGTTGTTATTTCCAAAAGAACTCTAAATATTACTCATTTTGGCACAATTTATATTGTGGAAAATTATTAATTATTAATCAGTAATCAATTAGTCATTAGTGAGATTTTGCTTCCAATCATGTATAGAATAAACAGTATATAACCCTTCTGTAAAGTGAACTCATTTATAAAGGGAATATGTATAATTTCATATAACTCTCCTGTAAACTAACTAAAATAGCAAGGGAACAAATATAAGTCCATTGAACCCTTTTGTTAAATGGGGTACCAAAGGAATAGATATAACTCAATAGAACCCTTCTAAAAAGTGAACTGAAGTGCCAAGGGAATAAAGATAACTTACCATAGTAGACCCTTTTGTAACAAGAACTGAAGTGCCAAGGAAATGGATAAAACTCAGTTAACCCTTCTGTAAAGTGAACTCGGGTACCCAAGGAATCGTACAAATCAGTAGAATCCATCTCTAGATAGAACTCTGGTACCCAGGGAATATATATATATATATATATATATATATATATATATATATATATATATACAGAATCCTTTTGTATAGTGAACTTGGGTACCAAGGGAAAAGTTGTCCCTTGTGTAAAACTTAACTCATATACCAAGGAAATAGATGTCCCATGTATAAACTAACTCAGATCTCATAGTAATAAATGTCCCTTGTATACACTAAATCATATGCCAAGAGAATAGATATCCCTTGTATACACTAACTCAGTTACCAAGGGAATAGATGTCCCTTGTATACAATAAACTCTAATACCAAGATAAAAGATGTCCCTTTCATACACTAACTCAATAATATACCAAGAGAATAGATGTCACTTGTATAAAATAAACTCAGTTATCAAGGGAATAGATGTCACTTGTATAAAATAAACTCAGATACCAAGGGAGTAGATGCAACTGAATATAACTCCTCAGTAAAGTAAATTTGGGTAGTAAGGCAGTAGATACAACTAGTACAACTCTTAGGTACCAAGGGAACTAACTAAGTAGTATCCTTCAGTAGAATGAACTTGTGCTTCAGGGGAATACATGTGAATTTAACTCAGTAGAACTCTCTTTTGAACTAACTTTCATGCCAAGGGAATATATATATATATATATATATATATATATATATATATATATATATATATATATATATATATATATATATATATATATATATATATATATATATATATATATAGTTAAGTAGAATTCATCTATAAAGTGAATATGTTCAGCAAAGAAATAGATACAGTTCCATAAACCCTTTGGTAACATGAACTCGTGTACTAAGGGAATACATATACAGGATTCTTGTATAAAGTGAACTCCGATCCTATGGGAATAAATATAACTGAATAAAGTGAATACCCATGGAATAGATATAACAGAACTGAACCCTTGGTAAAGTGAACTCTGGTAACAAAGAAACAGAAAAAAACTCAGTAAAACTTTTCTGAGTAACAGTAACTCATATACCTAGGAAAAAGATACAAATGATTGCATGAAGCAAAATTAATTTTGAAGCACAAATGTAGTAATAGAAAACACAGCTTGTGTGATCAGAATAAATCTGTAAATAAATTGTGGATGTGGTCATAACTATCAGTAAATCTTTAGTAAATCATAACTGTCAATATATTGTAAATAAATTGCAGGAAAAGTGACATTTATTTTTGACTGAAATTGTCATAATATTTTAAATTTAAAGTTTTCAGTACCTTATTCAAACATATTTACATGTATTCAGTCTTTTAATTGAGAATATTTATGTTTAAAATGAATTGAATAAGATGCATGTGCATTTAGGAGATCATACCACCCTTTTGAACATTTCCAATTATAATTTGCTTTTCTGGTTGGTACGTCTTGCCTTATTTTTTACCTACAATTGATATGGTCACATCATCTCATTTTAGATATATAGATATACGAGTCTAGTTTAGGAGTGAATAACAGAATACATAATTTACTATTTAAAAATAACTAGAAATCAAAAATAATTTTTAACAAATATGTTTTTGGAGTTTGATCAACAATATTAAACACCTTTTTTTCCTTGCTGCAGTTCCAGCAAGAAACTAAAGAAGGGAGGCAACCGGGTTCTATTTGACAATAATGCAGGTTTCTCCAGTGTTGCAGTATGTTGTGTGGGGAAGAAGGAGGCAGGGTTCAATGAGCAAGAACAACTGGATGAAGGTAGAGACAACATCAGGACAGCTGTTGCAGGTAAGCAAGTAATATAATATATTTTAAAGTAATATAATATATTTTAAAGTAATATAATATATTTTAAAGTAATATAATATATTTTAAAGGCCCATGTCTATTCTTATTAGGATGAAGTGAAACACATATTTTTGTTTTTATTCATCAAAAGTTCCTTTTAGTTTTAATAACAGATTCTATTAGTGTTAGACACAGTAGCTATTGGTTACTAATTGTACCATTGTGGCTATGAAATTTAGGGTATAATCTATTTTGGTTACTGACTTTGTCATTCTTTTTTATTGTAAAAAAAACAAGCATGCATGTGTTGTGATTATCAAATCAGTGTAAATAATATTTTGGTGGGAACCTAGGTAATATGAATTAGGGAAATTACAAATATATTCATAATCTAAATATTTGAGGAGTTGCTTTATATGAAGGTCAATTTTATTTCAGTTTATCACATGCAGTAGTTCATGTTATATTTTTTTTATTACATGTGGTTTGTTAGATAATGTTATCACACAAAATATAAGTTTAATATGTTGCTTGGGTTTATAAACGTCATACCACTATACACTATAGCAGTCCATATACACAATTCATACATTAAATCTCATATTTGTGCTCATTTAGCATTTAATACAATTCTGAGTAATGGTTTCAAGGCAAGGCTTAGAAAACTTAGAAATTATCCAACTGGTTCATAACTTTAATATGAAATTACAAGTATGGTAATGTTAAAAACTCAGGATTGAACAAGACATCAAAATCAGAGGTCTTGGAAACGCTTAATTTTGTGTATTTGGATTAATTTTTTTTATCCGAGACCCAGAAAATCACCTATGCAGGAGTCCTCCATACACATGCAAATAGCTGGGCAGCAAATTTAAAGGCTTGCCAGTCCTAGTTCAACAACGTACTGAGTTATAGAATTTGTTGACTATTTACAATGACTAACTTCAGAGGCAGAAAGACCCCGAGATGTACATGTGGTTATTATAAGAGTACATCAGAACTTTTGCTTCCATTGTTCTGCTCATTTCTAATTGTCGCAAAACAAATAGCACATACCACCTCGAAATCAAATCACATCAAGACTTGGACAAAATGTCATTTGCAAATTTGGACAAGTTTTTTGGGGTTAAATGACAAACTGACAGTGATTTTAATGAGATTCAGAAGAGTAATTAGTTGCTAGAACTGATAATTTGGATGGGATAGCAGCCAAGTGTAAGAAAATATGCGATGCCTGGCATAGTGTTTGGAATAAGACCATTCCTTGGATTGACGAGATTCAGTCTCACCCAGAAGGACTAACACGAGTTACACCACTATCAGGCTATTCCATCTAAGGTCACCAATATTTGCACAAAACCCATACCAAATTCAATTGATGCAAAGACAATTCTGCAATGCTTACCAACTGAAAAGCGGCAATTGTCACCAAAATATTCTTTTCAAAATAATAGTGATTTTGGACAAACGGGATACCACCCCTACTATGTTTTCACAACTCCATATATGGCAGACTATTCTGCGCATGGCTTTGAAAAGATGTAATATTTATGCGTTATGCTATGGAAATTAAATACGTTACCTTGGAATATTTCTAGGCATTTCAGCCAAAAATTTAATTTTCAACCAAAACAGCACGTGATCCAATGTTTACAGAAATGACATATCTTTGTGCAGACTTACCAAATGACAGTTGTACATGTCAGTGTTATAAAGAATATGGAAATTAAACTCATTGCGAACCAACAGTTCTTCTAATCTGCAAATTTCAACATTTTCTGGGAGGGGACTGCAACTTTTGCTGGTGGAACTCCTTTTTTTACCAAACAGGGAGTCCTGGACTCCTAGTTTTAAAATCCTAGCGAGACCTCTGAAAACTAATATCACTTCTGTTTTATTTCAGTAGATATGCTTTTATGAATGGGGCGTACTCTAAAAGAATTAATTGAGTAGTGTTGATATGATAACAAGGGTTCTGCAGAGCATGATGTCTTGGCTGTGCATTGTACTAGGATGTTGCCACACTGTATTTCCTGTGCCCCTTGCTAGAATGTTGCCCCCTTTATTTGATTTGCAAAATACTTTTCAAAAAGTTTAAAATTGATGATGATTTTGATGTCACTACTGTTGATGCAGAATGTTTGACATCCATTTGTTGTTTTTTGATGCAGAAAGATTGACATCCATGTCTAGTTATTTGTCATGCAGAGCAGACAGTAAATAGAGGACATTACACAAGTGCTCCTATGGTATGAAATTTACGAAACAAGTTATATAATATTATATGCCATGAGATGCTGGCAGCAAGTGGCATAATGTATTATTCAATGAGTTTCATGTTTTAATTGAACACATGTTTAACATTATTTGTAACACATAGTGTCAGTAACTTTGTATAACTCAATGACATTGATATTTGCCACTGCTGAATATCACTCAGTGAAATGCTAAATGCCACTCAGTGACATTACTATTCAACACTGTTATCACTCAGTGAAATGCTAAATGCCACTCAGTGACATTACTATTCAACACTGTTATCACTCAGTGAAATGCTAAATGCCACTCAGTGACATTACTATTCAACACTGTTATCACTCAGTGAAATGCTAAATGCCACTCAGTGACATTACTATTCAACACTGTTATCACTCAGTGACATTACTATTCAACACTGTTATCACTCAGTGACATTACTATTCAACACTGTTATCACTCAGTGACATTACTATTCAACACTGTTATCACTCAGTGACATTACTATTCAACACTGTTATCACTCAGTGGTGTTGCTATTGGATTATGCTATATATGACTTAGTGACATTGCTGTTTGACAATGATAAATATAACTCAGTAGTATTTTTTTATTTTTTATTTGATTTTTATTTGAAACTACAAAATATCACTCAGTAACATTGCTTTTTGACAGTGCTATTTGAAACTAATATCATTCCATGAGATTGTTTTTTGACAATGCCAAATATCACTAATGATATTGCCATTTGACACTGCTAAATATCACTAGTGACATTGATAATTTGGCAGTGTTAAATATCACTGGTGATATTGCTATTTGATACTGATAAATATTACTAGTGACTTTGCTGTTTGACAATGCTAAATATCTCCAGATGACAATGCTATTTGGCACTCTTCAATATCACTTACCGTAGTGACATTGCTATTTGCCAATGTAATCACTCATTGGCAATTCTATTCAACACTGCTCAGTTGTAGGCCTCATAAATGGACATGACATCATGATACTTATCAAAGTGGATATTATATAATAAAGTGTTGTATTCTATTATTATTTGATACCTATTTACCTATATACATAAATAAAATCATACTAGTGTATAACATGAAGTTAATTAATTTTCTTTTAATTTAATTATGCCATCTTTTCCACCTGCAGGAGGTGTGCAAACACTTAGAAGTGTGGGGGAAACAGATATAGAGGTAGATCCATGTGCAGATGCTGAGGGTAAGTGAAAGAAGAAGTCATGAGTATCAATTATTTATTTCAGAAAACTTTGAAAAGTTGAAGCACTGCAGGCCCTAATTTTGGTTAGAATTTTCTGTAGTTTTGAGTATAATATTGTGATAGCAATTAGACATGGTAATATTTTTAATCTGGACTTGTCAAGTCATTCAAAAGCATTCCAAGTATTTTAGTGATTGTTGTTCCAGTTATTAAAAATAGTACACTGTTGTACACTTATATTTTGAGATAATAATATATTGGTTTCAGTCTCATGACTGAAATCATGGCATACATGTTTTCTATCATGAACTACCACAAAGACAATTTCTGTCTGCCCCAAGAAAGGAAAAGAAAAAACTTACTTTGAAAAAATTGTATGTTTTAAGAGTGTTCCCCAGACCTTCATTTTATCCTGTTCATTATCAATTGTCTAGCTTTCTTATTTCAGGGTCCGTGGATAAAGTTTTATTATTCAGTTAAACTTTGTTCACTCAAACATCAGCCATTAAAAAACTTAACATTTCTTGAAACACCCACAAAGTTCCAGAGTAAATAACTCCTGTTTGTAATCAGGAGAAAAATTGAAATGACCAAAAACTTGAAGCAGAAGTTTCATAACACATTCTGCTGTACATACCTGCTGAAATTCTTGAAATTCTCAGTTTTAGAATTTTATGAAGCCTTTAAATTTGCTGCCCAGCTATTTGCATGTGTATGGAGGACTCCTGCATGGGTGTTTTTCTGGGTCTCAGATAAAAACAAATTAATCCAAATACGCAAAATTAAGCATTTCTGAGACCTCTGATTTTGATGTCTTGTTCAATCATGAGTTTTTAACATTACCATACTTGTTATTTCTTTCAAATAAGACTATGATTTCAATTCTATTTTCATTGGTTTCCAGCTGCTGCAGAGGGGTGCTATCTTGGACTGTTTGTCTATGATGAACTAAAAGCAGCTGATAAGAGGAAGGCCAAAGTTGCTTCTTCATGTTTCACAGACCAACTTATTGACAGGTCTGTTTCTTTGTAGTTGAACATCTTTCCCAATTGCCCATATGGAACTGGAGATTATGAAGATGACATTTGATATTTTGATTTAGTTACATGAGCATGATGTGTAATTATGGGTATTCATATGACAATTCATTATGTGACATGATCACCTGCCCCTTTGACCTTGTGTTCAAGGTCACAACCACAGAAAAGTTGCACAAAAGTTATGATTTTGGTGTTGTTTTATTTACTCTTATATGTTTAACTCCAGAATGGATTTTTCTTTTGCTTGGAATGAATTGTCATTAAACAGTTCATTCTGTGCATTGTTGTTTACCTCATGAACTTTCACATTAGTGTCACAGTTGCAAGAAATGTGCATTTCAATTCTAGTTAAGGTTTTTATTTGCTTATATTTTCAAAGCTCCTCAATAGTTTATGTCGAATCATGAGGAAGCTAAGAAAAATTCATTCTTGGACATAATCTTTCAACCTTGGGATGAAGGTTGTATTGATGAAAACTTTGCATTAAGATTTTTGAATTTTTTTCTTTATTTCCTTCTTATTTCCTAAACCTATTGATGGATTTTCTTCATCCATTGGACATATCATTATGAGACTTTGATGACTCATTCTGTGATGTGCTTACTTGTCCTTTTGTCCTTGGGGAATATTGGAATATTTGTGTTTAATATTTTGTTCTTTTTTTCTTTATTTTTTTTTATTTACTAAATACTGATGGAATTTTTTTATATTTTGAATGAATCTTTATGAAGCTAAACCAGTTAATTATGCAACATACTATTGCAACATTATGGACATTTGTCAAGGTCAGCTGTTTTACAGCAAATCATCTATTGTGGGCCCCTGGCCTATATTAATAGCAGCATTAATACACCATTCTTTAAACCTACAGGAATGGAGGTGGGTGGGGGTATTTTGAAGATTGATATACATCTTTTTTAGTAAGCATTTTATGCGCAATTTATTGACATTTACCTTTTGACCTATCAACATCTGTTCCATTTTTTGGAGGTATCAGTGCTATCAGCTGTTAGGAAAAGTCTGCAAACTCCATCTTTAGAGGTCAACATAGAAAAGATGTAGAAAAAAATGCATCAATTGTAATAGTTCTTCTAACCCCAACATAGACATCTGCTCTTATGAAAGCATATAAATCTGGACAGTCTGAGTGCATGTCAGTCATTCTGTTTTCCAGATCAGCAGTTTGGAATGGGTTTCGTAGCAGCTTATGTAGCTGAGGGAGATAAGGGAGCTAACTCTTTACAATCATATGTATTTTCTACAAGTATTTAGTTTTATGCTCTTTGCTTGACCAATTTATTTTCTTGTTCCGATTTTTTTTTTTTTTTACATACAAGAGAATAACTCATTATTACAATATAAAATGTGCATAATTATAGTTTGAATCATACATTTTTATCAATGACCAAAACATAGTGATAAATATTACAATACAAACATAGTGATACATATCACAATACAAACATTGCCATATTGTAATATATTGCAATGCGTTTTTTTCTGGCAGTATTCACCCCTAGTAGAACAAGGACCTCTGTTCCAACTAGGCTATCTTTGAAATGGCCTAAGTTGTAAGCCATTTGCCTTGGACACTTTGATCAATAGTTTTTCTTAAATAAAGAAGCAAATCAATTTTAATGTTTAAATATTATTATATTCTGAAAGTTTTTTTTAAAAAATGTCACATAATTTATCTCTATTAAGAAGAACAAGAAATATATCATTAGTGATTTTGTTTCTGTTATTTAGACATATCACAGAAGAGCAATGGCAGAGGGGTAAGATCTTAGCAGAGGGGCAAAATTGGGCCAGGCATCTCATGGAAACTCCGGCTAATTGCCTTACACCAACTAAATTTGCTGAGATAGTTACAGCACAGCTTCAAGAACTTAAGTGCCAAGTTCATGTCAGGTAAATAATAATAATAATAATGATCATAACAATAATAATAATAATGAGGACTTTGTATAGCGCCTCTAAGTGCTTTACAACATCTATAATGATATGACTACAACAAAAAGAAAACAAAAAAACCACCATGAAATTAGGAAACATTATTAGGTCTTTAAGTTTGTTATTGCAGTAAAAAAAACGGTGAGTTTTAAGAGCACTCTTGAAAGAGATCACTGTGTCTCTGTGTCTAATTTCAATGGGCAATTCATTCCACGTTGCTGTGCCCTGGTATGCAAAAGAACGTTGTTGATTAAGTAGGATTTGAACCACAGTAAGGCTGTATTATAAATGCCAAATACATGCTGGAGATGGTGAAGTAATATATCATGGTCTATTGTGTCAAATGCTGCAGACAAATCAAGGAAGGTGAGGACTGCAATCTTTCCACAAACCAAAGCAGAGAGAATGTCATTAACTACTTTCAGAAGAGTAGTTTCAGTACTGTGGCATGGGTGATATGCCAACTGCACATTGGAAAAAAGACTCTTTGAATTCAGATGAGATACAAATTGGGTTAGAACAGTTTTTCTAAGATTTTTTATATGAATTTGAGATTAATTAGAAGATTTAAATCATTATGGTCAAATGTTGGTTTCTTCAGCAGAGGCTTTACAATCATGGCAGTTTTTGAAAAATGATGGGGATTCCCTGGATGAGAGAGAGGTATTAATAACATCAGTTAATGAAGGCAATATTGGGTCTTTTCACTCAAGCTCTCACTCTGTTTAGACTTTCTAAACTAATTATATTGATAGTTGAAAGAGATATTAAAAATCAATTGTAAGGTTATAACGCCCCTTGGTTGTTTAATATAATATTTAATATATGCTTTGATGAATTCCTCTTTATAACATACATCCAATTTTGAACCAGAATAGGCAACTGCAAAACTTGATTATAAATAAAAATTCCCGCATTGTAATAAACAGTTTGAAGTGACCCACCCTTGTTCACAGAAGTGAGGTGTTATTCTAGAAATGTAAATCATTGTTAAGATATTTTTAGAATTTAACTTTTACTCCCCACCCCACCCCCAATTGCAGCTTAACTTGAAGTGAAAATGATGCAATAACATACAGTTTTGGTCAGAATGACAGGCAGCGGACTAATCCTTCCATCTCTCAATCAGATGTAATTAACCTATGATGTAAAAATATATTTGTAAACCAGACATGTTTTCTACTTTATGATCATGTAATATTATAACCATTGAAAATAAAGACATTATTTATTATACACAAAATATGTGCATTTAATTCAGGGACAAAGAATGGATAGAGAACAAGAAGATGGGGGCTTTTTTGTCTGTTGCTAAGGGTTCTCCTGAACCTCCAAAGTTCCTTGAAATTGAGTACAAAGGATCAAAGGGAGAGAATCACATTTCATTAGTTGGCAAAGGTATTACATTTGATAGGTGAGTACATTTATTTGTCTTGAATCTTAATTAACTTCTAGCAGAAATATAATTTTTTTTATGTATACATATGCAATGGTCGTATGTTTTCACAAGTTTGTGTCCAATAAAAATGAACTTTACAGCCACATTCTTTCCTACGTCTGGTTGGTTGTTCAATGAAAATGGTACTACTCAGACATCCAATATAGCCTACATGACAGCTATTTTGAAAATGTTGCTATAATTACTTCTGAATGAATTGTCATATTGACATCAGGCTTGCACTGAAAGACTTCTTATAATGTCTAGCAGATCCTAATGCTGATATGAATTCCAATATGGCTGCTGTTGTGGCCATCTTGAAAAATCTTGTTGCTACTTCTTTGGAATGGATAGTCATATCAACAAGGGTTGACATTCAGTGTGTATCTGACATTAAGTATTTATTAGACTTGCAGTATGTTCATTCAGTATGTATCTGACATTCAGTATGTATCTGTTTTTAAGTATGTATCATTCACTATGTATCTGACATTTAGTATGTATCATTCACTGTGTTTCTGACATGCAATATGTATCATTCAGTGTGTATTTGACATTCAGTGTGTATCTGACATTCAGTGTGTATCTGACATTCAGTATGTAACTGACATTCGGTGTGTATTTGACATTCAGTGTGTATCTGACATTCAGTATGTAACTGACATTCGGTGTGTATTTGACATTCAGTATGTATATGACATTCAGTATGTATCTGACATTCAGTATGTATATGACATTCAGTATGTATCTGACATTCAGTGTGTATCTGAATTCAGTATGTATCTGACATTCAGTATGTATATGACATTCAGTATGTATCTGACATTCAGTGTGTATTTGACATTCAGTATATATCTGACATTCAGTGTGTATCTGACATTCAGTATGTATCTGACATTCAGTATGTATCTGACATTCAGTGTGTATCTGAATTCAGTATGTATCTGACATTCAGTATGTATCTGACATTCAGTATGTATATGACATTCAGTGTGTATCTGAATTCAGTATGTATCTGACATTCAGTATGTATATGACATTCAGTATGTATCTGACATTCAGTGTGTATTTGACATTCAGTATGTATCTGACATTCAGTGTGTATCTGACATTCAGTATGTATCTGACATTCAGTAGAGTCAACATGGTGGTCATTTTTAAATTCTTGGTATTACTGCCTCAACTGACCGAATGAATGGTTGTATTGACTTGGTGTTTTCACCACAACATTTCTTATGACGTCGTAAATGGTAATGGTTCCAATCTTACATCTAATATATAGCTGTGATCTTGAAATTCTTCCCAATGAATGGATTGTTATTTCAACATTGAGTTTCAATTAGATGACTTCTTAATGATGTCTAGTCATTCCTAAATGAAATTGATGCTGATTTTACATCCAGATATGGTCACCAGATGGTTTTAGAAGACATGATCTTTTCTTGGTTAATGGAAATTTTTTTCAGCCAGTAGAACATCAGTCAATTCAAATGACTGTTGTAATAAAATGAAAATGTTTATGGGTTAGAAAATGTCCCTTTCACAAAATGTCAATTGTCATTTTTTAGCTTCGATCTTGTCTGACTTTGCCCCCATTATTTATTCTCAGAGAAATGATAGAAATTTCTCATTTTATAATTGGACTCTATTGCTCATAGCAGATATCAGTGAAGACTTCCAAATTCAAATATGAACATTTCTGTAGCTTTATGTCAGCAAACTAAAACAATTCTTAATGCATATATGTTTACACAGCACCACGATTCCACATTGTGCATAATAAAACAAACCCCAATGAGAAGACAAATATGGGTCTTGGATTTGGTTTAAATATCTTTAATGTCATTTACCTTTTTAAATGATTATTCTGACAATATTAATGTCAAATTTTATTTGTGTTTGTTCAGTGAAAATAAGCATTTCTACTGATTTAACACAGTTAAGACATATAGTTTATTGTTTTTTTTTTAGTTTTTCATGGTTTAACGCCATTTTTCAGCACAATATAGGCTATATATGGTGGCCATTATTATTGGTGGAGGAAGAACACTGGGAAAACCCCCAGAAAGAATCACCGACCCATGGGAAGCTACTGGCAAGCTTTCTCACATAACTACATTAGCCGAATCTTAGACTCGAACCCACGCAGACAGAGTTGAGAGATGGCAGTGATCTGTGACTGACAGCGATTTAGACCACTCAGCCACTCAGGGCCCCTACATAGTTTATCATTGTGATTGTACAGTCATCTGATGATTTAGTGAAATATCTTAATTCGTTGTTGGAGTGAGTGGTGTTTACAGGTGTGTGCTGTTCATTATGAGAATTTGAAATGTGACAGTGAATTGTATGTGTTTGTATACAAGTTGAGTCCATCTGCCAGCAATATTGAACCAGATCTGCAATCCCAAAATACACCAGAAGATTAGGGTCTGTTTGGCTTGTTCTCAGATTTGCTGGAATGTTATGCAATGGTAGGTCTGGGTCTGTTCAGTTTGCACTTGGCTCTGACTTGTAAGCATGTATAATGATATTGCTGGATATAAAAAAGAATTTGTTTAATTCAAACATTGCAATAAATTCTCCCAAATTCCCAAACACCAACATAAACTTTAACACTAATATCACAATTAATAAAGTTAATGTTTTTAGTTTGTGAAAATATGTAATAAATTGAGAAAGTATACAAAATTATATTGATAGAGTTCGGAAGGAATTAGTTTTTGTAGTCAGTAAAGAGTACTGTAATATCAAATGCCAATTTCGTATACCTACTGTGACACTGCCTCCAAGTCTGTGGTCAGTACTGTTCTCCTTGAAGGAAAAAAAATATCTTTTGAGTAATCTTATATTTCTCATAACTTGGAAAAATGCTGACCATCACCTATCCCAATGTTTTGTCCACCTGTTTTTGGAGTTTATATCCAGTTTCTATCTTGTACATATCCCTCATGTGCCATTTGGCAAACTTGGTGATTTGTTTCCAACAGGACAAGATTTTCAGTGAGTGGTTACTTGCAACTCTTCCGGTTATTCAGTGCAGCAGCAGAGTTGATCCTGTTGTGTCACCTTCATATGATGTCCTTGCAAATGACTTTGCTAGGTAAATGGTTCCCTTTTTACAGTCCGCTTGATCAAAAAGCTAATGAGGTATGTTAATTTGTGTTTAGTGGCACAATCATTATTTGCACACAACAGAAATTCCTCTGGAGAAGCCAGAAGTGACGGTATGTACAAATGCGAGTATGCATAGGTGGGGAGCCCACTTGTTGCCAGACTTCGATATTTGTAATGGTCAGCAACAAATTGGAACCAGGAGAACTGCCTCTTCACATCATTCTGAACATGAAGGCTATCATAAAATTCCATCAAGATCCCAATAAAACAAAACTGCTTGGAAAATTGGTTTCAAATGGAACAATCCTTGGTAAAATTATACTAGAAATCAAACCTTTTAAAAATGTACTAATGCATATTGTGAAATGGAATGCTGGAAATAAAACAAATCAACAAATGTCACATAGGTATCAAGTTGCATTAAACAAATCCAGCAATATTTGGAAAGTTATGCTTTGGAAACTAAAAGATAGGCAGGTAAGCAATCAGGGGACATAACTGAAATATTGGAATGGAATGCTGGAAATTAGATTGTTTCAAGTCTTATGAAGATATAGCTGTATGTGAAATTTGGTTGAATGTCAACAATCATTTGTGAAATTAAATGTTGGAAACCTGTTATGTGAACAGACAGTAAGGGCAGTAGATTCAGTAACTGTAAAGAGCTGAAAATTGGAATATGTATAGCACCTAGATTACAAATCTACATGTCAACTTTAGCTGAATCCAAACATTCTTGGAAAGTTATTTTTCAGAAATCAAAGCTAGGAAGATGTCCTCTAATGGACCATAATTGTTAAATACTGTTATGGAATGCAGGAAATCAAACTACTGTAATTTAGAGGTCTTCTTACTATCAAGAAGATGTATCCCAAGTTTGGTTGAAGTATTCCAAAAGAAATTATCCAAACTTAAGAAGCAGGGCAATCAGGAGGCATAACTTCTCTAAATCATGGCTAAGCTAGGTAAAGATCAAACTCAAGGTCACATCAGAAGATTCACACCAGATTTGGTTTATCATGCAGAAGGAAAATAATATGCTGACTTCATCCTGCTAGGTTCTAATAAGTGCAGTTCCTTATCCTTGCTATAATATTACTCTGTTCAATGATTTGCAAATCATAAGCATGCCAAACTTCAATTGGACTATTAAAAATCTTGGTCAACATACCAGATTTTCAACATAATTTTGTTGTCTGCAATGATATCCATATAAAATATAGTTAATTGATATCATATGAATCGGAGACACAGTATCTAATTTACTGCAGCACTGAGCACTAATACAGAGTAGGATGTTTATGATAGTTAGCTGTAACCTCAGCAGTATTACATTTCAATCTGTAAATGTTTATGAGATAATAGTTGTAACAGTAGCAATGATCTAGGGGCCCTGAGTGGCTGAGTGGTCTAAAGCACTCTCCGTTATGAATCACTGCCATCTCACCCCATTCTGCCTGGGTTTGAGTCTCAGATTCGTCCAATGTGGGTATGTGAGAAAGCTTGCCAGTAGCTTCTCGTGGGTCGGTGTTTCTTTACAAGGTTTTCCTGGGTTCTTCCTTCATCATTAATACTGGCCGCCATGTATAGCCTATCGTGTGCTGAAAAATGGCATTAAACACAGCAGCAACAACAATAAGAAGCAATGATCTGTAGACATATAACAATGAGATTTTCTTAAGATGTAACCTTACCCATGACACATGGCTGCAAGCATCTCTCAAGGCAATTTGATGCCAATTACACATTGTCATTTTTTAAAATTTTATTGTGATATTATTGCAAATTATTGGTAGCCGATTTCATGATACAAGTTTAGGTTTACAGTAACATCATGACCAATCTAGGTTTTCATGTTTCTTGACAACATAGTCACCACATTATTCCCGAAATGTGAATTATACCAATAACATCAAAACTATATTTTTTATCCAGCGGTGGCATATCCATCAAGCCTGCAGCAGACATGGACAAGATGAGAGCTGATATGGGGGGAGCAGCATGTACTGTGGGTGCATTGTATGCCATTGCAAAGCTACATATACCAATTTCTGTGAAAGGTAACATTTTTACACATAATATCTTCCAATTAAGACCAACAATCAGTCATAAATATAATGTAGTCCGAATCCAGAAGATAAATTGTGCTCCTTCACAGTGTAAATGCGAATGACTGGACATGGTTGTAATTACGGAGCAGTTTCATTTTTTGCGGATGATCAGTAGGAAAGGTATTTCTTGGGTAATCAACATACAAACGGTTACTATTTCTCGCTTAATCTTTTCCTTTAAGTAAACGTTTGCACAGAAATTATCAAGCGCTGTGGGATTATTTATACATGTCAGATTAAAATAATATATGAACACCATCTTATTGAGTATATTTATATGTTTCCAGGAGTCAAGCATACATTTATCTTATAGTTGTATCCAAGGATAAGATAAAGTTACATGGTGACACATTACATAATTAGCCAAAGAACGAAGACCTTTAAGGTGGTTGGAACATGTAGTATTTCCCTTGTCCATAAAACCGTATGTCTGTCACACATTGCTTAAGTTTTATGATTGGGTTACTTTAGGTACTGTAATAGGGAAAGCCATATTCCAGGAACATATTTCTAGTTAGAATATCTGCAAAAGAAATCACACATTGTATGCATGAGTAAAATAGCATTCTATCCCTGTTATTGACTTAGCTGTTGTGTGTATGTGATGCATTTTTGAACCGACCTAAAGTTTATAGGTAACAATAAAGAATCATGATTTCGTTATCATGTAACTGTATGAAAATGGTTTGGATAATTAACCATTGGGATATTAGAGGCTACATTGGTCAAATCTACATTAGTTGAACCTCAAACTAGTGACCACTTTGGCATCTGTGTGCACATCCATCTTTCCACATTTTAGATTAACCTCAATCTTGTGAGGGTTTTCTTAAATAAAGGGCATGCTAGACAAAATGAAGATCTCTTGGTGTGAACAATTCATATTTTTATGAGAATAGTATTGGTACAGGTCAGTAGCGAAATTCAATACCACGATTTGGATAATCACAGTTCCACTATATCATTATAATTTCCTTAGAAATGTTGTTGCCCAGAATCTAGTATCTTTACATGTCATTTTTCAGCATATATACCATTGTGTGAAAACATGCCAAGTGGAACAGCCACCAGACCAGGTGATGTTGTGACTGCCATGAACGGAAAAACTATACAGGTAAGTTCAGATTCTTTTTAGTTTCTTTTAAATTCTTGTTGAGCTGACATTGGTAGAAACTATGTAAGAGTATTTGGAATTTGGGTTTTAATAAAAACTTTAAAATGTTAATCTACACATAATGATAATATATTATGCTGCCATTTTCTTTTTGAAGCATGTACACACACACACACACACACACACACATATATATATATATATGTGTGTGTGTGTGTGTGTGTGTGTGTATAAGACAGAAATAATTATTATATATGTGTTTCTCAAGAGTAAGAAATTGGAATCAAGAGAATTAATTCTTCAATGAACACCATGTCTGCATGCACATCTGAAAGACAATATATACACCATTTTAATGGAAATTCTTGAAAATATTAGATATAAATTTATATAAAACTTGATTCGAGTGGGTATTTTTATGTTTTTTTGATTAATTATGTTTAAGTAGTTAAAGTTTGGGGTGAAAAAATACGAATTGTTTGACAGTAACAAACCAGAATATAATTAAACATCAAACTCATCATGCTAACATCTTATATGCTTCCCTTTATTTATACTAACACACAATGAAAGATTATATACCATTACCTTTCATTTAAGCATAATGACATTTAAACTTCACCATGATGTTTGATCGGCATTGGCCAAACTAACATATTGACAGATTTGAACTTCACAGTTATATGTGATAGGCATGGACCTTGGGATCTAATTTAAAGTTTTGTTGATTTTTTACTTCTTGCTGTTCTAAATCTTAATCAAGATATATGACAAATCATGTGAATTTAAAACATTTCATGTATTCTTCATTATTTTTCTGATGCTCTTTGTAATGAAAAGATGGGTATTAATTGATATTTACCATTGACACATGATGAATGAGTTTATCCCAGATGAATGGATATATATCGACCCATCAGTCTTGTAGGCCTTTGCATTCTCTATTGCAGGAGATACACCATACATTTATAAATTTGACTGTAGATTTTCTGCAAAGTAATTTAATTTCGCTTCATGTCCATCTGTCCATCCATTCCACACGAATCTTGACACAACACAACTTTATAGGGAATTATTGGCTTTAGCCAGTACAGTAGTATGAAGCTCGATAATAAGCCCTAAGTGATAAAAAGCCTAAAGCCAACTTTGACTAAACCTTTAGTAACCAAAATATGTCCTTAGTTATGTCCCTTTATAAATTCGGAAATTTGTCTTTGCTTAGGATTGTTAATTTGTTGGGAATTTTTTTCCTTATTGAAAATATCTCTAAATAAAGTAGAAGTAAACTCAAGAAATTGACATAATTATTGCACTTCTATATGTTTCTTTATAAAAGGGGGAAGGAACCTTTTCATAACTATGTATGTGTGTTTGTTATATGTATTTTTAATGTAGCTTTAACAATTTTTCAGTCATATCACAATGATGTTTGCAGTGTTGCAGTTCATTGAGCTGTCTAGCATCATGTCTTACCCAGTCACATTATCCTGACACAAGGCCAACCAAGTTTTTTATATGACTTAGCCAGGGTTAGAACCAATGACCTCCTGCATCTGAAGCAGCTGCTCTAACCACTTCAGCCACCAGAGCAATACCTTCTCTTTGCTACGTGAGCAGAAAAATATTACTTCCTTACTGAAGATTGATCAGTCCCTCATTATCATTGGAAATGTTTGTCTCAGTCATGGTCAAAAGCTATGATTTCACAATTCTGACACGTTCCATTGTCATGGAAACATTTGTCTCAGTCATGATCAAAAGCTGTGATTTCACAATTCTGACATGTTCCATTGTCATGGAAACATTTGTCTCAGTCATGATCAAAAGCTATGATTCCACAATTCTGACATGTTCCATTGTTATGGAAATGTTTGTCTCAGTCATGATCAAAAGCTATGATTCCACAATTCTGACATGTTCCATTGTCATGGAAATGTTTGTCTCAGTCATGATCAAAAGCTATGATTCCACAATTCTGACATGTTCCATTGTCATGGATAGGGAGATATTTGTCAGAACAAAGACTGTTCCAAATTTATAGCCAGTTTCACTGTGTCTCAACCTAAGGCAATTGCTCTTTTCTGAAATGAAACCTTCCATGGGTTTTGATGTGGTTAAATGAGTCACTATTGTAACCAATGCTCAAAGCCTTGCTCGCTTTCCTTTTGAACAAGACCTACTTCCAAGCTGCACTGTCCTTGGGCAGAACCAGCAGAATTTATACCTTATTGGTCAGTCCAAAGTTTTATTAGTTCTGCCACAATGATTCAGTATTGTGCATGCTGGACTATGATTTTGCTGTGAAGAACAGGCTCAAATTCATGGGAAAATATTCTCTTTCTTTGAAACCTTTGTAATCATTAGACCTGCCTTTGCATAGGTTGTGTTCTGGACCCTGACATAGCCTTGAAATAGTACCTGGTGGATGATCATCTTGGATTCAATGGGTTATTCACTCAACCGCTTATAAATTAACTTGTATTCATTTTGTATGCATATTGGCTCATAAAGCAAAGACAGTTGCTACCAGCTTTAGCAAAATTGCTCCCAGACTGACATATCAGACTGTAATCTGATTAGGCATTCTCTGGCTCTGATTGAGAAAACTATTCTTTCAGAAAGTAATCTGGTATAGTCTATTTCACCATTCTGATCGACTCCTTTCCCCATGTCCATCAGGAGCTTTGTCAAGACAGGTTAATTACCTTCATTAGATTTACATGTGCATTTTCATTTTCCTTTTTACTTCTGTGCTATCCATTGCCTGTATCTCATGCAAGACTTGAAGCTACTGTTCTTATATTAAGATAGCATAATCAGTACCACTACCAGGTGAAAGAGATGTGAATTCCTCTACCTTTTACCAATTCTAGAATGGATAATATATTTGAGAATAAAAAATCTTCAACCTTAAAATTAAAATAAATTTCTTAAATAAGACTTCCTGATCATAAATCTATTACGTCATTGGAAGGGCTAATATGTCTGCTCCAATTGTAGCTGATGAATAATGGAATTTGGCACCAAATCTTTGATTCAAGGGGAGACCACTCTGAGTTTGTCGCTGTAAGAAGATGATATTTTTGTACTAAAAGAACCCCAAAGACTTTACTGTCTTTTTCTCTCATGAGTGGGCTGGGTTTGTGATATAGTGGAAAGGACTCGTAATATATTATGATGAGATAAGTATTATCAAGGAAATATATTAATTTAAAAATTGGTTTACAGGTTGACAATACTGATGCTGAGGGCAGACTGATACTAGCAGATGCTCTGTGTTATGCCCAGACATTTAACCCTCATATGGTGTTAGACATGGCCACACTTACAGGTACAAACCATACACTAAATGACATTTTTTTGCATTGTTCTTTTTCTTTCCATTCATCTGGAGAGGAGATTATTTGATTTTTTCCGATTCAGCAAATAAATTTTGAATAGTTTTACAGAGTATATTTTCCATAAGTAATGGAGACAAAAATCAAGCCTCTTCAGCTCCATTCTATCTTTATTGCTACAGTAAAGTATTATATCCTGTTATGTATACAGTACTTTTTCAAAAGGAATCGAACCATGACCGTTTTGAAAATTGATCAATTGCTACATGTACAATGTTTTTTGCGCAATACACAAAATTGTAAACATTTATGACAGGATTTGCAGATTTATTCTTAATGAAATTCTTGATTAAGTTTTCTAGCTTTGGATTTAATTAGGTTTTTCATTGTGTGATTGAATCAGAAAATGTTGGTTATATTCAAACTATTTGCATTTTTATTGGACCAAAAATAGACCTTTATCTCAAAACCTACAAAACGATTTCTAATTTAGAAGTCTGAAATTGTTTTCATTATATTTTTGTTTCTTTTTATCATCACCATTCCCAATGGGTTCGCAAATAGAGAAAATTGTGAACCCATTGTGAACGATGATAATAGAGACATAGGGGCTAAACAATTCTACTCATCCAGTCCTATTTAGGAGAGGTGACTGAGAAAGTGTATGACATGTTTTCAAGATGCTTGTCTGATTAAACAATTTAAATTTTATTTAGTATTTATTTACAATGTCGGATGAACAAGGTAATGAAGTGACAATTAAAAGTTCCAAATGCAGGAAAAGTAAAAGTTCTATGACACTACAGTGAGAAAGCTTGCCAGTAGCTTCTATTGGGTCAGTTTTTCTTTATGGGGATTTCACGGGTTTTTCTTCCACCATATATACTGACCGCAATGTATAGACTACCTTATGCCGAAAAATGCGCGTTAAACCCTACAGCATCAAATATCCATGACACTACAAATAAAACTTTTAAAAAGTTCCAAGTCATTTGCCCTAAAGTTTCCAAGTGACTTGCCCTGCAGTACAGATTGCCAGCTGAAGATATTTCAAGCCCAGATTTAGTTGTTGTCAAGGTACTTGTTTAAGAAAAATTTCTTAAACTGTGCAATGTATTTATATATTTCTAGGTGCCATTGATGTTGCCCTGGGATCAGGAGCAACTGGTGTTTTTACAAATTCCACACCCATGTGGGATATTCTTCAGAAGGTAGGAAATAAATATTAGTTTGTGTTTATTGTTATTATTATCATTATTATTCTTGGTTTTCCTTTTTTTTCTGTCCTCTGCTTATCATAGAGAAGATAAAATTTGACTGATGCATGCTTGTCCATCCTTTCTACTATCTGTCCATCCCACCTTTTTCCAAACTACAACAATTTTAAAGTAGTATTTGATTTCAAGCATAGTTGGTATGCAGCTATCTGTTGATGAGACCATGGCTGAGTTGGACAGCATTCTGCATCATTCTTTAACACAGTCATAGCCCCTGATTGTTGGACCCATCCCGTTTTATTTCTCCACTATAACTTTCTTAATTATTATTCAATTTCAATCAGATTTTGTATATGTCTCAGTTGGTCAAGTGTCCAAAGGCTTACAGATCACTCTGTCCATGTGAGTTCGAGATTCATCTTAACCATCATGTGAGAAAAGTTGCCCTTTGGTCAGTAGTTCTTCCCGTGTTCATACAGTGTCTTTCCTCACAAAATTTATACTGGTTGCCTTGTATAGTATATCATGTGCTGAAAAATAGCATTAAACACCACTTAATCAAATTTTGTATGCAGTTTAGTATAGATGAAGCCATCAAAAAATAGGATTTATCTATTTTTGGGATTTACCAGAGGATTTTTTCTTTTTTCTCTCTCCAAAGCTTGGTGAGAGTGTGATATGATTTACTTTTCATTACATATCATTCAGCTTCCATTTGGCATCATTTAGGTATACAAATATGCAGTTTTTAATTGCTAATGTTTATGAATGTAACATTGACCATCCTGGCATCAAGACATTCAAATTGTCCATTAATGGCAATGCAGCAACAATGTCATTGTTAATATAAAAAAAAGGAAAACCTTTTGCTTGAGCTTAACTGGTTTGAAAAATTATTCTGCCAACAGTCTTTTAATTTTGTAAAATTGTTCTATTTGTTACCTATTAATAATTACAATGCTAAAATTAGTAAATTTCAAAATTGGCAAAATTTGATATGGAACATCATGGCATTAGGTTGTTTCAAATTCTGACAAATTATGCCAGTTTTTCCCCCAATATATAATTGTTACTCAGAAAAGCTGAAAAATATCAAACAACATTTTCTTTTTGTTTACTCAACTATTTTAATTTAATTATATAGCAAACATTCTGATATGAAAACCGGGTCCCCGAGTGGTCTAAAATGCTTTCCATTACGGAACACTGCCATCTCACCTCTGTCTGCGTGGGTTCGAGTCTAAGATTCGGCTAATGTTGTTATGTGAGAAAGCTTGCCAGTAGCTTCTCGTGGGTTGGTGGTTCTTTCCGGGATTTTTCCCAGGTTCTTCCACCACCAATAATACTGGCCGCCATGTATAGCCTATCGTGTGTTAAAAAATGGCGTTAAACTCTACAGCAACAACTGATATGAAAACCTATGAAAGTTTTGATAATATCTTCCATGAAAGATACAAACTGTTACTTTATTTAAAGAAAGATTCAAGCACCTTTTAGTCAATTCATGCCTGTCTGATTTCAACCGAATTTCACATGAAAGAAACTAGCTGTGATTGCCTTTTAGGTTTGAACTGATAGTTTTGAGCCATTTTCAAATTCAGTCATCTATAGTAGAAACAAAGAGATTCTTTATTAAAATATTCAATCAGTTTGATTTACAACATTCAGGTAATGATGATATTAACCTGAGTAAATCATGTAGCTTATCTCAAATGTACTTGAGAATGTTTTACAACTTGCAAATCTGTCTATCTTTGGTAATACAATGTGAATGTAACGGATTGATATTTTTATAATTCATATGCAATTCAGTCAGTAGGGTTTTTTCCACTTTGATCAAAGAAGGGAAGTAAACCTTATGAAAACCTTTTTATCGTATGCTCTTTTTATGTGCTTGTCATAGTTTTCAAATACTGTTTGGCTTACCTCCCTTTACAAACTTTGTCACACAGGCAGGTGTTAGGACAGGAGATCGTGTTTGGAGGATGCCCCTTTTGGAACACTATACGAAACAAGTTACAGAGTCACAGCTTGCTGATGTAAACAACATTGGCAAATTTTCACGCTCTGGTGGTGCATGCACTGCTGCTGCTTTTTTAAAGGTAAGAACTGTGTTAATCTGTCCAAGTTTTATACATTATGCAAACTTAGTTACCGATTTGGGAGGTACAATTTAAAATATAAAGAAATTCAGAATGGAGGTGGCATATTGGCTTAATCTGTCAATGATATTTAAGATTTAGGAGACTATGTACAGGAATACATGAGATTTAAGGTATTTTTCTTTTATTAACTATAAAGAACTCCCCACTCAAGAAAATTGTTTGATGTAAAGTAGAGAAAATGTAATGGGTTTTAAATATAAAAAATTAGTTTTAATGTTGTACATTTTATGAAATTCTCAGTTGTGTTACTTTAATTCAGTGCTTCCCAAAGTTTGGTACTTGTACACAACAGGGTTTCATGGGGTATGGAGCTGAAAAAATTAACTTAAAAATTATATGGCACTGGGAGAAGGGATACACCTATAAGACCCATGTCCCCAGAGGAATACACAAATGTTAAAAGTTTGGGAAACACTGCTTTAATATAATATGCAAGTCAGTTCACACTTGACTTAAAACTTTAAATGTAATTGTGTTTCAGGAATTTGTCACTAATAAAAACTGGCTACACCTGGATATTGCAGGGGTTATGATGAATAAAGATGAGATTCGTTACCTCAGCAAAGGAATGTCAGGTACGAGTATTAATGTTCATGATTAAAATATTATTTAGTCATTGTTACTTACAGCAGACATGATTTTTCTCCATTTTAAATCGGAATTAATCCTTTAATCTCCTTTAATCCAATTTGTCTTGATATAGTCTTACTTTTAATCATGTCCGATCGGGTTTTTTTTCCTGGTTTTTAAACGGTCTGTTTAGTCCCATTCCGCAATGACCCTTGTAACATATTCGCTCCATATATTAGTTAGCCCACAACTCTTGTAAGGAGTATTCTGATTGGTCAAAACTTTAAATTCATCCAATGAATCTTCATGTAAGGGAAACTGATGGCAATGAAAAGGCATGCTTGCAAAAAATGGTGTACCGAGTTGTTGAGAGAGACCATGACATGAAAAGTTTGATAAAGGTTTTAAAAAAAACGTATGGAAATGGGAATGACTGGAGCTAAAACTTGATGGAATTTTAGCTGATCAGTTTATAAGAAAACAGAATCCTTGAGGACTGGCATTTTGTGGCCTCTGCAATAAAGGTATAAATCATGGAAGTCTGTCATTGGTTGGAAGAGTCTGGAACTGCACCTACAAAAGAAGCTATGGAAAAATTGAAGCCATATGTCAGAACGTGCACTGCATGTCGCCAATACAAGCTGGAGCTTGAAAGGAAAAAGGCTCTCATTGTGAAGGAAAGAAACGATTGTACAGTCAATCAGTGAGTCAACAAAATCATTGGTGACAAAAAGTAAGGCTAAAGATATCTTTCATAAAGCTGCAAAAAGAGCTTGACTGGCATATCAACAGGTTGTGTCCAGTAGACAAAAAGACAAGTGAATATATGTGATTATTTGTATATAGGTGATGTATTTGGGTGTTTATTTTACATATTTATTATGAAAAGAGAAGTGTAATATGTTGGCAGCAAAAAAATTATAATTATTGACTTAATTACGATGTGAACACTGACATGCACGTGAAATAACTTAAGTCCAATAGTACTGGAGAATAAATTAATGTGACAATAAATATTGTGAAATTATTCAAGTTTAAATATTTTGGCCCCCCCCCCCCTATTGAGTTTGAGTTACCCCAAACCTCTCTTTCAGATTTTCAGGGTTTTTTTTAAGTATGTGCAAAATCATGGCTGTTACAGGTTGACAACAATATTTGGCCCACATTTATAAACACGAAAAGAGCTAATGTACTCAAGAGTAAGGAATGCAGATTTGTTTATTTAAATACTGAATAGTTATGGTGTTAAAATATAAAAGAGACCAGCACACAAAATGGCATGCACAGTATTGCGCAATTGATGTTATAACGGTCACAGAAAACATTCCAGAAAATAACTTGTCACATAATCAAATTAAAGTGATAAACATTGTCAGCTTTAATATTTCTTTATCATGTTGGGTAAGATTTTAAATTAAAATATTTATTGATTAGCTGACTGAGGAGTAGATTTCTTGTAGAGATATTTGTTGCATCTACGTTTAGTAGAAATTGTATACCAAGATTGATAGGATATAGAAAGACTATGTTATGATACCATATGTACTTGCTTCTAAGTCAAGTCAAACAGCACAGACCCAGGTCTGCCATTGCATAGTGATTATCTGGGTCTATGAAGCGTATTAGTAGTTTCCAGTATAACAAACAACATAGACTGTGACATGCTGGTGCATAATGATAAAAGTTTCAATTGTTTACAGTTGAACTGATATGCGAGTGTATACAGTATATTTAGGTATTCAGATCTTGCAGGTGTAAATAAATGTTTATGGTCATTGTATTTGATATGGTAATGTACCTTTCTGTGCAGTACTTTGAAATACTTAGTATATATAAGTAATTACAAATTGAGACCAATTTGCTGTCCTACAGGTAATTATTTTATTATTGTTAACAATATTCACAACAGTTGAACATCCTTTGCTTTAAAGAGAAATTCTGGTCATCTCGATCTCGGTACTTACAATTTGAGAAAGATCAGTTAATTTTTGTAACTACTGTAAAAGTCTGATAAGTCCTGACAGAAATTAACATGAAATCTCAAACTGTTGAGATTAGGATGTGCAAATTCTCTCTTACCTTGATTAAAAAAAAAGTAAAATGTTGCAGCCCACTTTGTTAAGAATTTAAAGTACAGTTTTATATTACCTTGCAAATAATATTCAAGGATAATTCATAAAAGATATGTTTCCCATTACTTTAAGCTTTAATTTTGTAGTGTTTAAAGATATTTTTTTCAGACGTGGCACATGGCAATTAGATTAGAAAAAAATCACCTGACTTAACTCAGAATTCACTTGCCTGACTGTGCCATATTTATTTACTATTTGACACTAGGATGAAACTGCTGCACTTCAGACATGGGGAAAGCCGTAGAAGTTGCAAAAGTTTTAAAATGTGGAAATTTTATGAATGGTTATTTCTAAGTTATAAATTGCTTTAAGCAGCAAGCTGAATAGTTAATATCTAAATACAGTCCTGATAAAAACAAAAAGAAAACTGCAAAAAAATATTTGATAATTTGAGCTCAACCCTATACAATGAGTACTCCTACTGAACTAGATGTTAACAAGGAATTATATATCAGGCCTTAAGAAACCCTTAAATATGATGATACTAGTGCATTTCAACATGGTGATGTTCTTTCATTTTGGAGCTTTGTTTCCTGGTGGTCGTCTTTTGGGCTGAATGCAGATGTTGAGCTTGGTGATGGTGAGACGGTCACACACACATCCTGTCTGTCCTTTTTCCTGACAGTGATGTAGTCGATGAGGTGCCAGTGCATAGAGCATGGGTGCATCCATGATGTCCCGTTATGGGTAGAGAGACTGAAGACTGTATTGGTGATCAGTAGTTCATGCTCGCCGCAAGACTGGAGCAAAAGGAGACCGTTGCTGTTACAGCGACCCACTCTGTGCTTTCCTAACACTCCATCCCAGGCAACGTGATCACAGCCTACTATTGCATTGAAATCACCAACAATGATGAGCTTATCCGCCATTGGAATATCAGCAATGATGGAGTGAAGATCCCCATAGAACTTGACCTTCACTTCATCTGAGTTGGTCATGGTTGGAGCAAAGCAAATGATGATGGTATGGTGCTTTCTTCCAAACATGATGGGGGAGGGTTTCATGGTCATGAATCTGTCGTTTACTCCCTTGGGTGGTCCAGCCAATTTGCCAATCAGTGCTGTCTTCACTGCAAAGCTGACACCAGCTTCATGGTGCTCTTCTTCCTTGGCAGCTCCAAAATAAAGTGTATCTGGAGTCTGGACCCCCATTCACAGAGTTTGCCTTTTCCAGCAAGCCAGGTCTTGCTCAAGGCAGCAATGTCCATGTTGTATCTGGCAAGTTCCTTTCCTATTAGGGCGGTTCTCCTTTGGGGTCTTTTTGCATCGTTTTTTTAGCATTGTAGCATTTTGAAGACCTTCTCTTTCACAGTGGACTAGATATATTCAAAGATAAATAGGGACAGGCTAAATGATATTGGAATGTATATGAAAAATAACTTTTCATTTACATCAAACTAGCTGTTATCTGGTAACTGATGACTGGTTTAACGAGATTTCAGTGTTAATGCAAAACAGCAACCTATTAACAGTGAACCAGCTGTACTCAGGTAATTGGCGACTGGCTTCATGAGATTGCAATGTATATGCAAAAGAACTTCTCACTCACAGTTTAAAGTACTCTCGGGTAATTAGGGACTGATTTAATGAGATTGCAAAGAACTTCTCTTTCACAGTGGACTAGCTGTACTCTTAGGTAATTGGGAACTCATTTCATGAGATTGAAATGTTTAGCAAAGAACTTCTCTTTCACAGTGGACTAGCTATGCTCTCTTTTAGCAGATTAAAATATACTATATGTCCAAAATAAATTCACAACAGTTGTATGATGCATGAAACATTTTATTAATTAAAGGTAGAAAAATTAAACCCATAATTAGGATATGTGTTACTAGGAAAAAATGTAAACTTTAACCATGTAACAACACTTCTGTGTATGTTTCATCAATGTAATTCCTAGGTGTATTAAGCATTGAATTTTCTACCAATGATATTGGATGATAGATCTAAGGATCACATAACTGTATACTTAGTGTATTTGTATATATCTTTCCAGGTACTATTTTCAAATATATTTACAAATTGTATTCAGGGTTCCCATGCTACTGGGAAATCGGAAAAAAGTTGGGATAAATTATTAATTTTTTTCCCGATCGTGAAAAGTCCTTAAATTTTGAAAATATTGATAAAAGTTGTGAAAAAACAGGAATTTTCCACCATTACTTGATGCCCAAAACAATTACGTAATTGTGTCGTAACTAAACGGATCCTGAGTTCGAGTTCTGACCGGAATGGATTATTTGGGTGTTTGTCATAAACAAATTTGTTGAGTCAGTCCAAATGCTCTGTGCATTAGATTCATCTAGATTTTTTTTCCCACAGATAGCTCAAATATCTGTATTTTTGCTTATATGGAAATTATGAAAACCAGTCTAGCATCAGAAGAGGCCAGCATGGTGGGGGCAAAGCTTATCTGCTTACCAGATAGCGATTGTTAAATTCTTTGTTAAATTGAGTCTTACCTGCATGAAATTGATATGAAAATTGTTTATTTTCCCCAAACTACAGCATTCATGAAATCGGACCCAGTATTCGGATTTGTATTATGAGTACACACATCTCACACCCCACATTTTAAATTTTGTATAAAGAAAAAAAATCTTAAATGAAAGTTGTATACTGGTTGTAAAAGAAATACATTTAAAAAAACATGAAAGAACATAAAATTCCCTTTCTCCATGAACTACCACATTAATGTGCTCTTAGCTGATGAATCTGACTGGCCAGATTGCTGTGACAACAGCAGGTTTCTTGTCATTGTTCTAGAAATAAATATGTGGAGAATTATTTTATGTTCTTTCTGGTTTTTACAAAATGTATCATACTTTCATTTAGTATAATTGAATTTTTGAACAACAAAATAAAAAGTTTTTTGTTGATATCACAGATTTGTGAAGTCATGTGACTAGTAATGCAAATGGCGACTACATGGTCAGGTTTCATCTATACTGTAGTTTCATCAGGTTTGTCAGCAGATTAAAGACATAACAATTATAATACTTACCATTTGTGAGAAAATAAATAATTTTCCAATCGATTTCATGCAGGTATAAATCATTATAACATCTTGACGCACTTGTAAGTGACTACTCAATGCCACTACCACCCTGTGGTGACAAATTTTAATTTTTCTATATGCAATTGCTCTGACTCGACAATCCAACCTAAATGTCCAAATGTGAAAAATGGGGTGGAATATTTGGAGGAAGCCCAGATTAGAAAATGGAGTGCCATTCATTATAAGCCAAATTTTTTGTCCAAAATGTTGAATCTTTGGTGCGAAGCTATTTCACAGTGACATGTAGCGTGAAACATTGGTTGCAGACCTTAAATAGGATGCAGAAGAATTGTCATCCCTTGTATTATAAATTAAAAAACAATACTAGTCCCTGTATCAATACAGGCTTGGGGACTGGTTTATCAAATTACAAGACAAGTTGATTTTACAGAAAATTCAGTCATTGTTTATGCAACAATACATTATATACATGAAATTTTGAAGGTCTTTTGTCAAAATTTATATTAATCTTTTGTAAAAAAAAAAAAAAAAATTTAATGAATAAGTTTTAATCAAATCATCTTAAGGAGGTTTGGTTGTTTGAAAAATATTGAATTCTTTTGGCATAGACAAATTCAGTGTTCAACTTTTTCATTAAAAGATAAGATTTTTTATAATACTTTGCTTGCTTTTTTTGTACTGTGATAGTAAATAACACACACACGTTTCCACATAGCAACATAAAACATGATAGCAAATTAAATTTAGAAATTTTATTCTGCACAATTCATTGCCATGCCCTATTAAAGGAATATAGTCACACTTGGACTTGGATGTTTGGGAGTTTTGAAATTGAAACATCTTTAGGTTTAGAAAATGCATATTTTATTATTTAAAATGTATTTTAATTCCATTCAATAAAAGTCACATGCAAACCTTTAAAAAAAGTAATTTTATCCTGGAATGACCAGTAATTTTATATTTTGAAAAGCTAGGGAACCATGTGTATTGTTAACTATCTTTACATGTAGTATTTGAAAATATATTTACAAGTTGTATTGTTAAATATCTTTACAGGTAGTATTTGAAAATATATTTACAGTTGGTATTATTAAATATCTTTACAGGTAGTATTTGAAAATATATTTACAGGTTGTATTGTTAAATATCTTTACAGGTAGACCCACCAGAACAGTGGTTGAATTCATACAGAGACTTTCACAGCATCAGTCCTCTTGATTTCATGTACATTTGAGTATTGTACATGTACATTTGAGTATTGTACATGAAGATATACTGTATAGAAAATATTTATTGATACATGTAGCACTGTGAACTGTGAACCCTGCAAAATCATGAGTAGTAGAGAGATCTTTGTAATACTGAAATTATGAATAACAAGATTAAAATCAATAAAAAAAAACATAATGCTCACCTTTATTGTTACTCTTGCCAGAAATGTTGTTGGGGCATACACCTTTTCTATGCATCTGTTTGGATTTCGGTCAGTTTTTAAAAACATTGCTATGGAGTTTTTAAACACTGTTGTGGAGCATATTGTGTGACCATTGTCTATCCATCCACACAACAATCTGGATTGTCACAATCATAGTCCATTTAGCCACGAAGAAGAACGTTACAGACATAGTCCATTTAGTCAAATTATCCCACTACAGTACTTAGATCATGGAGAGTTCCAGCTGCAAAGAACTCTTCTAGATTACTAACAAACTAATGTCAAGGAACAAATGTACACCACTTCCAACTATCTTCTCTCCAGTAGACCTTCCGGACCTGTCTGCAGATTTCTTCTGTGACAGGGTACAAACCATTAGAGATAAGCTAGACAATACTATTTCAGTTGACTCGTTATCACCATACAGTTACGATAAAGAATTTTAGCAACAACCATTAGCAGCATTTGAACCTGTGTATGGATTTAGTACAGACATTCTTGATGAAGAGTGCACCAAAGTCATATGAACTTGATCACATTCCAACATCGCTGCTGCCTGAGTGCTTTGATCATATATTGCTTTGCTAACTGATGTTATTAATACTTCTCTCTCATCCAGGGAATTCCCATCATTTTTCAACACTTCCATTGTAAAGCCTCAGAGTCTGCAGAAGAAACCAACCCATGACCACAATGAAATTTAAAGAACTACCACCCAGTTTCTAATCCCCCAAACATATAAAAATCTTAGAAAAGGTTGTTCTAACCCAACTTGTATCTCATCTGAATTCAAACAGTCTTTTTAGCAAATGTACAGTCTGCATATCACCCTTACCACAGTACTGAAACTACTCTTCTGAAAGTAGTAAATGACATTCTCTCTGCTTTGGATAGTGGAAAGAATACAGTACTCACCCTCCTTGATGTGTCTGCAGCATTTGACACAACAGACCATGATATATTATTTCACTGTCTCCAGCATGTATTTGGCATTCACAATACCACAAGTCCTACTTAGTCAACAGGACACAAATTGTATCTGGAAATAGAATACACTCAGCCCAGTTGATCTGTTTTGTGTAGTTCCACATGGGTCTGTTCATGGACCTGTTTTCTTCATTCTATACACTCAGCTGCTCTCAAGTGTCATAGATCATCATCCACTGTCTCACCAATTGTACGCTGATGACACCAAAATATACAAATCTAGCCACCCAACTGAAGTTGATGCTACCATCCAAGGAGTAGAGAGATACATTTCTGATGTGAAATTATGGATGACAAGTAACAAGCTGGAGATGAATGATGATAAAACAGAGGCCATTCTGATCACAACACAAGACTTTATCATTCTTTTCCTTTACCTCAAACAATAAATATCAACATTAAATTCACACAGTACGAAACCTAGGTGTTACTCGACACATTACACCAACATGTCATGAACATATTTAAGTCTGCATGCCTTGCATCAGCTCCATTTGCAAAGATCTTTTAGTTGATGCCACTAAAACACTTGTGTGTTCATTAGTACTTTGAAGACTGGACTATTTGTATCTCAATTCTGTCTGGTTCATCTTGACATAGTCTCCAGACTCTTAAAAAAAAAGTTAAAAACACAGCTGATCAGATCATCCTTAGAGTACCACTATCAGAGCACACCTCTCCGCTGCTCTGTACCCTACACTAGCTATCCATCCATTTGATTCAGAATCAAACACAAAATTTTTTATCTGTGCTACATTTCACTGACAGACTCCAGTCCTACACATCTATCTAGCCTCTCCCACCAGCAAAACAAAAAACACCATGAAATTAAAAATTGTTGTAAAAAAAATGGTGACAATATTTAAGGTAGGAATCATTATTAGGTCTTCAAGTTTGTTTGTGCAGTCAAAAATTAAAATGTGAGTTTTAAGAGCTCTCTTTAAAAGGATCACTGTCTTTGTGTCGAATTTCAGTGGGCAATTCGTTCCACGTTGCTGGTGTTTTAGTGGGATCAACTGAAAGACTGAAAAGATAGTTTTAGAAAGACCTAATAAAATAAATGTTTCCTGCCTTAAATATTTTCAGCATTCTTTATGTTTTCTAATTTCAAGGTGTTTGTTTTGATTTTTGTACTCACATCCTAACAGATGTTGTAATGGTTAGGCACTATACAAAATCCTCATTATTATTATTATTATTATTATTATTATTATTATTTGGTTCAGTTTTTAAACAATTTAGTGGAGGTCTAAAACACTGATGGTTAATATTCATCCATGTGATTCTACTGGTGGTAGGACAAATACCAGTTTAACTTCTATCTACTACATATAGTGTTTTATAGTTGAAACATACCTCTTAAGAAAAATTAAAAATGTTTACATTATTTTACATGTTCTATCCACATATTACAGAAACTAGTAAAAACAAGAGTACTGGTGACTGGAAATTTTATATCAGTGCAATGAAGTGAGGAGGCGAGACAAAAAGCAGAGACCAACCAGCAAAAACACTGGAATTAGCATCTTATGATTTTTGTCTCCTTATTTAATTGTTATTGCTTTGCTCAAGTTATCTTTTAGAGCCGTTTTGAAGGGCACATTTAAAATATTTTTGTTTATGTCAAAATTGTTACTACTTTATGGTTGTTAACAAGTATCAGAAAAAGCAAAACCAACTTTTTTCTTCCATAGAATAAAAAGTGAAAATTAAACAAGAACCATAGTATTTTGAATTAAATCCCAAATTGTCCTAAACATGCTTTCACACATCCAAAGAGCATAGAGTATTCCAAATGAATCCCAGCAGTGCTTCAAATGAATAGCAAAATTGAATGTGCTGATGTGCCAATAGCCTTGAATTTGGTAATGTATCAACAGTTTTGATGTATCACAGTGATATAATTCCAGAAGGTCTTTAAATGAATTCATTCTAATCCGAGGGCAATGAGCACTTTTGTAATTCCAGTGAATATTTAAAATAAATAACATCTCCTGCAATAATTGAACCCCAATTAAAAGGTTGATTACATTACAGAATTTAAATTAGGAATACATAAAACTGTTTATCACTACCCATATATAAAAAAAACTAAGACACAGTAAGAGAACCTGGATGAGGGTCATTTTCCTTTCAAATTTGTCAACAAGATCACTGTAACAGAATTGTTACCGAGTGGTTGGTGGATTAAATGAACAACACAAACACAATATGTGAAAGATGATGTAAATTTATGAAATAAATTATTAATGAAAAATAATGATGTATCAACACAATAACTCATGCGTTCAACCCACGATCACACTTCACAACCATTCACAATTTAAAAAAATAAATTAAATATTAATACAAAATAAACACAGATCCAAGGAACCTCCTGGACTACACAAATGTTTCATATAAAATGGAATCTTTACAAAAGTTATATTATCGCATGTATAAATTGCGATAACAAATACAAACATCAAATTACATTATCGCACGTTTGGATTACGACAAGTACAAACATCTACATGTATTAAATCAAGTTACTGTTATCGAGATTCATGTAATCCTTTGGAATCCTACAGATTCAAAGTAATTACGTGTAAATATAACAATATATTCAATTGTAACAACAATTGAAACACACACATGCGTCTCGACCCTGTACAACCGTACGAATCGCCGCACAGCTTCTCCGAATACCTAGGGTTGGCCCAATACTTTTATTGGCCGCTTGCCCTTCACAGCTCCACTACAGTTATACATACAGACAGCATACAGCATCTACTAGAACCACCGGTCCCAAACACTTAGATACTACCCCGGACGTTTACACCTCTAGACAGCTCCGACACTCGGACATTTAGACTTTCTAGATTTCCGGATATTTACACATCTCAACAGACGTAGACGGACAGACAATCCGACAGACAGACAGTCAGATACCTCAATTTGATCGCACAATTAAACAGCACAATCACGGCACAATCAATCACATTCAGCCCTTTTGCTGGAGCAATCAATCACATTCAGCTACAATTCAGCTACAATAAAGAAACCAAACTAATAATAGTTGTTTCTAAAACAATCTAAAATTTAGATTACGCTATTGCATTTAAAGCCTTATAGTGACTAGTAATTCCAAATATTCAACGGTTTAAAATCTGCATTGTAATAAAGGCATTATTACATGAAATGATAAACTGATAAAATTCACAATAAAACGAAATATAAATTTAACACTCACCCCTTTGGCTGGAGACCGAATGATGAGCTATCTATCCTGTGATAAGATACTTTTGACTCGTAATCTTTTTAGAAATATTCTGCCTTATTTGTCCCAAAATAGGTGAGCAGAATTCACGGCAAAATTCCCGTGCACCTCGTGATTATAATGTGATTTGTGATTTGTAGTCAGGCACATACAAATCGCTACACGTCACTTACCTTGAAAAACACTTATTCACCCAAGATAACGCATGTATGACGAAACAAAAAAAAATGGTGAAATTAGTTTGTATTCAAGAAGAAATAAATTCAATTTTCGCCTAATTCTGTGACAATCACTTCTAGAAACTTCCAAGTTCAAAACCATATTAACATATTTACCCACTTAAAAGTCAATCCCACAATCATTGAGCTATGAAATATTGTTTAAAAGATGACCTAAACAATCTACAATCATGAACACAGAATATAGATACTGTATATACTTTTGTATTAGCCCATTAGCAAACAAGCTGACCTCACCAAACTGAATAGGTAAAACATTGAAGAAGAAAAAATTAAATACAGGTGTTTCTGGCGGTTCAGGTGAGGCATGTGGTTGTGTCCTCGGCAATCTACAATAACAATATATAACATTAGCCTACAACAAAACTTTCAAGTTTAGACTTTGTCCCATTGATGAGCTGACCTCCCATTTTCTGGCATTTATTTTTTTCTAAATTATAATAAAATAATGGAGACTTTGTATATCGCCTAATCTTTAAAAGCTGTAAGAGCTTTACAAAATATATAATGATATGACTACAAAAAAGGAGCAAAAGTAACACCATGAAATTAGAAAACAAAACAAGCTGAAAATAATTTAAGGTAGGAAACAGTATTAGGTCTTTAAGTTTGTTATTGCAGTCAAAATAGGTGAGTTTTAAGAGCACTCTTGAAAAGAATCACTGTGTCTTTGTGTCTAAGTTCAACGAACAATTGATTTCCCTTTGCTCGGCCCTGGTATGCAAAAGAGCGTCCATATTCAGCTTTTATATGTGTATATATGGTATATAATGCACTTTCTCCTGATACTATTAAACCACCAGCAAAGAAATGCAAGAAGTATGAAATCCAACTCTGGAACTTTTCCAATGGGATTAACTTAGTTGAGGGGAATAGTGGAGAGCAGTCAACAGCTTTAAATGCCAGCTACATAAATTCATGAAGTTTGAACTTTGCAAAATTGCCATCATTGTTTTTGTAAAATGTCACATTCTAATGCTAGTATGGAGAGTACATTCTCCATTCTTCACAAATTACAAGGGGAGGAAATATGGTTGAGAAACCTATTGAGAAGCTATTAGATGTGAAACTTAATAATCACACTGATGGTCTTCAGCAGTTACCAGACGGTCTTATTGTGAAAGAAACTAATAATGATTTTGGATTTTATAACAAATCCTTACAGTGAACTATGAGATAAACAACTCTTTATTTTTCATTTGATTAACAATACACAGATGAGAATTCATTCATTATCATAGTAACATTTTCGATAAGAAACTGAAATTGAATTTATTTTTTGTAAAGCAAAGAATAAATTCTATTTAAAACATCAACTTCTTTTCTTTTCAGTCGCCGTAAAGCACTTACAATTTTTGTTGTTAAAAAATTACAAATTTCAAAGTCAAGCTATTGATTAGAATGTGTAAATCATCTGGTTTGATGCCCTGATTCTGTGACGTGAAGTTTTCAAACACTGGTGGGGCATTTGTGTTCCATGACCACGTAATCAAGAACATTTTTTTATATTCTTGCTTAAATGATATTTCTGGTGAGCTTATTGTCTAGACTGTCATTTGTTTGTTCATTACAACTTTTAGAAAAACTGTTAAACTATTTAAACAGAATTTTACAGGCAGCATTCTGGTGTCAAGGCAAGTGAATTTCTTGAGTGGATGCCAGTCCATTAAAAAATATATCTACCATTTCTAAAGATTCTCAAAATCTGCTAAACACAATGTATCCAATTTTAATGGAAGGTATACAAGTATGGCATTTTTGGGGAGTTTGTTAAAATCCAATGTTTCAAATACGGCCACAATCGCTAAAGATAGAAAAAAAACTTTAAATTACCTTTTGAAAAAAAACTGTTGAAATGAATTTAACCAGATTTGAAGCAAATGTGCAAAACATCAAGGCCTTTCAATGGTATATACATGAAGATGATCCCGATTCAAATATGGCTACCAATGCTGAAAAAAGAAAATGTTTAAAACTAGTGGTTCCTAAGTGGGAATACCAAGGAGGTGTGCGAATTCTGCTGAATAATGCTTGTTACAGTATAACATAGGGAAGCGCTGAGGATAACATTTTTGGTGGCCCAAAATGTTTGGGAACCACTTGTTTAAACTGTTTAACAGAATTGTGACCAAATTTGAAGAAAGCATCATAGCTTCAAGGACTGTTTTCATTCAAATGGTGGCAAAACACTATTAAATATAGCAATTGTTACTATAAAAAAATATATAGAAACTTTTAAACAACTATTTTCTCCAAAATTACTCAAATATGATAAAAAGAATTCTTTTCTATATGGCTTTTTGGTTTGCACCAATGGTGCTAATCTTTCTTCCAAATGGCCGCTATTACAATTTTAATTCTTGAAGCTACTTTTTTTTAAAAGTTTTTTTGATTTAAAAAGAGACTAAATTTGAGAGATTGCATTGTGCCATAAATGGATTTCTAGTTTGTGGAAAAATATTTTAATAAGCCCCTAATTATCTCCCTTTAATAAAAGTAAAAAAATCTATTGCAGATAAATTTGTCAGTTAGCTGAAATCTCAACTATGCATCAAGGTCAGTTATGACATGAACAAGTAGCTGAATCAAACTGGTGCCAAATTAAAAACACATTGCTGTATGGAATACTGTATGGTGGTGTTACTGAGGAAGTTTGAGGAATCACTATATATACCTTTTTTCACATTTTGTCCTAATGGATTAAATTTCATAGACTTTCTGATGGAAAGCTATTTTAGTGTATCAAGCATGCATTTTTTTAAAATATTAATTCACTACTAAAAGAACATTTAAAATAACATCAAAGTTATTTGTTGCGGAGTTCACAAAGGTGCGAGAAGACTGTTAACAGCAATGTCTGAAGGCGATATTGAAAGCTATTACTATTCCCGAATTTTAACATACAAACAACACTGGACTAAACTCCAATTTATAATAGGTATAAACGTGTATGTTACATTAGTCTTCCACTTTAGATTGCTTAATATTCTTAAAATCTTTTGTTGTTTTTGTTGTAGAGTTTAACGCTATTTTTCAGTACATGATAGGCTATACATGGCGGCCAGTATTAATGGAGGAGGAAAAACCCGGGACCCCATCCCCCCCCCCCCGGAAAAGCCACCGACACTCGAGAAGCTACTTGAATGCTTTCTCACAAGGCCACATTGGCCGAATCCGAGACTCGAACCCACGCAGACGGAGGTGAGATGGCAGTGATCCGTAACAGTGAGTGCTTTAAACCACTCGGCCACGCAGGGCCCCAAAATCTTTTGTCATGGAATTTTTGAAATTTTCTTGAAAAATCTTGGGAATAAATGTAAACATATTATTAGTAAAACTACTTAGTTCTAGGACAACAATGGCAGGCTAGAGGGGTTTTGATCACTAATAGTCCAATGCCTGGATTAATAAAAACCAAGTAAATCATATAAGTTTTTCATCGCACAATTCCCATGTCCTTAAGATCTTTCAAATCACAGCTTACCAGACTCACTCGGTATCATATGAGGAATAATAGAATACAAAAAGTTAGTCCACTAACGTAGAAGCAGTCGGTTGAGATTGAGGAAAAATAATATTGAAATGTCACTTTCAACCAATACGTCTCGCCAACGCTTTAGCAAGTGGAAAATGTTTGCCACGTTTTGTTTCATACATTTCTCCTCAGTCAATCATCTGTTTAAATAAACATGTCTTTGCAAACTTGACATATCCCTAAATGATATTGACAAATATTACACTGAATAACAGAAACAATAGCTTAGAAACTCAGATGAGGCGCTAACTCAATAGAGAATGTCACCTCGATTTGTAGTTGCAGTGTGCCGAATTTAAAAAAAAATCCAATAACTTTAGTCGGCCCATTTATTTAACTGCGCCTGCTGTTTAAAATTTCCACAAATTACCCATATTATTATAGACAACAATGGTGTCAGCTTTCTAGTCGTGAAGCATACAATCCTATAAGCATAACATACAGCTAAGAGCAATTCGTATTCAGAAATATTCAAAACATAGCACAACATTTTGTTTTGTCCGTGGACTTGTTTAACTAAAGTCATTCTACTCAGTTTGTTATCAGCACAGCAAGAAACAAGTTTCAAGATCATTGATCTATTATTGCAACCCAATTTTAGACAGATATTTAGGTGATTATTTATATTATTCCTTCATCCATAAATCTGCAATAAAAGCAATGTTTAGACTTCGTCATTCACATGAGGACATTTTCTCCTACATCAATAAAGTAGTAATTTCATTCATTAAATCTGCTGTGATAAATAAATATTAAGTCATTATTAACCTTCCTTGCGTGCTAAAGAAAGTATTTTTCATCTGAACAAGAAAGAATTCTCTCTCTCTCTCTCTCTCTCTCTCTCTCTCTCTCTCTCTCTCTCTCTCTCTCTCTCTCTCTCTCTCTCTCTCATAAACTTAAACCATCTTAACACTGTTTAACACGACCTCTATATGTAAGATCAGCAGATTTTTGTTAATGTGTTAATTCAAAAAGTTAAAATTGCTTAAGTTTATAAAATTGGATAATTAACAGTTGTAATATTCAAAGAAAAGTATCGTCCATGCGTGTGTATTTTGTTTATTGTGTCTATATCTTTCAATATACCACTGAGAAGGGGGGGGGGATTATATATGAGTAGAGATAGCACAGATTAACAGACGGTCCTTCCTAGGTATCTAAACAAAATAGTAATACATTCCACAAGAAATTGAAGAAGAGATTTCGCCTAAGAGGATAATAATGTTGCAGAAAATGAGCTCTCAACAAACAATGTTAAGGATAACGTGCAATAAACTTGAGCCATCCAATTTCACGCCAGTGTTCGGATTTCATGACTTATTATTGTTGTCTGTGAGTGTTTAGTTTTATTCTGTCTCTTGACTGGCATGAAAGAAATGTAAATAGTACACTACGCAAGCAAAGTGTGCTTGTAATAACAGATTTCAGAGCTTCTACACGATCCTTGTCAATAAAGGACACATGCGCATGTCTGAATACATTGTTAGATGCCGATTAAGCGGTTATACAAAGTATGGAATGAGTAATTGTATATTAGAAAGCATAATTCAAAACAGAATCATCTACATATAACAATTATATTTTTGTTTTGCTTACTTGCACTTGTGGACGATATGCGTTTTTATTATGGTATATGACCTTTAACTAGTTTAAATGTTAAGCTGAACTTTTAGATCGATTTATAGGAACAACATATATACAGGTCATGATTGATTCAGTTGGCAATCAACTGGTAAGGTGCATTTATAATAAGGGTATATAGGAAACGTAGAACTTTTATACTTTCTCCAAAGCTTTCGAAGTTGTAGAAAGTATATTATTGCTGGAAATCTCATACATGTTTTTTTTTTTGTTTTTTGGGTTGTTTTTTTTTTAAACCAAAATGTGAATAATTAAAACACTTTGCTATTGTCATTAAATTCATAACAATATTCCTCGGGAATTACCATACATTCCTTCCTGACGGAAACTATCGACGTGTCAATACAGTGAAAAGGTATCGTGGTACGTACAACCGGTAGAAAATACCACGATAAACCAGTATACCGGTATTATTGTTCAATTCTAATAACCTCTGCCTAGCCTGTGCCTTTACTTTCTTATAAATGTCTTTTCTCACCGAAATATTTTTAAAAAAATATTTTTAAAAAAGCAGCTGCATCGACACATGTTAATATTGACTTATCTGAAGAACAGAACTTTTGTACAAGTACTACTGGCTCGCAACCATTACTAAATTTATTGGATCTATGGGTTACTTCTTGACAGGTCTATCTTTGTTGGTGGGCAGCTCTTTTCATCCGTACACGTTACCCCTCGACGGTCCTTATCGAGTTTTATACCATGATTCATTTGATTATAATAAATGACCTTTGTGTGATCCTTATGTACCTCCGTGTAACGTGCATCTATCCTCGACATTCGTATTAAACGTCGGCCAATAACCTCTTCTCGGTTTGGTCACAATTCTAACTAGAAACAATATTGTTGTTGTTGTAGAGTTGTACGGCATTTTTCAGCACACGATAGGCTATACATGGTGGCAAGTATTAATAGTAAAAGGAAGAACCCAGGGACCCTCCCACCCCCCGAAAAGAATCACCGACCCACGAGAAGCTACTGGCAAGCTTTCTAACATAGCCACATTGGCCAAATATGAGATTCGAACCCACGCAGACAGAGGTGAGATGGCAGTGATCCGTAACGGAGAGCGCTATAGACCACTCGGCCACTCGGGGCCCCCAAGAAACAATGAAACTATGGTCTACCAGATCATAAACACTGATCTATATTATATCTGTATGTCTAGTCTCTTAAGTTTTTCTAAGTAAAACATATGGTAAAACAACAAAAATCTGTTATAATTGTGTTAAAATCAATGTGTAGTAGGTACCAATTATTTATAAACCAATTTTTGTGGATTTTTTTTCTGTGTTGGGTGTTTATATATCAGTGACATACAACAAACCAGAGTTACCATCATAAAGTCATTTTCTATATCATAAAAGTAAAGTTTCAAAGGGACGAATATGTTGTTCTAAATGACGAATACAAGAAGTGAATTGAGAGATTTTGGATGTGATATGATGTTCTATGTGTCTAGCTGTACGTATCAAATGCCTGTCATATTAAATTACGTGCCATTTGTATTGTCCACACAAGCATCTGAATGAAATATCAAATGCTTCTTTGCATTTATTTCTTTTATACAAAAGTTGTATGCCTGGTTTAAGAAATATAACAAAGGAAAGGGTATGGCGAATTATTGACCGGCAAAATGCGTGCCAATTTTGCTGGTAGTTTTGGTGAATTGATGACCTTGCTTTCACATCGGAGGTTCAGACCAGGGCCTTTGTCGTTATCATTGACATTAACATCTATCCATTATATCAAAAGGGTGATCAGATAAGTGTTCATCTGTTGCTTAACTAAACAATAAAGAAATACGTGAGTTCCACGAGGAGAATTAACCCAAGTGCACAGAAAAACACCCACAATGAGACAATGAATTGAACCAGGAAAAAAGAGGAACAACTGTTTAAAATACTATACATGCTCTTTAGCAAATTGAAATGTACTGATCAAACATTGTTCTTGTTGGATATTGTCTTATTGTTTTGCGGTCTCGTGGAGTCTGGGTATTGTAGTCAAGTGTTTGATGTAAGAAAGTGTTTGGTGTAAGAAAGTGTTTGGTGTAAGAAAGTCAATAATATTTTAAAAGGTTATCATTGGTTCTCATTAAGTGTGATTTTCAATTTTGGAAATGATTAAAATGACTGATATTGCGCTTGAAATTTGTCTTTACGTAAATTAGTGGATAATTACAAATTAGATGTAAAAGAAAGAGATGATGATGATGATGATGTTGATGACGATGATGATGATGATGATGATGATGATGATGATGATGATGATGATGATCAAGAACACGATCAGCAAATGATAATACAGCAAAACGTATTAGTTCCATGAGTAGTTTTGCATGTCGTCAAAAATGGTGCCTCATGGATAATGATGGAGAAAGGATTTTTGTTGTATTAATTAATATGCCTAAAATCATTATTAAATTCAAATTGTCATAGAAATTTCTGATTACAAAATGAAGCAGAGAAAATGCGACACGGCGTAGAACGATACGAATAGATGAATAAGTTATGCACTTGAGACGAAGATCCTAGAAATCAGAGTTGACAATGAAAACGAGAACACCTATTTGAGAGAAAAAATTAATTTAGTTGACAAAGTAACAAACATGGATAGACGTCATGCAATTAAAGCATGAACTGCTTCAAAAGGGGGCGGGGGATAGAGCGAGGCGACAGTGTGTTAAACGTTATTCGTAGATTGGTTGGTAAGTAGTTAGCAAGTTAGGTAGTAGAACGTTTACTAGATCTCCATAACAGTATGCGAATGGGTTATAAAGACCCAATATGAGAAACACATTGCAGAAAGTTCTCTTTCAACAATATAAGGCTGGGCATATTTTCAAGCTTGATCATGATTATGACATTTTGTCAGTGCACGCACGAAGAATTTCCAGGCCATGATATTTAATAGTAACGTTATTTTTTGTTATATTATTTATAGCTTTAACGATCGTCAAATTAACTTTGTTGAATTGCAAAGCAACTACGTACAGTGGATGCATACAATAAGTTTATTCGTATGGTTGTTCAGCGCCATCATACATATCGCTTAATTTCTGAAATACTTTCAATTCCAGAGAAAAATAACTTTAAATAACGTTGCTTTAGAGTGTCGTGTTACATATTAAGGCACTACACCCTGTATTGTTTTTTTTTTTTTGGAGCACCAGACAGATGCCCCCCCCCCCCCCAATCAAAAAATTTTTTAAAAGGTTTATATGTATGTGTGTTCCCCCAAGTGTTTTTATGTTGTTTTTTTTATTTATTCTTTAATTCTAAAGTCCCCATTTAGTTTTCCCCATCGGGGTTATAATATAGTTGACAAGGGGTATTTTTTGTTTCCCTAGTGTATTTTAAGTAGTCCTTTCTAGTTGGGATTTGATCTACCCTGTATTGTGCGCATTAAGTTTTGATGATAAGATCAATTTCTCAGACTCTAATGGGTGCCGAGGGCTGTAGCTTGACAAATAAGCTAGTGGGCACTTGGGGGGGGGGGATATACATTAAAGAGAAAATAAACAAATAAAATAGTAACTGATGAAAGATACATTCTAATCAATGCTGTGTTCTTGATTCCATCCCGGATGCCATCAGCTCGAGCGAACGCCACACACATTACAAAAACAAGCGCACAAGCCAGCCGGAGTATTAATTTTTATCAAAACAAGTGCACAAACCAGCCGGATTTTTAATTTTTATTAAAACAAGTGCACAAACCAGTCGGAATTTTAATTTTTATAAAAACAAGCGCACACGCCAATCAGATTTTTTTATTTCTATCAAAACAAGCGCACAAACCAGCCAGGTGTTACACAATTAAATTAAGTTATTACCTTCCAATACCAGTAATTACAAGAAATAATCACCATGTATTTTTTCCGAGATGTAACTTTACAGTTATATGTAGTGAAAATATAAAAAGTGGAATTCATGGTGATTGTTGTTAGAAATTGAGTATTTAAATCAGAATTTATTAATTTTTTAAAACAAAATGCCAATAGGTACATTATGAAATAAAAAAATAGTTTGACAGGAAAAGTGACTGCATCACGAAAATATGTCGATACACATCAATCATCGTTTTTGTGTCCAAGCAATATTTGATATGGACCCAGATGTGAACTTACCCTTCAGCTGACTGCCTTTACAGTCATAATTAGCACAGTAATAAAGGAAGTCAAAATATTGTGTAAATATTAGATGTATATCCTTAATTAAAACAAAATCTTCCCCGGAAAGATATTTTAAAAAATACACAAATCAGATACAATGTAACATACTTGCGGGGTAGGGTAAGGGAGGTACACAGCATGTGAAGAACAAATGGCTTCAAAAATACATTTGTTTAATAAGAGAGAACGTAAGAAACAATACATATTTGGTGGCCCAATGAGTGAATATCGATTCTTTATAAGTACATTAAACTATGTGATAGTAACTTACGTTGTGTCTGCTGTCAGGCATTGGCTCAAATACCGAAATCTTCGAAAGTACAGGCGTTTTTCAAAACCGGTCACCTTCGCTGAGACATTACGCCTCTGTAGACTACTTGCAAAAACTGCTTATCTCCGAAATTGAAGAGTCTGAGAATTTGCAAGAACTATTTACTTCTGAATTTTAGAATTTTTGAAAATAAGTGCTCCAGTTAGTAATGTCAGTTTTACGTTAGTGGTATATGAGGCGATATGGACGTTTAACATTACGAATGTCATTATGAATATATGTGTGAATGTAACATAAATGTTTGGACAGGTGATAGCGGTTATGTGAACATGGCATACGGTTTGGAACGGTATGGAGCTCACTAGGAACAGAACATGAAGAGAACACAAGTGCACTTATTAATATACAAATGCGTCCCTTTATTACTGCGACATTTTGAGGTTTGGTACTGTGTTTAGAAATTGAAAAGTAACTTGGAAGATCCGATTCTATTTTTATTGACCTATAAGAAGGTTGACCTTATTCCTGGAACTCAAATATAACTTTGTAAAATCTTTTTCAAAAACAAAGATTAGCGTTGCGGGCAGTCTGAGGACAAATGTTCTTGCATGTGACAGCATTCGTCTTTACTCTTATCTTTGGAATGAATAGTTACTTTATTTTGACTTTGTAGATATTCTGATGGCTAATAATAAATCTTCTCTTGACATACGCAATTGTTACTTTATCTTGGGAATGATGGCGTGTCTCCCCCAATGACTTTCTGGACGGTGTGAAAGTTTGGGGTCACGCCAGTACATCTCCCATATAGGTTTAATTCCTTGTTGTTCATTCTTCGATAGTTATAGACCACACAATCTGTTGACCCATTTTAGGGCCACCCGCATGCTCCAGAAAAAGGTGTACTCGTTATTGCCGTATCGGGTCTTGTGCTTGTACATATGTCTATATTTGTATGAAACAAAAGAATACAATTTTCATTTCTCTTTTCTTTTATCTTCTGATGGCGCGCGCGTGTTAATTATCATACCGCACTTCTTTCCATTGGGTTTTGATGGCAACATCTGATTGGTTTGCAGGTGTATTAAATGTTTCATTTATGTATTCACCTTCGCTCTCTCTCTCTCTCTCTCTCTCTCTCTCTCTCTCTCTCTCTCTCTCTCACACACACACACACACACACACACAAGCATACGTTGAGATCTGTTTGGTGCTATCTATTGTGTCTACAAAGTCCAATGTGATTATAGCGGTCTCTACCACACCTGTTGCACTTGAGACTTGTAGTTGGTTTGATTCATGTATGCTGTGCTTTTCAGTGGATCCTTTTTCTTCTTTTTCCGCCTAAGATCTCTCTCGTAAGCTGTGAGTTACTTCATGTTGCCATGCATGCCTGTCTAAGGCAGCAACATCCCAAGTATCTGTTCTGATGCCAAGTACCTTTACGTCAGCTTGCGTGTGTCTTTATAGCATATATGAAGTTTTACTATTGTTCTTTTTCCTGTTTCCAACTCCTCATGTATGAAGTCATTTGGAATAAGCCGTCCTCGGTTCTGGACATATGGTCCATCTAGCGCAAGCGTTTCTGCCTAAGAAGGGTGTATATACTTGGGATCCCTGCTCTGTAAAGCACTGTGCTTTTGGAAACTTTGTATTTCCAAGTATTGTTAAGGATGCGCCCGAGAAAACGCATGTGGAATGGATTAAGCTTTCTTTCATGCTGTGTATACCAAGTCCAGGATTCACTCCCAAATAGTAGTGTACTCACCCCACGAGCTTTGTATATTCGAACTTGGGTGTTCTCCGCCAGCTTGCTGTTAGCTGATACTAGTGTTGTCAGTGTTAAAAGCGTGGTGGAAGGCGTCTTCTATGTTTTTTTTAAAAAAAAATATAAAACAACAATACTGCTAGAACAGTAATGCCACAATAACTGTCTTAATTTTCAAAAACAAGCATATCTTTGCTTGTTGCTAGAAAATGAAATGATGTTCCTATACAATATGAAATTACTGTGAGCGTTACGTCTAATTTATAATTTGTGGTCTAGTTTTGACCACGAACCATCAATTGATAATATTAAAACTTGTGCACTTGTAATAATGTCCATATCACTCTTGCTTTGACAAAGAGATTGTGTCTTTACATCGAAAAACAAAGTAACCACATATGTTTACATTGAACCAGAAAATTAACTTGCCTATGACAGCACTGTTATATTAATATCAAATGACAAATGCTCAGAGGAACATATATATATATATATATATATATATATATATATATATATATATATATATATGTGTTTGTAAGGATGAGTGTTGGATTGTACGTATAGGTGTTTGCAAGAGTCAACATACCACCATCTCCCTTAGGATTAGTAATGAGGGTGGGTGCTTGATTATAAATATGTGTTTGTTTCTTTGTTAGACTCAACACGCAACCTTCATCCTTAGGTATTAGTTTGTGAGAGTCAGGTGTGGATAATACGAATGCCTTATTGTTTGAACCTCTTCAACTCTTAGAATTACTCTGTAGGAGGAGATTCTTGAGATCAAGTTCGTGTCCATCTGACTAAAATCATTCACTTTAAAAACAAATTCTGTAAACACAACTAAGACATAGGTAATATTAAATCCTCTACTGTAGGTTTACTATTAGGATCATTATCAATAGAAGTAGACATATTTATCTTAGTCTGATTCGAGGACATTCCGTTTATCGTCTTCTTTAATATATTGCAAGTAACATAATCTTTAAATTGAATTTTCTATGAAGTAGTAGTTTTTAGAAAATGCTAATTATAACCTAGGCCACGTATAATGCTTTATACTCCTGTTCATCTAGAAATTATTCGCTCTTGGTGTAAAATCTCAATGCTGAATCATTTGTTGTGTTCGTTTTTTTAAAATAAATTTGGGATAAAATTAATTAATTCAAATTATTCTTATATGGAAAAACAAAGTGCTCTGTAATATTCTTGGAAAGAGACATTAACTTGGAATTATTGTGAATTCAGACATTGAAACCTTGGATTATGTTGCTAAGATTCAACAAATGGCACATGATGACAATTCATGTCATTGGTATAAACGTATATTAAAGACTACATGCTTCTAACGGCACATCAACACCTTCAACATTGGAAAATATTTGGAATGCCACTAAAGTTTATTCAGAACTTAATTCATTAGGACCTGTCTTAGTAATTCTAATATTATTTGGGATTTATTAGTAATACCAAAAGTTCCTTTTATATTTGCACGCTGTAGTTTTTGTATTATCTGGAAGTAAATTATTTGTTGAATTTTTCAAAGCTTGAAGATTTATTCCTGTTTTTTATGATTTACTTTTTAATATATATATATATATATATATATATATATATATATATATATATATATATATATATATATATATATATATATATATATATATAGTACATTTTTAAATTATTTGAACGATCTGTACCTATTGCTCTAAGTAATTTTTTTTTAAATTCACGGCATAATGTAACGGGATCATTAAGTACATCGCAACAAAGCCGACAGTGACATGTATTTATCGCTCTACAAAACAGTTATCAATACTTTACAATGTATCGGAATTACTGTGTACATTGGATTGATACTCTGAATATAAATGCTGTTTCAAAGCATTAAAATAACGCAAAATATTCGGATCAGATTCAATCGGATCGGATCGGATTGGGTGTATAAAAATATCGTGTGTATTTTCTTTAGCAGCAGCGAAGTCCTGGTTTCCATTTGATCCATTTGCTGTCTTTTCAAGATTCGTAAAGTAAAATGGTTGTTTTGCGATCATTTCGGCTATCTCTTATCTTTATCTCGACAACGGAACTTAAATCGGTGGCACTACGAATCCATCAAGGATTATTAGAACCCACATCTTACCAGCGTTATCACTGTTTATGCTGATTTTGTATTGTACATTGTTGTCTTCTTTTATTTATTTCTCCGGCGAAAGCTTACCCATCGTACTATCCGAACATTCACTCTTCATTACTAATTTGTAAAATTAATAAATTGGAGGGCGGTGGTGGCTAGTAAAGTGCTGAGTTTGCAATAAAAAAAAAACTAAAAAAAACCCTGAAACAAAACGTCCAATATTTGTAAATCTCTCTCTCTCTCTCTCTCTCTCTCTCTCTCTCTCTCTCTCTCTCTCTCTCTCTCTCTCTCTCTCTCATGCAACTAATGAGTCACTTTGTGCAAATTACACTAAATTGACGATGCATGAAAAACAGATGAGGATAATTCGGATAAATCTTGATAGGTATCGGTGCTTTAAAGTCATCAAATGGCAATCGATGCAAATCAACATCGGCAACATTACCAGCAACGTACCCTCTATGCTGCGCTGCGCGGCCGCGCAGCTGTTCAGGGTTACGGGTCAAAACGGACCGGTACCAAAAAGGCCCACGACCAAAACGGACCAGTGTTTAAAAGGCCCGGTCCAAAAAGGCCCGACCCAAAAAGGCCCATTTAGGTATTAATTAATTACTACAGTAATAGTCTAATAAAAGTAACTAATACATAAATACCAAGTCCTTGTTTTACTGGTGAATGTCTATAAATAATGTGCAGTAGAGAATCATGGTACAGTATGTCACAATTGTCCGTCAAGTGATCATGCCAATAATTGCAACGCTACTACATGTTTTATGTAAAATGAAAAAAAAGGCAAATAATATTTGTGTTATAAAACATTGTATTAAAGCAAATCAATAATATTTTTCGTATAACACATCAAGACTGAAACGAGTTCGTGTCGCCCACGTGTGGGTTCACATTCCAACTTATGATAATGTCTTAATTACGTAATGACGATTTCATTTATGATGGATTAATATTTTCATTTGTGAAGACTACTGACTTTTCCTGTTTCATATGCATTCAATATCATTAATATATGGGTATGCGTATTTTATTTGTGTTGATTATTAGGTATGCTTTCATTATATATGTGTTATTATTCTGTGTTTTGTAAGCACCGTCTTTGCGTTTTGGTTGCAATGTAACTCAAGTAACAATTAGAAAATAATAAATAGGTTTTTTATTTTTAAAAAATTAACATAAATTTGTTTGATGGGTTATAAAGAGAAGAATAAGAAAAGATAAGTGTAATTAGTATAAGCAAAACAAAGGCAAACGCTAATGCCATTTCAGATTTATAAATTTGAACAAGAACAATCATTATTGCTTATACATGAATATTAAAATCTAATTTCAATTACTACAAATATATTGCTCATAATGTCTGTCCAAATTAATTTAACAGTAACATATATTCAATAATTTTACAATAACAGCAACAAATATTCATCAAACTATAAAATCATGTATACATAGATACTCACTTTTCAACCAAATACCTTAACAAGATTGCACAACTATGGCTGCCGACGTTAATACTATATTACGATATAGAATACAATCCTGGGATAACAGGAATATAGTAATGTTGTTCACGGTCATTAAGCATTTCAAAAGGTAAATTTATATTTCCTTTCCATGTTTTTGGGCGAGGATGAACTCACTTTTTCAACGTTCACATAGCTTTAGATTACAAAACATGCATTTTCTAAATATAAAATGCTTCTCTTTCAAGGCTCTCCAAAACCATCAAAGTTTGAAACGACGATCATTTTAGAAACAATAGATGTAACACACGAACACGAACATTCTTAATAATTGGCATGTAAAGTCGTTTCAATGCACAGAATACAAATTCTAACCTTATTTTGCTGCATTATGCTGCTAAGTGGGAACAACATCATGAATATAAATTATGTCTTGTTTCCTTTCAAACCTTTTAATTCTAAAGTATTTTAAAGCAATATATCAACGAAAGTAACATTTCTTTTTACAGTATATATATATATATATTTAAAAAATGGGGTCATTGCAACTGTATATAAAAAATTTTGGTATGGTAGTCGCTTACCAGCGGGCCTATAATAGTTCAACTTATGTTATATCAACTCATCTCTGCATGAACTTTATAGGAAAATTATTTTCTCAAAAATGGCATTTATTAGAATCATTATGTCGTTAATGACCACATCGGAAGTCCAATAGTCACGTGATTACACATAACTCCAGAAGTTGTTCTCTGAATATTTAAATTGTAGAATTTTGTATTCTTTCGTTGTATTGCAGCCAGTATACAATTTTACTTTTTAAAAAAGTTCTCTATAACTTTTGAAAGTGTGGGTTGTTAGATTTGTGTACTCGTGCCATTTGCAATGCAAATCGCAAGTAGCATGCAACATTTCATCAGCGACTTACGTAATCGTGTCTTTCTGCAGAACAAATACATGACAATTCCTGATAAAATAAGTAAGTTAAATAGTTTTTTTATGCTTGTATCATTCGATCTAACAAGTTTAAGAGGGTTTTTTTTAGGCCATCCGGTTATCGGCAACGTTTTGCCACTACCATGTTAGAACCCGATAAATTTAGCTCACGATCAGTTTAGTTTAGTGTTGAAATACTGTATTGTTGTTTGCTACAGAGTTAATACTTACACTCTGAGACGATACAGCTCGCCGACAGAGCTAAAAAAAAAACTTAGAGGTGTTGATCTCGTGCTGCATGTATTGGTCCCAAAGTGTATTTAAAGATTTTTAAAATCTGTAGCATCGTCTCTCTCGTCCTAGGTCTTTACACTGGACGGATAAGTGCAACATATCGGCCTCCCTCAGCAGTAGTGACACTAACTGGTAGAAGCCTAGCCCCATGTGTACTGCCCTTGAATTTAGACGATAGTGCCAGCCTAAAAATGTATAACAGATAACGAAAAATTGATTTGCAAAAGTAATAATTGTATATACCAACATGTCTAAATATTAAAATTATACTGAGAATTATGTCATGCATTTAACAGACTAATGTTTTTTATACTATTTTCGCTATGTTTACCTGCAACGTCGTTATTCGCTTGTACTTTCTGGCGGTATATTGACCAGCTGGAAACACTGGGTTATCCAGCCACTGTCTGCGGAGGTATTCGACAAGGGTCTGTGTTGTAGCCTTCATTTGCAGCATCTGCACTGCTTGATGTATGTGAGCGCTTGGCAGGAACTGAAGAGCCAGCACTTGACGAACGAAGGAGTGAAAGCCCTCTCGTCGCATATATTTTTCTGCCAATCCAACCGACTGAACGTGACGCCATACGGCCTGGGACCAGTGGAAGGTACATCCCTTGAGTTCGACGACGGGGAAAGACCTCTCTGATGGCGATCCATGCAGCTGAAAATATGCAAATACAAATTCCTTCATGATATTGTTTGTGTATGAAGCCATTGTATGTGATAGGTAATACGGTGTCATAATGATATTACGCGAGCCATTATTTTTTGCGGACATGCACTGTTAGCGTTGTTGAGTAGTAATGTTCAATTTTCAATTTACATTAATGTTATTAATAAACAGCTTACCTTTTTCGAAGTCTAGTTGATGTTAACTCGCTTCAAGGACAAAAAAAAAACATGCATGTATGTCCTTGAACGGTTTTGTCCAATTAGGAAATGTAATAGAATATACAGATTTGATATGACGCGCACACACACACACACACACACACACACACACACACACACGTTTGTAAAACCAAACAGACGGTAACATATGATTTTTACCATCAAAATGGGGCCAATTTTACTGTAACAAATTAAGGTCTAGAAAAGATGTATTTTACAGCGCATTTGATACATACACGTTATCTGTAATTGGTTTGTGGTTGATTTCCAAGAAACACCGTATCACAGTCGTTACCATCAGAACAGGGACACACAATTATTCGGTGTTAGAAATTATACAATCAATTAGGCGACATTCAATATGTATGAAGTTAGATTACAAATAAGGAACAATTCAATCTAAATACTGCATTAATCTCACCGCATGCACATAAGTTCACATCCTTATTAACAAAAAACTAAATTGAAATTACCCATTGTAATTGTTATATTAAGTTTGTGGTATATATAATCATACACAACATTATTTTTTTATATTTTTTGCATTTTGACACACCTTTATTCCATATGAATAACCAAGACTGGATACCAATAGCCGGGTATGTTTCTGTGAAGATCCCTCAAAGATTGTATACGTTATTTCACGGTATTCGACCATCGTCTCAGTCAAAACATTGTGTACTGACCTGAAATAAATAATGTTATGCAAGCAATCAAACCAAATTGATGAGTTTATGTTTTAAGGAAGTATAGCGGTTGCACATGTATCATATTTTTATATAATTACCAAGGAATCAAAATAAAGTTTAGAATAACGTTTATCATACTCTATGCAAATATTACTAGTATTACTTGCATATGCGTACTCTTCTTCAATAAGATTCACTGGATCAATGTTTCTGTCGCTGATATCAAATGAAGTGTCCCGGTCGGGGATGTCGGGAATGTGGACAATCGTGCTTGTGCCATATGGATCCGCTTGAATTTATGTTGACTCGGCCACAGAAATATCATTCGACTAGGGATCTATGAAATAAATAAAACAATAAAAACCATTCCATTTTCTATATTTCTTCGCACCAGCGAATGATTTTGTTTCTATACCGGTTTTTGTTTAGATAAGTTGAAAATTTGCATGTTAGAAAACAAGAAAACTTACACTAGCTTAAGTTAGGTTGATGCTTGCTGCTAGACGTATCCGTGCACTCCCTCCCTTCCCCCTCAAGTACCGCCAATAGGCAAATTAGGGCGCCTTTAGATACCAATGTCAGCAGCATTTCTGAATAACCGCCGTGAATTTAATCAACTATATATTCACTTGTTTATCTATACAACAATAAATAATGAACAAGATGGTGTTACGATTTGTCAGCAGCATTTCTGGATAAGCGCTACAAATTGTATGAGAAATGAATAACCTCAATTTTTCTTGGTTATATATATATATATATATATATATATATATATATATATATATATATATATATATATATATATATATATACGCCCATAAACACGATTTGATTGTTATTTACCTTATTACAAATGCTCTGAAAAGTCATTGTGTCGCCTTATGAAGTTTAAACACTTACACTCAACTCCAAAAAAGGTGGGTCTACTGGATCATCTGTTTCTTGATATGTAACACCTAGGGTCACTGGAACCTGTTGTAAACGATTAAGGTATACTTGTTAAATATAAAATTTGCCGCGATAAACCCTCACCATGAACAAAAGAGTGTTACGACTTGTCAGCACCATTTCCAGATAACCACCGTGAATTTTATGAGAACAAAAAAAAAATCTTTTTCTTGAATTGTTTATATATGCAACATATTTGGGTTCGTCGGCTCGTCTTTGTGTTAACCAATCACCAACATGGTCATACGGATAAAAATGATTTCTTATATTTTAGTTGCTTTGTATCATACCTGATGCAGTTCTCTGCATGGCCTGCATGTAAAACAGATTTCCCCGCTATTATTTACAGCCTCCCTGTACGCCAGCAAGGATATTCCTAGAATAAATAATGTATTATATAATCTTCATCGATAAATGTTTGCGATTCCTACTCTGTATGATGTACAATTACAACATGCAAAGGACAAAACAGGCATATGAGATTTAATTGAATACATGAAGCTAGATATCGTCATCATTAGAAGAGAACTGACTTCATTGTATTAAATAAAGAGAATTTTCTTCACTAAAAAACTGTTTCTTATTTAGTGTGCCTTATGTTGTAAAAGTAATCAATATGCAAACGTCGCATTGATAAATATTAGCATTGGCATGCACCACCATCTTTATGTTTCCTTGCAGTTTTTGTGACTTCAAGTTTGATTTTGTTTGTTTGTTTGATTAGGATATTTTTAACGTAGCTTTAACAATTTTCAGTCATATCGCTACGATGTCTGCAGTGAGGCAGTTTATAGTGATGTCTAGCACTGAGACATCATGCCGCAGACATGTAGCATGATGTCTCACCCAGTCACATTATCCTGACACCAGGCCGACCAGTCCTAACACTAACCTCTTAATGCTGAGCGTCAAGCGAGGCAGCTGTTAGTACCATTTTTGTAAGTCTTTGGTATGACTCGGCCGGGGATCGAACCGACGACCTCCCGCTTCCGGGGCGGACGCTCCAACCACTAGGCCACCGGAGCGGTTCTGTGACTTCAAGAATTGCTCTATTACGTAAGAATCAATAGGTTTATTCGTGCTCCATTATTTCCAATTAAAGATTTACCACATAAAAGTGAATGTGAAGATTAAGACAGACAGACAGACACACAGATTTACCACATAAAAGTGAATGTGAAGATTCAGACAGGCAGACAGACACACAGATTTACCACATAAAAGTGAATGTGAAGATTCAGACAGACAGACAGACAGACACACACACACATATATATATATATATATATATATATATATATATATATATATATATATATATATATATATATATATATATATATATATATATATGTGTGTGTGTGTGTGTGTGTGTGTGTGTGTGTATAAAGTTAGTGCATAAGCGTGAGATTTAAGCATTACGATTGTTTCACATAATATGCTTGACGGTAATCAATTCTAAGGGTAATACGCATATATGTTATCAAATATAGTTGATACTGGTGGCAATATTGTATATTACCTATACAGCGTAAGTATGGTCTTATTAATATGAAACGTTAGGAATGTATTTAAAAGTGTACTTACCAGTGCTGCACGTGCGATGTTGCCAAAACCCACACACGTCACAAGGGATTGCATGCTGTCGTGGCCTAACTTCTCGAGCACAATGAATACAGCGAACATACGCCATTATAATAATTGCTTGGCTTGTTTTTTTTTTTTTTTAATAAGTCGTAATAAATTGATGAAAACAGACTATGGTGCAACAATAAGTACAAGAAACGTAATTGTGTGTCGCTGAGACAAGTTGAACACAACGGGTAATTTAGTACAACAATTCTAAAATTAAAATAAATAGATTGTAATAAAGTTAGCATACAAATAAATCCATAAGCACCTGAATCTGTGTCAACTGTAAAGACATTTCCGTTTATATAAAAATATTACATGTTGTAATTATCTTAGTATTTGTTGCTGCGCGTGCGCATTCCCATGAGAATATATATTTTCTGGACCTATAGGAAGTTTACAGATGGTCGCCTGGGTAGTTTAGTAAGGAGTGCCTCGGTAATCGTTAAAAAAAAAAAAACTGTTTGAATCGTACAACACGTCAAGCGCTATTGAGACCGGAATCATGGGAAAGAGTTGTGATTGTAGATTGTAGAGTTTTGTATTTGCATCATAATTGTGATTATCAAAGATTGCTGACATTAAATAAATCTTAGACAAAAACAGGTAAAGGAAGTGTGAAAAGTATATGGTGATCGCTTATACTTTTGTAATATAGGCACAACAGTTTGCGTAATTGGCAAAATGCTGCTGTTTGCTATCCGTGCTTTATTTTTGTATGTGTTAATCATTACTAACCAGTGCTTCAGTTTTGACAGCTCAGTGGTTTAGCAATACATGTACAAATGTCATTGACCTAGAAGTGAATAGATATGGTTATTGTAGAAAAGCTGTCTTCTTTCTTATTCTTCTTCTGCTTCCCACTACTACTACTACTACTACTACTACTACTACTACTACTACTACTACTACTACTACTATTATTATTATTTTTATTATTATTATTATTAATTATTATTATTATTATTTTATTATTATTATTATTATTATTATTATTATTATTATTATTATTATTATTATTATTATTATTATTATTATTAATCGATCCTTTTTAACCCGAGCTATTCCGTCCAGGTCCTCTCTGACCCGGGCCGTTTCCGTCCAGGTCCTTTCTGACCCGTTACTGGACTTTTTGGACCGGGCCTTTTAGACCCGGGTCTTTTTGGTACCGTTCCGTTTTGACCCGTTACCGTCAGACATCCCCACACAGCTGAATTGTCAATCCAACATTACATTTTGCTGTCTCCGTAATGCTTGCACAATGCAGCGATCATTACGCGCACATCTACCATTCGCTTACTCAAAAGGCTAGATGATGCAAACTTGATAAATCACGATAGATACCATTGTCAGTGCTAAATAATGCCCCCAAAGCTAGATAATGTACCTCACGTTAAGTATCATTATCAGTTTAAATAATGCCCAAAAGGCTAGATAATCCAAGTATTGCTAGATATTCTTACCACTTTTATGGGATTCTCAAATGTCTAGCTGATAGAAATCGCGAAGGTACCCTTTCCAGTGCATTATTATGCTCAAAAAGAAAGATGATGCTATTGATGATCAATACCATTTCCAGCTCTTTTCAATTTTCAAAATGTTAATTTCTGCAAATTTAACTATATGAGTAACAAAGAGACAAATCCGATTGTCTACGGATTGTGTCATGGGTTTTGTGACATGGATTTCTTTATTGTGCCTATAAATTAAATATATACGGCTTACCAAAGCTGAAGAATCAAATATCAATAAAATACAAATCGTGGTTGCATCCGCAGATTTAAACACAATTTAAATATGGTCATACAGGAATATCGTCATCATATTCGCTGTGTACACGTTAATGACATACTCCAGCACCAATAAGTAATTTATCTTATTATTTATATCATTCATTGGCTCTCAGAACAAAGCTATCAATTAAATTCATGACGAGTTTGAAACTCATTAATAATATGCACCAATGACATGCAAATGGCAGGAAGCCTAAATAACAAATAAATCTCTCCCAATCCCGAATACATATGTTCTGTTTTTTTAGCGAAGTGCCATACAAGATCTTGAAGACAAGGTTGGAAAAATTAGTTGCCATTATCAAAGGTATACTATAGAAATATATATATATATATATATATATATATATATATATATATATATATATATATATATATATATATATATATATATATATATATATATATATATATATATATATATATATATATATATATATATATGTAAGGATGTATGTATGTGTATATATATATATATATATATATATATATATATATATATATATATATATATATATTGTCACTTGCGTGTCGTCAATCATATTAAAGTAAAATGTCGAGTTCGCATTTGACCTATTTTTGCAGTTTACACTATACATATTTTTTTTCTAAAGACTATTTTTGACAACAAAAGTCAGAAAAAGATCACTTTCATAATTTCCAAAATCCATCAAAGGGGTAAAAACATAAACAATGGGCTAAGACTGATAAAACAATTAAAACTCCAACATTCATAATTGATCAGTTTACCACAACGACAACAAACAGGGAAGAGCATCTATATACCGTATTCGTCTATATAAAATACAACTCCAGCTTACACGAAGTAGAACTTGTTCTTTATAATACCTACAATACACCAGCATATAGGGACCTGTACGATCCCATTATTTTTGCGACTGTATATCTGGGTTTATTTAGTTTGCATTTCTTCGATATATATATAAAAGAATTAATACAGTAAATCAGGGTCGATGACTGCTGTCTAGTTGACTGGGAACTATAGAGGATAAATAAGGTAAATTTTTCAACATGTCAGCAAGTATGTACTTTGTAATCATATGCAATATAGAAATCTGAGATAGCACTGTTATCAAGCGCCGAGTCTACTTTGATGATGTTACTTCTACCGGCTCACGGTTATATATATATATATTTTTTTGTTCACGGTAGCTAAACTATGTACTAGTCGTAGGTACAAGGTAGAGATGATACACTGTGTACGCTATTCACTGACAGACAAGCTCCTCTAACAGTCACATATTTATTCCCCGAATGGATCAGGTTTGCTACGGAAGGACATCCATTGAGATGGCGTGTAAGATATTATAGCCGAATTCATCGAGCGTATATAAATGGGAGTAAAATAGTTTCGCCTAAAGCCAGCTAGAGACGGAAGATGTATAGTTACCAGTACAAAGTTGTTACAAGTTTTATAATCAATGATAAATAAAAGTTGTTTTATTAAATGTGTAATTTGATGACAAGTGATTTGTCTGAAATTCACATGGGAATAATATGTCAAATAGTGTTGTGTGACAAAAGAGGTATCGGCTCCGTGATTTTGATTGAGTTTTGTCATTCCGAAGGTATTTAGCATTTGAGGAAATAGTACAGTACCATTCCATTCATTGTGCATGTACAAGTGTATTCATTGGTACCAACATTGCCCACTGGGCACATGGACATGTAGGGTCAGCGAAACAAATACTTGTCCTCTCGAATGTTCTTCGATATTAGATAGTAAAGAAAACACGAAAAGATTATCTGCTTGAGAGTATTCCTTTATATAGCAGATCGGAGATTATGATAACCGCACGTGTCGTTGGTTGTTAACACGAACAAAATTATACAGGTGTGCTATACATCTGGCTTGGTAGACGTTATTAAGTTGTTACGAATCTAGTCAATATATTCTGCATGAATGAATAAATACTGCAACCCAAATATAACATAACATCATCTATGTAAACACCTACTAAATATAACAGTGACAGATTGATTGAGTGACAATTACAAAAGTTTAATAACAGATATTAAAATATCAAATTAGAACATCAAACAAATTACTTTTGATGTAATTTTTGAAGTCTGACTCGGTGATCAGTTGCACCCAATTTTCTCTGTAATAACCTTGAAAGAAGAATTCTCAGAAATTTCCTGGACAAATATGATATTTCAGTTCGTGCATCTGAAATAAGACCACCTCGGAATAAGGTGCAGACGAGAACCTTGGGTTGTTTAAAGAGCAGCGTTTTGCAGATCTTGAAAGGATTCGAAGTTTTTAATATGATTCTGTTTTGGCCCGGTGAAAGTTTCATATTAATAACGCTGTTATTTAGATCGATATTAGCCGACACCAAATGCTCCTTACAAGATGGGATATGCACTTATAACATTAACCTGCAGCAAGGCAAAACCAACTGTGAGACCAATGACAATGCTTTTAGCATAGCGGATTACATCAAAATAAATGACCGTGACAAATCAACGCAGATGGAACAAGAACTCCATGACATCAAAGTAGATCACGAAAAGCGCATTAAAGAACTAGAAACCTCTATTCAGGGGGTTCTTCGGTCAGCCTTGAGTTCTGGTAACATGGTTTCGAACACTTTGGAATTGCAACAGGCTTCTCAAAACATACCGCCAGCCCCTCCTGTTCATCTAACCGAAAGTTTGGTCAATAGTAACGAAGGAACATTGATAACACAACTGCAGGGAGAATTTACAAAGCTGAAGGCCTCACTGAAGGCACGAACTAAAGAGTTACAGGACACCAAGACAACATTGAATGCAACTTTAGAAAACTTGAAAGATACCCAGAAAAGTCTGTTCGAATCTTCAGAGCAATTAATAGATGCAGAGAGCAAGGTTGAATCTTTAGAATATCATGCAAGTATTGTGAAAAATCAGTTGAAGGATAAAACAGAGCGATTGGAGATTATAAGCGAGAAACTTAACGCTTCAGAAACAAAACGATTGGCAACTGAAGAACAACTGTACAATTTGGTAAGATCGGAGGCGAATTTAAAAGAGGAACTAGAATATTATAAATACATGTTGAACCAGTCTATCAATGAACTCGAGGGATTAAGGAAAAATCACACAGATCTTACAAATATGCACCAAAAGGTGAAGAGAAACCTGAGAACATGTGAGCTGGAATTAATGGATTGCTACACCGGTAAGTGAACTTTTTGTTCCGCTTTAGTATATATTTTGCTTCAATGAGTTGGGTAAAACGTGTTTTTAAAAAAATCACTGATACTTAATCGAGGTTAATTGAGGTCATATGTTTATAAATATAAAACATTTTTTGGTATTGGCTTGTCAGATGCATCATAAGCATAACGCAGAGATTAAGTTTACATCCGATGCCATAGCCTCCAGATATGTTTTGAAGTCATTAGATAAGGTTACAGCGAAATAGTTTTATTTGGTGGAAAGCAAAAATGTAAGTATTGTACAGTGAAAAGGTTCTCATTTTAAAATGGCTTCCCACTTAGGAACCTTTTAATACAACTTTGACAGCTGGGCAGTAAAATACAGTTCGATCTGTTAGAATGAAGTGGTCATTTGAATACCATCTCAAAATTCGCATACAAATGTAGTCAGGTTAATACTCGCATATAAGCTGCCAACATTCTTATATTATAAGACGTTGATGCTATGCTTGTAGAATATGCCCGTTCCATTACACTACTACATGTGATTCGTGTAACTTTCCAAATAAAGTAACCCACACCATTTTTAAAAAACAGATTTTCACATCTTCTTCGTAAAGACACGATTCGAAGAATCATCAATTGCGTTGAGATGTCACAACGTTTCCTTCTAGATTTGTGCCGAGTCCTCGACATGGAATTATAAAAGCCAGAATTTGTGTTGTTAATTATTACAACGCATAGAAGACCAAAAAATAAGATATAAATAATTCGATGCTTTTTACAGAATGAAACAAATTCCTATGATATAATGTCTTCTTATGATTATAAAATCACATTTATAAAATGTGTAACTGTGTCCAGCATAATATTAATATAAATCCTGCTTGAAAATAAATATTTTTAGTTAAATGCTTTAATTATTGAATGCTCAAGAAATGAAAGTGAGTGTAAATAAGTATATTTATATATAAATCTATTAGACATTTATCTTAAATTATTTCAAGAACTATCAATTTACTTCGGACATTTATCTTTTGTTAGATATTATGACTAAAGATACGAGGCAGCATCCCAAAAATTTAGACCCAAAATATATAACCTCGAAGCTTTCTTTACTGATACTTACACCCTCCATGTGTGACGGCAGAGCGACTTAACAAAAATAAAAATTGCTAAGTATATAGAGGAACAAATAGATTTGAGAGTTTAACATGATGTTTAATTTCATGGTACAATCATTGTCAGGTGCCTGCTATGCTTAGATATTAAGCAGTGAATACATTATAGAGCCTTTGATCTCTCAAGGTGCAAGCGCTTTCATACGAAACCACTTTGAACTATGACAGAGAATAATAGTGCAATTTAAGCGGCAATGAAAAGTTCAGGAAATATCACCAGGCTCGAGACTGCTTAAATTATATCGCTGATTTGGATCGTTTTGCAAATAGGCGTAAAGTTTTATTCCCGGCCCTAAATAATTTAGATTTGGGTTATTTCCCTCCAGACTTGTAAAATATTGCAGAAATACCTTTTTAGTGGGGCGGGCAGACAGACCCCCCTCCATACCCCCCCCCCCAAAAAAAAAACAAAGGTGATTTTATGTGTTCATGTATCCCCCGAAATTGTGGGTGTTTGGATTTTTTTATTCTAAAAATAATTTTGATCATAAATTTAGTTATAGCTATAGCAAACAAAAAATATATTTGTTTTTATTTGAACATTATCAGTTCCATTTATTTTGTCCAAATTTAATTTTCTGTAATTTGGTTTAATAATTTTTGAATTTGAATCAGAAACAATTGCATTCTAAAAAAGAAAAAGAAAAAACAAATTCCGACTGTTTTATATAAGTGTTCATTGTGAGACGTTTCTCATTTTTCCCTCGGAGTTGATCAAGAGTGAGAAGGCTATACAGTATTTAAGGATACGCATTTCTTGTGATGTCTATTCATCATGCTTCTCTTAATATGTGTGTATATCCTTGTTTGTCTTCTTGAACGTTATGTTCAATTATCCACACCAAAATGGCCGGAAAATTTAAATGTATTCGGCGATATCCAGTGTGGATTTTATTTCTAAAGAAAAATTGGTCCGAAAGGCCCTAAAATTAAAAAAAGGATAAACATATGTTAGTTATCGAGTTATCACACTAAAATATAATTTGGGTTAACCCTGTGTGCTCTGTTTGTCCTTTTCCTGCACGAGTTTTTCTGAGACTCTTTCGCAGGCCCGTTCACTTCTCGTAGTGCCATGTGACTTAGCCTGCGACGTCTGTGTCCCATACTTGCCCCATATGCAGGTTCCCTGTATCCCTTTAAAGTTTCAAAGGAAGAGGATATCATTTGTTTTTAAAAAAAAAACAAAGAGAAAGAAGAATTATGTTAATTTATTAGTTTATTAGTACTATTTGAGTTTCCCATTTTTCCTATTGCTGGTTACATTTATTTAGTTTTGATATTCTTAGAGGCACCGGAGAACTCGCTTTTTTAAATAATACGTAGTTAAAAGAATTGGTCAATTATTCCCATGAGGAGAGAGATGCTGTCAAGGTTCCAGCCCGCGCACAGGCTGGTACACACCCCTATTGGTCTGTAAACCGAAGCCTTCACACACACACACACACACACACACACACACACACACACACACACACACACACACACACACATCGGTTATGATGTCTTGTTTCATCAGGTTACTTCTTGATCACCATAACCTGATTACATGTCATCATCGTTTTAGTTATATATTCTATTATTTTCTATAAAAGAGTTTGGTCGAAATCTCCATCCAAAAAGAATGTTATTCCTCCGGTATCTGTCTCTTTTGATATTTCTATATTTAAGTTAATTCTTTCAGTTTGTCTTTTTTCACATTGCAATATTGCATGTACCTTTGTAAAATGTGCTGTCTTGATCATTGGACATTTCGGCATTAATTTAAGCATGTGCCTTCTAAGGGCTACTTCTAAGGGCTACTATTAAGGGCTACTTCGCTTGCTAGCCATGAGTTGTGCATATAGTTACATATTAATCTTTGCATTTTTTAGGATCTGATGTTGGAACAGTGCCTCCCATGCCTGTCCCAATTTAGGCAATGATTTTCCTTCTCAACTTTGCTACGTATTTTTTTAAAATAATATCCCCCCTCAACCAACGTTCCCTCTAAGCTGCGCTTGTGCGCGCGCGCAGCTGCTCAGTCATCTCCGCGCAGCTTAATTGCCAATTTTTGCTCAATCCAACGTTAAATTTTGCTCGTCTCCGTAATGCTTGCGCAGTGCAGCAAGCACTGCGCGCACACCTACCATTCGCTTAGAGGGAACTTTGCCCTCAACCATACATACCTACGTTTTATATTTACCCACTTTGCAAAATTCTTTTTTGACTCAATATTTTTAAAAAAATTATTTGATGTTTCTAAATTTCTTGGGCACTTCAAGTTTGTTTTTAGGATGTTATTTTTGTATATATCTTCTCTATTTCTGATTGTTAACCCAAACCAATATAAAAATAGATCCTCCCAGATTTTCTTAGGTTCAGTATTTATATTTTGTTCACTTCAAAATGTTTATATATTTTAGTAGTATTGGTCTATGCAACGCTAGTCCTCCGCTATTTTTAGCCCAATATCAGGATTCTTTTTTTGTATAGTGCGTCTTGCTGCCCGAAAAAAATTTAATAATATCATTGTCTAGTGTATCCAGTCGGTTGAAATGAAGTATTCACTTATACGCATATGAGTAGAATTGTTTTAATAAAACAAATCACAAATAAATATATCGACAGCATTAATTGACATTTTAATATTGGCGTTAGGCAGATAAGAGAGTATATAGACCATTTAATTTACCTTAGAACATATGTTCAGAGTTATTTAATTTTCCTATTGATTGTATTTGAGTATTCGCTATTGGAGAGTTCATATATTAATCTAGCATTATGTGCAAACACAAACGGAGAAACAAGTATTTCGTATCTTAGGATATGAGGTACTTTATTATATTACACCGCTAATTTAATTATCGGTAATTTCAAAGCACGATTAAGACATACAAATCAAAACTTGTATATCAACAAAAAGATTGCGCTTTATTAAAGTCGGTAAACTATTATCAGCCTTTCACTAAGTTTTTTTAATACTTTATATCGTTCTTTAATCCTTTATATCGTTCTTTAATCCTTTGTATCGTTCTTTAATCCTTTATATCGCTCTTTAATCCTTTATATCGTTCTTTAATCCTTTATATCGCTCTTTAATCCTTTATATCGTTCTTTAATCCTTTACATCGTTCTTTAATCCTTTATATCGCTCTTTAATCCTTTATATCGTTCTTTAATCCTTTATATCGCTCTTTAATCCTTTGTAACGTTCTTTAATCCTTCTTATCATGGTCAGATTTATAAATTGTTCCTGGACAGGGAGATTTATATAAATAAAGGTAAACCAATGATATAGCTGTGCGTTAAATGAACTTGTGGAGACATGCATATTAAGCTGAAGTTAAACAATTTTCCTCTCTCTTTTTACGGACCTTCAAAATCTTGTGCGAAAGGTGCAAAAGGCTGACGTGAAAAAATTTCCATCTGTTTCAGTAGTTACGAGCTAGCAGAGACCCATACAATAGATGGATGTAAACAATTTTGCTGTATCTTTTTTTACAGAATACCATAAGGTTGGTGTAAAACAGGTATGATCTGTACCTTATTATGACCAATACCAACAGCTGATATATATATATATATATATATATATATATATATATATATATATATATATATATATATATGTGTGTGTGTGTGTGTGTGTGTGTGTGTATACAGTTTGTATTATTTATTGGATTTTCTTAATGATCATGTCATGCACATGTGTATTTTATACTTGAAATAGTCCAAAATCAAAGTCGGTGTGCATCTGACCAGGAACATTTTCCGTATCGCTGCGATCTCCAATCAGACCAACCAAAAGAGTGAGTTTGAGGGGGACAGAATATGTCTGACATATTAACTTATAAAACTAAACTTTTTAAAACCCTTTATGCAGCTTTGTATCATTGGTATTGTGAGCACTATATTTAAATCCCATGGAAAGTGTACACATACCATTACAAAGGGTTAGTTTAGTGTAGACGACTTGGTGCAAGTTCAAAATCCCATGGAAAATGTACACATACCATTACAAAGATCTCGGTTATTGTAGACGACTTGGTGCAAGTTCAAAATCCCATAGAAAGTGTACACATAACATTACAAAGACCTTGGTTATTGTAGACGACTTGGTGCAAGTTCAGTGATCAATGATATCGTCAAGCCCAGATTCTTTTTCTCACTCACTCCTCAGATTTTATACATTACACACGAAAAGAAGAAGAAGAAGAAGAAGAAGAAGAAGAAGAAGAAGAAGAAGAAGAAGAAGAAGAAGAAGAAGAAGAAGAAGAAAAAGAAGAAGAAGAAGAATAGGATTTTTAACCTTGCTTTTTAACACTTGTTCAGTCATGACGCTAAGATGGCTGCTGTGAGGCAGTTTATAGAGATGTTTAGCACTGGGACATCATGCCGAGGACATGTATCATTATGTCCCACTTAGTCACATTATCCTGACAGCAAGCCGATCAGTCCTAACAATAACCTCTTAATGCTGAGCGAGGCAGCTGTTAGTACCAGTTATGTAACTCTTTAGTATGACTCGGTCGAAGATCGAATCCACGACTTCCAGCTTCCGCGGCGGACGCTCTAACCACTAGACCACCGGAACGCTAGAAGAAGAAGAAGAAGAAGAAGAAGAAGAAGAAGAAGAAGAAGAAGAAGAAGAAGAAAAATGGTTTTCAATGAAATCGTGTAGCATATCTAATGAAAAAAGAAATCAGGATTATTATTTTTATCGTTATTTTCCTTGTGTCGTTACTGATTATTCATTGCATATCATCACTGATATTGAGTGTAGAAACGATCCTACTGTTGAAGAATATTTATGTATGCGTATTAATACGTCATAGACGGATCACAGTTTTGATAAACCATTATTAGATCAAAATGCTTTATACCTACACCTTAGAAACCTTGCTATTTAGTACAACAATCTATCTCTTAGCCAATTTATTTTAATTACAAAGTGTCTGCTGTCATTAATAACTGGTTATAATTTTTTATTTAGCTGACTTGCTCCCTGGTTCATAATAATTAACTACACTAATGGTACAAACAAAAACCACAAAATAAACCCCTAGTGATATTGTAATTCTCAGCCACTGAAATATTTCATTAATTGCGTGGTGGTTGCAACATTAATTCTGACATCTGCCTGTTACATATGTTACTACTAAATTCACATTCCTACGCCTACATATATGCGTACGCGCGCGGAATTATCTGGGAGATATCAAGGTATACAAATTTACATTGTTTCAACGGCTTTAAAATGTGCTGTTAAGTATAGTCCTACTTGACATTAGGTGAGAAAAAAAAGTGTATGGAAATAGGGAGGTTATCAGTGATTATAGTCAGGCAAAAAACTCGACCCCCCCCCAAATAAACCAAAACAAGAAAAAGATGCAACAAACGTGGTACCAGTTTTGAATTCATAGCTCTAGGTTGATGACTGCTACCTTTGAGTTAATATGAATCAGCTTTGAAAAACTACCGTCCTTGATTTATTAGCTTTAACATAGCTACCGTTGCTAATTTTTGAAGATTACAGTTTTAAAGAGAAAAGCAGAAGTAATGTTCTCTCTCTCTCTCTCTCTCTCTCTCTCTCTCTCTCTCTCTCTCTCTCTGCATTCAGTTTTAAGCAGTTAGATATGACTCTAGAAGGACTCGAACCCGTTCAGTACGTTACGACACCTATCACTTTAATTGTATGCAGCAGCGCCCTCATCCACACATAAATAAAAACTTTTAACGTAAAAAGTTAGATGCGTGAGAATTCACTTGCTAGCAAGCGAAATAGAACACTCAGCTAAACGCACAAATCCACTGGAGTTTTGCTTAGAAATGCAATGCTTATGTACTTGATTGTAATTAGAGGCTGACACATCTATACAAAAATAGCGATGGAAGCTGTTGTTCCTCAATCTCGAGTTGCAATTATGAGTGTATTTCCGCTTTTAACGTCTGCAATAATATACATTTTCACAAGCAATTTTCTTCTATTCCATCAGTCGTTGAACGAATGGTATACGTTGATAAATACATTATCAGCAACTACAATAATCACAATTGCTCATACAAGTTAATATCGAAAGTAATATGCAATGTTTTAGTTATTCTTAGAATTAGTAACAAATTAGGAACCGAATCTTTAGAGACATGCTTAATGAATTTTGAACATGCCTCTACACATGTACAGGAAAAACCCATTATAACGCGATATTCGGGTCCAAAAAAAAGCATCGCGATATAAACAAGATCACGATAACAATTTTAAAAAAATATTCTCAGTAGAAAATGTGTATTGAAATTTTAATGTCATCAGTATTAACTAACATCTTAATCACATATCGTTTGTTTTGTTCGCCGAGTTTTGGTATACATGCTAGTATGGCGGAAACGGTGCACGGTGAAGAGGCAAATATACCCATTGACAATTGAAGTTAACAATTTAAAATTTGAAATATAGCAAGAGAAACTGGCAAGTCAATGATTGGTATAGCACATGTAGCTGAATGCAAATTCTCCAAAACATCCAACCAAGGTGTCAATGGCATTCATTTGATGCAGGCGGCGCATTGAACAAAATTCGTCACATTGTTGGATCTGAACACGTTTGAACGGATTGATATTTCTCGGAGAATGTCAAACTAGCGACATGTTGCTTCCTCCAAACATTACACAGTGCCGACTATATTAAGACATATTTTTACCTGGTATGAACTAGATATCTTTTCTTTTTTTTAATTAATATAACACAGTAATATCCTTTAGAAAATTTCGGAAGTTAAGACAACATTAAATGCCTTTGTTGACATTTAACATCTACTAGAGATACCAAAAAAATGGCTTTTCCGAGAGCAAGATTTAGGATGTGTAAAAATTATTTAGTAGCCTTTCTATGATGTGTTACATTCGTTCACACACACATACACACACACACACACACACACACATAGATAGATGTGTGTGTTTACATGTTTCTATTACTGTGTTGTTGATTTTTTTCAATTGTATTATCTTGTATCTTCTGTTGTGTTGTCTTTTGATATTCTGTGTTATTTTCTTTTATTGAACTTTGCATTGTCTTTAAAACTGTTGTTACCATTGGCACTGTAATGCATACTATTACACAGTGAAAATGTACTAAGCATACTATTACACTGTAGATATGTACTAAGCATACTATTACACTGTAGATATGTACTAAGCATACTATTACACTGTAGATATGTACTAAGCATACTATTACAATGTTTATATGTACTAAGCATACTATTACACTGTAGATATATACTAAGCATGCTATTACACTGTGAAAATGTACTAAGCATACTATTACACTGTGAAAATGTACTAAGCATACTATTACACTGTGGATATGTATTAAGCATACTGTTACACGGGACATATGTACTAAGCATACTATTACACTGTGAAAATGTATACTATTACACTGTAGATATGTACTAAGCATACTATTACACTGTAGATATGTACTAAGCATACTATTACACTGTAGATATGTACTAAGCATACTGTTACACAGGACATATGTACTAAGCATACTATTACACTGTGAAAATGTACTAAGCATACTATTACACTGTAGATATGTACTAAGCATACTATTACACTGTAGATATGTACTAAGCATACTATTACACTGTAGATACGTACTAAGCATACTATTACACTGTAGATACGTACTAAGCATACTATTACACTGTAGATATGTACTAAGCATACTATTACACTGTAGATACGTACTAAGCATACTATTACACTGTAGATACGTACTAAGCATGCTATTACACTGTAGATATGTACTAAGCATACTGTTACACAGGACATATGTACTAAGCATACTATTACACTGTGAAAATGTACTAAGCATACTATTACACTGTAGATACGTACTAAGCATAATATTACACTGTAGATACGTACTAAGCATACTATTACACTGTAGATACGTGCTAAGCATACTATTACACTGTAGATATGTACTAAGCATACTATTACACTGTAGATACGTACTAAGCATACTATTACACTGTAGATATGTACTAAGCATACTATTACACTGTAGATACGTACTAAGCATGCTATTACACTGTAGATATGTACTAAGCATACTGTTACACAGGACATATGTACTAAACATACTATTACACTGTAAATATGTACTAAGCATTCTATTACAATGTAAATATATACTAAGCATACTGTTACACAATAAATATTTACTAAGCATTCTATTACACCATAAATATGTACTAAGCATACTATTACACAGTACATATGTACAAAAGATACTGTTACTCAGGACATATGTACTAAGTATACTGTTACACAGTAAATATGTACTAAGCATGCTATTACACTGTAAATATGTACTAAGCATACTATTACAATGTAAATATATACTAAGCATACTGTTACACAGTAAATATTTACTAAGCATTCTATTACACCATAAATATGTACTAAGCATACTATTACATTGTGAAAATGTACTAAGCATACTGTTACACAGTAAATATTTACTAAGCATACTGTTACATAGTACATATGTACTAAACATACTATTACACAGTACATATGTACGAAAGATTCTGTTACACAGGACAGATGTACTAAGCATACTGTTACACAGTAAATATGTACTAAGCATACTTTTACACTGTAAATATGTACTAAGCATTCTGTTACACAGTAAATATGTTCTACATACTATGTAATACACTGTAATATCGGTAAAACAGCTCCTACATATCTGGTCTTTAATGCATATCTCTGAAACTATCGACCTTAAATGCAATTTGTTTTATTTTGTATCTAATTCATAAGATCTCTTTACTTCCTAATAGCAGAATACCTCTCCTCAAATTAACATCATTTGAGGTAGTCAAACCCAAGACTATCAGATCCCGCAGCACACAGCTGCACCCTATTACAGAATCAAAACAAGTATACCAGTGTTCAATATACACCAATAAAATTACACTTCATTACAGCTTGTCACGTGGGGTTGCATACCTCCAAACCTTTCTACTTAACAAATAATGGCATAAAGATCTTCCAAAACAACCCCCCGCCCCCTCCAAAATGTGCCTAAGGAGGGACTACCAACTACAGGAAGAAACATAATGAAGTATTCAACACCCTCAATTCTACAACCATCAAACAGAGGAGATAACATCACAAGGGAGGATAACAGAAAGAACAAGACTCCAAAGAAGAGCATGGCAACTCCTCTGGCAAGCTGCCTTCAAGATCACACAGCAGAAAGGATAATACTATTCCTTTAAAAACAGTCCTTTTCAGGGCTATAAAGATGTGCCATGCCATTTCTTTATTTATATTATTATTTTTCTCCTTTATTATTAATATATTTTTCGGGGAAGGTCGTGATCTACTGCTATAAAACAGGCTCTAGGACATATACTAGAAAACGCCTGGATTGGGCTCACACAAGTGAACAGCCTGGTACACCTCTGTGCCACCCCCAGTCAGTAATGCAGAGATACCGACTAACCCCATTTATCCTTCTTGTTACTATTTTTATTTATCACTTACTCCGGACTGGTTGGTGCCTCCTGCTATAAAACAGGCTCTAGGAAATATACTAGAAAAACGCCTGGATTGGGCTCACACAAGTGAACAGCCAGGTACACCTCTGTGTCACCCCATACGGTAATGCAGAGGTCCCGACCGGTCCCATACATTCACTCTTTTATTGATTTTATTCTTTATACTTTTATTTCCTTCGGGGCTCGGGGAAGGTTGGTACCTACTGCTATAAAACAGGCTCTAGGACTTGTACTAGAAAACGCCTGGATTGGGCCCACACAAGTGAACAGCCAGATACACCTCTGTGTCTCTCCCATTCAGTAATGCTGGGCTACCGACTGACCCCATTCATCCACCCCCTTTTTAACTGTAATCTATTCTTCTATTTTTTCTTATTTCTATTCTTATTTATTTATTTTTATAGTTCCTGTTTGTTCGTCCGTACTGTCTTGTTTGTTTTTTATGTTTCATGTTCTTAGATATTGAATTCTTGCCGTGACGATTGGTATGAGAATTCTATTCGGCAAACCAACAAAAAACTAATATGAACAATTTCGGATCTCCACCAAATAAATTCAGAACTCCAACAACCTAACCTGAAGAAACTATCTGGTCACTCTGACAACCCTAGTATAGTTTTTTTGTTTGTTTTTTCTTAGGGGATTTGCCCTTGTAAGAAGGGCCTATCCCAGGTAGGGACAAATTATGTACACATAGTACTAATGTAGGGCATAGTGTTAGGAGATAGGAAATTCTGTAACTCTAATGCTTGAAATAATTGCACAGGTGGCTTACACATTATTGATATAGGGAGTCCACTAGCACAACTGGACTGAATTTGACACAAGTAAGTAGGGCTCTTTTGTTTCAGGTGTGGGCGGCGTTCGTGGCTGTGCTGTCCTTCTCTTTGCGTGCGTGCTGGCCGACCTTTCCGGACCTTTCCCTCCCTTCCTCGATCAGGGCTCAGCAGAATTTCTAGCGATATGAGGAAACTAATTTTCTCTCGCTACCAGTGCTATTGCACACTGCTTATTCAAAGCAACATGATTGGTTGATAGGGTGGGTGTGTGACGGTACTATTCCTACCCACCCTGTGGGGCTTACATCTATGCTGACAGTTACTCATTAGTAATTCAGCATAACGCCCAAGTAAAGAAGTGCACCTGTTTGCACAGAATGCCTGTAGGGACGTGGCTCCGTACCGTCCCTATGGGAGAACTAAATGTCCAGCGACATGTTGGATATAAATAGTGGGCCATATGACCCTTCGTGGCCGCTGCCCACTTAAAACTCCAACTTACTACTACTACTATAGCAGAATACATCGTCCGATGGAATATGAGGCATTATGCACAATTTGTTCCCCAACAAGTTTGCACTCTAGTGGTGCATGTATCTTAAATGGCGTCGTAATAGAATGGCTTGTCATACATTGGCACTATTTGAATTTAAACTTGCGCTAGATAGATTGATTGATTTTTAACGGCGCACCAGCACTTTTGGGCTATTTAGCGCCATACAATCGGTTGTATATATATACTAAGAGGTTTAATATCGACCAGCGGTATAAAAAACCAAATAGTTCAACATAAAATGGTAATATTTTAGTAACAGTAAAATATGAAGCTTTCCAATCAATGGGATATGTAAATGGTAGATGTTGATGAGTACAGATGAAACTATGTTGAAAATAAGAGGCGGTATTTACATTAGATAAAAATACTATACGTGATGGCATACAAGTTATAGTTTAAAATAAAGATTTACTTACTTCAGGACGTCTAAAATACAAGACTTAGTGATATGTATAGTATCAAAATGTTCCTTCATGTCATGTACATCATAGTATGTATCACGCGTAGGTTGCAAAGAGCTTGCGCTAGAAAGTAACGGATGTCGGTCCTAGACTTTATAAGCTTATACTTGCGATTTCTCGTCACCAAGCTTTATGAACAAGAAACACTTGGATTGGTCAGAATCGCATCTTGTGACGTAGAAAGCAAAACGTTAATAACACCTGAAAAGAACTGCATATGTAATCATGTGTCCTTGTCATGTGCAAAAAATATGTAAAAATTGGTTAAGATATTATGCTTTTATTTATTTATTGAGATTGTGTTTTGTGTGTTTAACTAGTTTGATTTACAAAACTGTCTTCATATTCTACGTTTTGCATGACATCATGAAGTTTGAAGTTCGATTACACACCATTCATTAAAGAATTTTGCTTTCCTAGCCATTCGTGTCGTGCATAATCGATTTCAAGCTTCGCGACTTTTTCTAGAATCCTATAAAATATAAAGTTCAGTTCTAAAATGATTTCTAAATGAGTCTAAATGAGTTCTAAATGAGTTCTAAAATAAGTTCTAAAATGAGTTCTAAATGAGTTCTAAAATGAGTTCTAAATGAGTCTAAATGAGTTCTAAATGAGTTCTAAAATAAGTTCTAAAATGAGTTCTAAATGAGTTCTAAAATTATCTGTAAATACATATATTTTGGAGTATACTGATCAAATTAGAAAGGAAACAAAATGTAAGGAGAATGTGACCCCGTGCTGGAAAGGGTATTATCTTCCTCCTCGTTGTGACTACCATATTAATTTTACTAAAGCAGGCCATGGAGTTTGAAGGGAGATTTATATTACACGACACATACATTATATTTGTACAATAGTAGCGTGTTTAATTAAAGAAGCTGAAAAATTGCAGACGAGAACACTTTAGATTATTTAGAAATATATTAACCAAAATCAAAAGAAACTGGATACTTTAATCTCTAGGCATTGGGCCAGTTTTTAATTTGAAAAGTGTCAATCTCTTTTATTTAAGGATATGTGTGGGTAAAGGGGAGAACATGTTCGATCTCACTTGATAAGATTGTATTAGAGGACAGTAAATCTGGTTCTTTAAATTGGTGGGTTTTACTAAAAATATTCAACCGTAGTTTACTGTCACTTGGTACAAACAAACTTGCAAGAATTCATATGTTTCTTTATGTGTAAGTTTTTGTGTCGACGGATATCACTTTCTTTGATTGCATGTGCCTGATTTAAAAATGTTGCCTTTGATATTTGATCTCTCTGATGTGTTCACGACGATCTGTTGTCCGATTCTCTCATAGATGATATAATATTTTTAAACTGTAAATTGAGGAGTGTACAATCACAGTGGTGATGTGCATTTGGACTATTCGTTTAAATAACGCATATGTCACGTACATGAATAATTGTTTTTCATTTACAAATGGTAGTTATTAAAAATGATTTAGCCTCTAGCTATCAAATAATTTTGCTAGGGTATTCGACCTGATACGGTGACAACAAATAGTGCATGCAAGTATTCAGACATTAGAAAATACGGTTGAAGCGGTTGTCAAGACTGTAATAATTCCGCGTTCATTGACCATGATATTGTTAACATTTTATAAAGCGTTAATAAGCGGTATTGATTGATTAAAACATGTAGAAACAACTTAATTGATATAATTGACTGATCTTGATCAATATTTGCATCACAGTTGATGAAATGTATAAGCAGTGAATGAACTGTGATACTTTGAATTTCAATCGTTCTAGGTGACGATGTTTCAAATTTTAACGACTTTCTAACTTAACGTCCTGTAAGCGGGTAATATCAATGGAGTATTACAGTGAGAGCGGACTTTCAATATTAAAAATCAAAATATGAGAGAATTTAGAGTCAATATTATTGCCTAATTTCTTCAGTATGGGCCTCACCTCCAGCATGATATAAAATTGCTGTGGTATATTCGGTACGATCATAGTAGCTTCATGAGAGGATTTGATGCCATACAAACGAAATACGCCATCAGAAACCCATGCTGAGAAATCATGTGCGATACAATTGGTATACTTTCACCTGTACTTAGAAACGTTATGTCATTGGCAATTCGGAGACATTAACTGTTGGTTACCAAAGTGATACAATGGGACAAAACTATGCACTGAATGCTTGCAAATATAACTATTATACATGTAGTATTATAGATGTCTGGATTTCTTTTGGCTTGTGTTGAGAGCATTTGGAAGTATGTCGTTTATTTGGTTCTTACTATTCTGGCATTAATAGTATACGTGCATGATATCAACGACTTTAATACGTGTTTAATGTGCAAGTAAAATCCAGTGGAAATTTGACTTGAATATTATTCACCACCGTCCATTTGCAGTGCCATGGACCTTTTTGACCGGCATTTAAATGTGGCAGAAACTCACTTTCAAGTTATTGTAGTGCACCTGATTTTTTAATATTTAATTGTAAAGTACTTTTTTTTAATAAAACACACACACACACACACACACACACACACACACACACACACACACACATCAACACCAACATACACACGCCATCGCGCACACACACACGTCTTCTAAAAGTCTCGTACAGTTTTCTTTCGACTTTTAGAAACAGTTCACATCTTTTCTTATATATATATATATATATATATATATATATATATATATATATATATATATATATGTGTGTGTGTATGTGTATGTGTATGTATGTATGCATGCATGTATGTAAGAAGAGCATGAAGCGGGTACGGAAATAAATGTATTGAATGTTCCATCCATACCAGAAGAGAGTGTTAAGTAATGTATTTTGTCACATTTACTTTGCAAATCAAATTTAGAACGGCTCATTTAAACAAATTACACTTTCTTTGACATATACCTTTAATATATCCACTCTTGAGTGATACTGTACAAAAGAATACATTTTCATAAAGCTGGTCTTTGTGTCTAGAAACCACAGAGAGAGAATACTAATGGGATTTACTAATACTATCATGTGGTGTAATGCTCTCGACCATGAACGCCATGTTTTATCATACTTTAGAACGCCATTATACATCATACGATAGGCTATACATGGCGGCCAGTATTAATGGTGGAGGAAAAACCCGGGAAACCCCCCGGAAAGAACCACCGACCCACGGGTAGCTACTGGCAAGCTTTCTCACATACCCACGTTGGCCGAATCCGAGACTCGAACCCACGCAGACAGAGGTGAGATGGCAGTGATCCAAAACGGAGAGCACTTTAGACCACTCGGACACTCTGGACCCACTTTGTCAAGAGGATTTTATTATTTCATTAATGAAGTGAATACGTTTCACGGGAATCACATTGCTGATATAAAAAACTACAGTACAGAAGTGAAAGCTCTTCAAAATCGAATTGTTTAGTTTGCTTTGACTTTATTCATGAGTCCAGTAATAAATGTTACGTAACAAACACTTTATTGATGTATACTTATTTAAATTATAAAATTTCACTCAAAGTTGCATATTACGAGGTCACATGAAAATGGCCATAAAACTATGTGGCAGCTATGTTTAACATCCGTACGTAAAGCAAAGCTTCAGCTTGTGTATCTTTTGATCGTTTATGGAAGAAAACATGGTAGAGATATAGCTCAAAATAGCACGTGGTCATGACATTATCTGGTGGCCACTAGAAAACTTGTTTTGTTCTCATGGTCACGAGATAAATATGACGTAGTCATGGGATATTATCTCATTGCCAGAATATAACAGCTATGCCAAGATATAACAACTATGCCACGACATAACAGTTATGAAAGGACATAGCAACTATGCCACGAGATAATTATATTTTGCCTATGCCACGATATAACAACTATGCCACGAGATAACAACTATGCCACGAGATAACAACTATGCCACGAGATAGTTTCATTTTGCCTATGCCCATTCAATGCTTCCGTAATGAACCCGTAACACAGCACGATTAGACATTTTGAGAATTCTAAAGAGTTGGTAATTCCAAAGAGTTGGTAATTAGCATAACAACGTCCGGAAAGAGCACGCTAAAAACGCTGGTGAACGTTTTAGACAGAATCGTCTCTGTCCATTAACGTCGTTAATAATTGAAGAGGAAATAAAAGCACCGTCTAAAAGACAAAAAAAAAAAAGGATTTTAAAAAAATCTAAGTTGTAGAATATGAAATAAAAGGTCTATTATATTTTGTATGGTACATAGAAGAACACTTATCAACTAATAAAAACAGCCATTTTGCATTTTACTTATGCTTCATGTGTGCTGGCTTAAATAGACATTTGGCCATTTGGGTGAATTATCCAAAAATTTATTTTGAAAGAACTATTATAGACTAGATATATATCAGCCTGAAGTTACCACTACCATAAAGGAAAATATGTTTAAATTGTGACCATCTTTTTTTGAGATATTGAATGGCTGTGAAAAGTGTGTGTGTGTGTGTGTGTGTGTGTGTGTGTGTATATATATATATATATATATATATATATATATATATATATATATATATATATATATATATATATATATATATATATATGTATGTGTGTGTGTGTGTGTGTGTGTGTGTGTGTGTGTGTTAATATTGTCACTTTGATATTCATATATCCATGTGTTTTCGAACTAATGTTCAAGCGCATTTGATTTCTGTTCAGTGCGTGGACCGAACGGAATTTGTTCCAATTATGTGCTAGTCACTCCATGAAATCAAGATGGTTGCTAATAAATATACTTTAAATGAAAAACAAATACCCTTTTAAAGCCCTTTTATGATCGTCTCTAAATAAAGAACTGTGATTGTGATATAATTTTACCAAGTTTTAATTGAGATGTAAAGATAAATTTAAAACATGGGAATTCATATTTCGATTAAAAGAGATGCTTTGAATTAATAGCACAAAACCCCGATTTTTTTGGCCTTGTATCTTCATTTTTCGACTCTCGTATGCATCATTTTCTTCGTCCGTATTATATGATATGGAAGCAATTGTATGTTTTTTGATGAATACTATATCATTTAAATAATTCGTTGGTGGACACAAACATCTTAATGGTGATGCATCAATCTGATTAAAAGACATGTTGTGTTTGTGTATGGAGGGAGCTCCTTTTTCTAGCACAATGCATATCCAGGTTTTTCCGGTAGCTAAGCTATGACACGGAGACGCTGTTAGGTGGATTAAATGCTATGTTCTTATTCGTCTATCAATTTAATTTCGAATACTTATTTACTGCGGGCGAATAAAGAGATATAAGTGTGTACATAAATATAATATCACCAGAAACAGAGAAATAAAATTGAAAAACAAATGATTGAAGATTATTCATCGCCATTTGATTTTGTTCAATTATTGTATAGTGTGCGTGCAAGTGCTCTACTAAAGCATTCGATAAAGTTATGTTTTGCACATTCAATTTTATAGTACTGACAGAAGAAAGTTTACTGGCAGGAATATATCATATAAATCCTATCAAGATTGTCGTCTACAATATCATCAGGCTATGCTTATTTTAAAATTAAGATGTGTAATTCAGTAAATAAATGCTCTGCTCAACAAACAGGAAGAAAGAAAAAATAATGGAATGAGACTTAACTATTTGAATGAAAATGTATGGTCTGCGGTACGTTAATTTGAAATGAAACTACCCCATACACAAAGTTCAGCACCCCACCTCTCAACCCCCAAAAGACGATACATTATCTTTATCATCATCGTCGTCGTCATCATCATCATCATCATCATCATCATCATCATCATCATCATCATCATCATCATCATCATCATCATCATCATCATCATTATTATTATTATTATTATTATTATTATTATTATTATTATTATTATTGATATAACACTTCAAATAACAGTGATATCCAGATCTGAGTTCCATACACTTGTCGAATCTTTTCCCTCACAGTGTATTATCATGATTATCACGCTAGCTACATAATTATTTTGGAAAAACTGCAGACAGAAATCATGTAGGCGTTGTGCGTTCTAGTCACATGAATATAAATTTCAAATGTTTATGCTTGATTATGTTGGGGTACAGAACGGGAGTAGTTTCTAGCAAAATTGTCAAACCTATAAATTAAGTTTAAATAGTTTTGTTAATAGAGTAACTTGCAGAGCTATTATTATCAAACTTTCTTAAAGCAAATCGGTTATACGCAAATCATCCATATAAATTCAGAATATGCGTTGTAATGTTTTCCTGTTTGAGTTTAGTATGTGGAAATGATATCATTATACTATATAATGTAAAAAAAATGCTCGCTTTATGTGATTCCGTTGTATCGGTGGATAATCTAGGTATTTTAATTTAGATTATGAACATAACATAATAACATTTTGATGCATAATTATATTTGCATGGTAACAAATGTCTCGTATTTTGATGCAGCGAAGATTTAAGAATGGCAAGTTATGTGTTTTTTTTAAAATCTCCTTCACGTAGCGATGCAGCTAACCAAAACTTCATAAACCAAATATATGTATTATTCAGACCAATTAGCTTTTTCCAGGGAATTTCCCTATGGCTCCGATTAATATTGATAACAGGTCGAACTCGTTTCATCTACTAATTTTGGATTGTTTTATAAACGACTACGAAATCCTTTTAAATCTTTACAAGGAATCGGCAGCACTGAACCTTTCCTTGCTTTGTGCAGTTTTATTTATGTTTTTTTCAAAGGAATGCAGATCTACAATGATATAATGAAGACTTTGATTTGCAAACAATGATGGCAGCTATAAAAATTAAAAAATGGCAAATAATTTAAATGTCAAGATTATTAAAGCACAGGTGTAAACGCCTGACTAATTGACCGTAAACGTTTATCAAAATGTATCTTGCTGTGCGGAATGTAGGAGCAACACATTCTGATTAAATTATATATTTCCACATCACTGCTTATGAAGAATGTTTAGCATAACTATTTGTAAATGGTTTCTTCCAATATGCATTATTTTCACGAGGAATGTAATAACATGTCAATAAAATAAAGCCAAAGTTGACGGAACCCGGTTTTGTTGGATATTATACAACATTACATAACAGGATCATATACTGATATTGCTGATAAAATGTTATGTAAACTTCATTTTTTTTATTTGAAAATATGTTTGATTAGTAAACGTCTACTTAAACACTGTTTATGTTTCTCAGCCACGATGCAGTTTCTAAGTCGTCATCGATTATACGAAAGCATCCCGAATGCGCATGTCCACATATTACATCCTGTAGCATTATAGTTTTGAATCAACCTGTACGTGTATATATAAGTAGGAAACAATAACACGACGTTCCTATAGATATTTTACCTAAATTTTCATATGTTCAGCACAGGTAAATATACTCTTTTAATTTGAACAAAACATACGAAGTAGAGAAAGACCACATCATGTACATGTTTTACTCTAGCCAAGAATGTGAAAATTGTCTCTTTCTTTGCAATTGTTGAATCCACTTTATAATTCCGAAAGCTGCGTTTCTGAGAATAATTAATTAACTAAACTAAATCACTATAAAATTACTGGGTAATGTACAAACAATCCAAAAGTTTAAGCAGTTGCAACTAGATACCTACAGTATACAGAAGCAGGTCATAACAATTAACTATTATTAGCATTGCTGGTTTTATGGAAAGGCCTCGTTTAAACTGTTGCATGCTGATAAGAACATCAAAGTCTCTGGTGAATGATTTTAAAGGAATAATGGGTCATATTGTAGTTAACTGTGTTACTGGAATTATTATACAATTCTTGCCTGATAAACGTTAACGGCATAGAGGGTCATATTGTAGCTAAATGTGTTACGGGAATTAAAAACAATTCTTGCCTGATAAACGTTAACGGCATAGAGGGTCATATTGTAGTTAACTGTGTTACTGGAATTATTATACAATTCTTGCCTGATAAACGTTAACGGCATAGAGGGTCATATTGTAGTTAACTGTGTTACTGGAATTATTATACAATTCTTGCCTGATAAACGTTAACGGCATAGAGGGTCATATTGTAGTTAACTGTGTTACTGGAATTATTATATAATTCTTGCCTGATAAACGTTAACGGCATAGAGGGTCATATTGTAGTTAACTGTGTTACTGAAATTATTATATAATTCTTGCCTGATAAACGTTAACGGCATAGAGGGTCATACTGTAGATTACTGTGTTACGGAAATTATTATATAATTCTTGCCTGATAAACGTTAACGGCATAGAGGGTCATATTGTAGCTAACTGTGTTACTAGAATTATTATACAATTCTTGCCTGATAAACGTTAACGGCATAGAGGGTCATATTGTAGCTAACTGTGTTACTAGAATTATTATATAATTCTTGCCTGATAAACGTTAACGGCATAGAGGGTCATATTGTAGTTAACTGTGTTACTGGAATTATTATATAATTCTTGCCTGATAAACGTTAACGGCATAGAGGGTCATATTGTAGTTAACTGTGTTACTGAAATTATTATATAATTCTTGCCTGATAAACGTTAACGGCATAGAGGGTCATACTGTAGATTACTGTGTTACGGAAATTATTATATAATTCTTGCCTGATAAACGTTAACGGCATAGAGGGTCATATTGTAGCTAACTGTGTTACTAGAATTATTATATAATTCTTGCCTGATAAACGTTAACGGCATAGAGGGTCATATTGTAGATTACTGTGTTACTGGAATTATTATACAATTCTTGCCTGATTAACGTTAACGGCATAGAGGGTCATATTGTAGTTAACTGTGTTACGGGAATTATTATATAATTCTTGCCTGATAAACGTTAACGGCATAGAGGGTCATATTGTAGCTAACTGTGTTACGGGAATTAAAAACAATTCTTGCCTGATAAACGTTAACGGCATAGAGGGTCATATTGTAACTAACTGTGTTACCGGACTAATTGTACAATTCTTGCCTGATAAACCTTAACGGCATAGAGGGTCATATTGTAGCCAACTGTGTTACTGGAATTATTGTACAATTGTTGCCTGATAAACTTTAACGGCATAGAGGGTCAAATTGTAGCTAACTGTGTTACTGGAATTGTTATATAATTCTTGCCTGATAAACGTTAACGGCATAGAGGGTCATATTGTAGATTACTGTGTTACTGGAATTATTGCACAATTGTTACCTGATAAACGTTAACGGCATAGAGGGTCATATTGTAGCTAACTGTGTTACGGGAATTAAAAACAATTCTTGCCTGATAAACGTTAACGGCATAGAGGGTCATATTGTAACTAACTGTGTTACCGGACTAATTGTACAATTCTTGCCTGATAAACGTTAACGGCATAGAGGGTCATATTGTAGTTAACTGTGTTACTGGAATTATTGTACAATTGTTGCCTGATAAACGTTAACGGCATAGAGGGTCATATTGTAGTTAACTGTGTTACTGGAATTATTGTACAATTGTTGCCTGATAAACTTTGACGGCATAGAGGGTCAAATTGTAGCTAACTGTGTTACTGGAATTATTGCACAATTGTTACCTGATAAACGTTAACGGCATAGAGGGTCATATTGTAGCTAACTGTGTTACTGGAATTATTGTGCAATTGTTGCCTGACTTTAACGGCATAGAGGGTCATATTGTACCTGTTTTACTGTAATTATCGTAAATTCCTGCCTGATTGTATCGTACGATTCTTGCCTAATTATATCGTACTATTCTTGCCTGATTATATCGTACGATTCTTGACTGAATATAACGGCAAAGAGGGTCATATTGTACCTGTGTTATTGAAATTGTCGTACAATTGTTGCCTGATCAACATTCCTAAAATATTCAGAAATCAGCAGATGTCATTTTAACAATCTGGAACTAGCTTCTTCAAGCGACAGTACAGTTTTGAGCAATTTTGTCTTTCCAGTTTTATAGTTTACAAATGCAGTTATCTTGGGAAGTATGGTTAGGTCCTGCTTAAACAGGATTCTGTGAACGTTAATAGCTCATTCTGAAATTTATTTTGATTTCATTGTAAGATTTCCTAAAATGCACACGTAGAATTGCATAGCCCGGTAATACTTGAAGAACAAAGGAGACCTCTGATATGTATTACATGTAGTGAATATGGTCTAAGGACCTACTATTCCTTTTACCATCGCTGGGTAGCAATTCTAAGGTTATACAAACAAAGCAAACCATGCGCTCTTATCAGACGTATAAGCACTTGAGGTGCTGGTGACTGCAACATTTTCAAATAAAGCGTCTTGAAGAGGCACTTGCTGTTGACGATATTGTATCCTTTGTTTATATAATCAGAGCACTTAGAAACTCTTGAGGGCACTTTCGTGGTTGCATGTTTGTCTGTTCAAAGGAAAATTAGATGTGCTTTCTGTCTCCTACATTTTAGTTTACATTAGGTTCATTAAAATGAATTGATAATTGTTTAGTAAATGGAATATATATATATATATATATATATATATATATATATATATATATATATATATATAGAGAGAGAGAGAGAGAGAGAGAGAGAGAGAGAGAGAGAGAGAGAGAGAGAGAGAGAGATTAGTTCTTTGAATTAGACTTTCAGTACATTTACTGAGAAAACAGATGTTTCAATTTTTGTTCCCGAGCTTTTGCCACAAAAATATTTGGAAAATATGAGATGAGAGTGATGAATTTTGTGCCACATTTCTTTTAGCCGTAATATAATGCAAATTACATTTTCATAGTTTTTTCATAACTGCTCTCATATACGATATTCTGGTGCCTTATGACATATTAATAATTTTCGATCTAATTGGGTTAATTCTCATTTAGGTAAATATTCAAGATGTTTGTGTGTAAGTAAGCGACACCGAAGTAGAAACTATGTCAGGGCATGGAATCTGTCACGACCAGGATGACACGCACATACATTACTCCCAGCTTATATGTGAGTTTTGACACCTTTTGTATGTAACTGCTGCCATGTTTCATTTTTGCACGACACGTATATAATAGTATGTATCAGGTAAAAAATTATGTGGGTATTTAAAGAGTTTCATTAAAGTAGAAACCTCGTATCACAGTCTATATGATGCTACTGTTTTAAATTATAATATTACAACCATACTTGGCTAGCAGTTATAACATTCAAAGATAACCTCAAACAGAGACATCTTTAAAGTGGAGCGTTTTTTATGGTGTTTAAGGCGGTTGATAGATTGATATTTGAGGACCATATAATTTGAAGTGACATACTACAACCTGCATTGAAATGAGCGTGATAAGAAAAAATCGAGAACAAAAGTTATGCTTAATCATATATGAACGAGTGTGTGTGTGTGTGAGAGAGAGAGAGAGAGAGAGAGAGAGAGAGAGAGAGAGAGAGAGAGAGAGAGAGAGAGATTGTTTTTCTTCACCTGCATCACCCACAGCTCTTGTGTATCTCAAATCTTCTGTGTACTAACGACCTGGGGGTTCCACTTGTTCATTTATAACTGTAGCAATGACCACGTCACCGATCCTAAAGTGATATTTCCTGTCTTGCTCAGTCATCAGGTGTACAAAGCTCGCGTATGCATAACCTTGACCCTACAAGGCTCATTAATACATGGCGTTGACTTTACAAGGCTCATTAATACATGACCTTGACTTTACAAGGCTCATTAATACATGACCTTGACTTTACAAGGCTCATTGATGCATGGCCTTGACTTTACAAAGCTCATTAATAGATGACCTTGAGTTTACAAAATCTTTGTGATGCATGGCATTGACTTTACAAGGCTCATTAATACATGGCCATCACTTTCATTACCCAACATTGTTAGACTTCCTCGAAAACTCATCAGCTGAGACCCCATGCCACCCAAGTTGTTTTCTGTACCCTTATTTCCAGCATCATTCTTAATAGAATATGTACCCATGTCTGAGGCCGTCCTCTGCTGCTCAGCCTAACCGCTTTACCGATTTATTCTGTTCCAAATCGTGGCAGAACTCTGCTACTTCTTCTCGTTCATTTTCCGTTTTTGTTTCACCTGATTCTCTAACGCACACAGGAATGAAATATTGTATTTGTAAGACGAAGTCAAATCTCAAAGCAAATGTTGACATAGCTGATTAGGATATTATATTCTACTCAATGTGACCTTTGCCTTTAAACTTTGTACATTTGACCTTTGCCTTTAAACTTTGCACCTTTGAGGGATAAAGTCTCAGATAAAAAAAAAAGGTCCCATCGTTTGAACGCTACAGAAGAGTCACGGAAGGGCTAATCATACTGTAATTGTATACTTGAGGTCATGAAATATAAAACGTTTAAAGCATTATTTCAATGGTATTTGTAGTGATACGTTTCATGAACAATGTAAAATATGTAACAGAATCTTCCGAGTAATCAACCTTTAATAATTTGCTTTGCTCTGACTGACTGAACTCACAAACCTAGAGTAATGCATAGTGGTGAAAGTAAAATGTTATCCAAATAACTAGACAAGTAAAACAAAATTCCATGCGCTCAGACGTAAACCTTTTGACCCATAAGATCATACAATGTTTCCATTGTATGCATATTTTAGCAATCTTCATTCGATTTTAGTCAGTTGGTAAATTTGGAAGGCTGGTAAATACCACAAAACGCGACAACTATCGGCAAATTCGAAAAGAAACATAATCTTATCTCTACTGTTATCATATATAGCTTCTAAGAAAGTGATAACTTTACTCAGAACACGTGACCAAGAACACACAGGTAAGAATGTGTCTACAATAGAAATAGAACATTTATACGGAATAAAATATGTCAATTTTGAATACACAATATACAAACTTTCGTCGATTCAACGCGGGCCAGTCTAGTCATCCGAGGGTTGGAGGGGCTGGTTCTGTTCTGTTCGTGCGCAGGGGACTGATGAGGCCAATCCTTGAACGATATGTTTGTTTGCATAAGGGACAGGGGATTATGCCTTAATATAATAATATATATTCTTACCAGAGGCGTATCTAGAGTGTTTGGCGCCCGGGGACAATATTCATTCCACCCCCCACCTCAACTCTTAAACCCATTATTTTCATCAATAAAATCACCATTACCCGTTACAACCTATTTCAAAGCCCATTTTATCGCCCCCCCCCCACTAGTATGGCGCCCGGGGAGATATGTACCCCCCTGCCTCCCCCCTAGCTACGCCTCTGATTCTTACCGATTTGTGTCGCAACATCCTCCTCCTTTATTTAGCTGGACATGCATTATGCATCCTGAGAGAATAAATATGTAAAAATATTTTAATAATAGGTAGATGGTGCAACAAAACTAGGGGGATACTAAGATAACTATTATTCTCTTCAAAAACTAGACACCTGCTCGACTTAGTTTACTCTATATAAAACAAACTAACGAGGATCTAATCCCTAAACTAGTGAGTTTATTAAACGTGACATATTTACCTGCTTTCTGCCTAGATGATGGAAAAGATGTAAGAAAAATAAAACGAACATGAAATAATGGAAAACATAAGGTAGATAAGTACTCAACCAGTATGTTATCTCTCCTGAGATGATAGGATGTTCTCGTAAAATTCATTTACTGAAAGATTTACCTAAGATGGGGACGACTGTCAAATATACATGCAACATTATACGTTCACAACACCCGATCATTCTGCTTGAGAACAAGAGAATTGCTCCCAACCCTCATTATACACAGACTATATTTGGTAGAGAATGACTCAACACATATGTAGACCGATCAACACAATTACATCTGTTTTGGAAAATATAGTCTTTAAGATCAAGTTACGGATGCGTGTCTGGCTGACGTGTTAATAACTTTTCAAGCTGACAATCAATTACATTACCTTGTCCGTTGTGCTTTTATTACACGGACAAGATGCTGATATATATATATATATATATATATATATATATATATATATATATATATATATATATATATATATATATATATAGAGAGAGAGAGAGAGAGAGAGAGAGAGAGAGAGAGAGATTTCCTCGGCTCTTTTTCCCTGATATATTGTAATTTTATACAACACATTCTATATTTGTATTTTTGTTGGTATAAGGATTGAAATACGTTTTGTTTTTCTTTTTAAGTAGGCAAACACTGTTTTCTAAAGAAAGAGGACATTATCAAAAAAACAAAAAAAAAACCGCAACAGCAATCTGAGATATTACGCTTAGTGTATCTTAATGGAAATAGTAATGTTGTGGATCGAATTTGCTAATTATGTATGGGATAGCTTTTCGTACGGATTCATTGGGTGTATACATTGCGAATTGTGTATTAAATAACCTTTCATGTGATCCATTTATATTATCATTTTTATTTGATTTTTCTTTTGAGAATTTACATGGTGAATTTCATTATGGGGTGGGGAAGATGCTTCGATGAACACAAAACAGCATGGTAAATAGTCTAAAAACGCTGGAGAACGGACATTTAATATCGATTTGGTGTGAAAATGCCGTATTAAGATACTTTAGTATCGCTTCTGAGTGGAAATTCTTTCTGAAAGCGAGACAGCTCTTATTTGAAAAGGTAACTGATGTAATTATCCGGGTCACTAAATATTATATCGTCCCCGTTTACACAATGACATATCAAAACAGATTGTAAGCTATCTATTATACGGCACAATATAGTCAAGCATTACGCATTCTGCTGTTCATCTAATCTAGACATTTCTTGACGCATATACAAAAGTAATGTATTTGTATTGGATCTCAAATGGGTAACGATTTAATAATGAATTTATGAAACGAGTTGAATAATGTCCAGATTTTACAAGCCTTGGCTTGCAAAAGCTGGACATTATTCAAAGAGTTTCATAACAATTTAATATTAAATCATTACCCATTTGAGATTCTTTTTATCACATAGTTTTTTTCAGTGGAAATTATTTAGATAGAAAGAAGAACCGATAATTTGTTGTGCATACAATATAATCCCAAACAAAGTTGAACTAGTAAAAGTAAATTGTACTTGTGTACAAACTATAAATATAAAAAAGCGTCCATCTGAATAAACAAAACCTTTTATAACGAGAAAATAGTTTTTCAAAACAGAATAATCAATGCGATGAGATGTCACATTGTTTGATATGGTAAACTGTACGCATAGATATGTTTACTTGAATTGTCACTGAGAGAACTAAAACATTATATTGTTGCGCTTTTCTGTGCGAACTAGGATTACTGGATGCAGAAATTCCCCCATTGTCTGCAATGCATTTGTGACCGGATATTTGCAGTATTTGACTGGAACAATAGAATGTACGGAAGACGTAAACGATTTTCTTTTTCAGTCGGATTTGCATCCCATATATACCAGGTAAAGATGCTGTGGTTTGATACAATTGTGTCAGTCAGTAGACCCATTTATATCCAAATTCTTCTGTTAACAGAGGTGAGTTTATTTACTTACGTAAATTAACATTTAAACCACGCTTGTAAACACGGTGTATTCAATATCTATGCTACCGCTCCTTAATCCACCTGGCCATCAAATAAGCAATACCATTAGTTTTACTTCTTATTATGGTTCTTGTGTTGTACTTTTACGCCATTGTTCTCATTATGATTTTATTATACCTGACATAGCAGGACGACTGGCGAGCAGTCTTTGGTCCATAATGTAATGAACAGACCAATGAGAGAAGATTCAAGCTCCTGGACTTCGCTACCTACAATAATCAAATGCTAACAAACACCTTTAGCCCCTACAAAAACCTAAAATATTGTCTTGGCACAACCCAGATGGAAAACAGCAGATTGACTATATCTTAGTAAGAAGGTGCTTCCGGTCTAGCGTCTAACTTTGCGGAACAAGTAACTTCCCTGGAGCTGGCATATAATGTGTCAATGCCCTGCTGCTGATGACGATTATCATACTTCGTTTGAGGAAGACCAAGAATTCAAGGCAGGTTACAATAAAGTTTGAACTTGAAAGAACGTAAAGGTCCATGAGTGGCACAAGCTTTTGAATCAAAACGAGAATAACATTAAAATGACATACAATTTGATGATAGACCTAACGACAGAAAAACAAGGGAGATCGACCACGTTCCAGGATAATGCTGGTAATAGTCTAAAAGAAGATCTAGAGATTGTGAACAGATGGACGGAATACTTGTCAGATCCTTAAAACCAGAAGACTTATGGAGACCAAGATGTACTAAACTTCCCACTGATCAAAACAGAGGTTGATCACCCAATCCTCAGGAAAGAAGTATTAGCTGCAGTAAAGACACCTATGAAAGAGAAGTCATCTGGGGTTGACAATATACTAGCACAATTTGTTCAACCAGTAGGAAACTCCATGATGGCTGTCCTCAAAACAATCTGCAACAAAATCTGGCAAACAGGAGAATGGCCCACCTCATGCAACCAGTCTCTGATCATCGCTCTTTTTAAGAAAAGGATTCTGCAGCTGTACCAAGACTACCGCACAGTCAGTCTCATCGGTTTCCCAGGCAAGGTTATGCTTAAGATAATACTCAACAGCCTGAAACCCTATGCCTATCACAAATTTGCTGAAAAACAGAATACATATTCAGTCTTAGAATCGTCTGTCAAAGATATCTGCAGCATCAACAGGACCTCTACCATGTCTGCATTGACTTTAAGAAGGCGTTTGACAAGGTATGGCATGCAGCCTTGTGGGACACAGTACGGATATTCAACAGAAACGCAAAACTAATCAGCACCATAGAAAACCTGCAAGCAAAGGCAACTAGCGCAATTCCATGCAATGGTAATACACGATAGTTGTTCAGAACCCCAGTCGGGGTTGGGCAGGTTTGTTTTCGCTCACTCACTCTCTTCGACATCTACCTGGAAAGGATCATGTCCGATGCCGTGAATACCATGAGAACAGTGTCAATGTTAGGGGCAGAGCAACCACCAACCTGCAATTTGCTTATGAAATCCATGGCCTAGCAGGAGATGCACAAGAACTTGAAACCTTAGTGAACCGTCTCAACGAAGGATCAATGTGGTAAGGGAAAGAGGTCGGCGCTGAAACGACGAAGCTAAGGACATCCAAAAGAAAATAATAGGGAATGGATAGAAGATGTGTAAAGTGACTTGCTTCCCGTACCTACCTGCTGTCGCCTCTTATGAAGGTTCAAAACCTGATATCCTTTCCAGGATAACACAGAGAACAGTTCCACTGGCTAGGTCGAAGCCTATTTGGAAGGACAGCAACATCATGCTTGGGTCTATAGTCTTACATGTATACAAGATATGGAGCCTGATAGCAGAATTATATAGAAGAACTCATACCTTAGAGATGAGATGGTATTGAAGGATCTTAAGAAACTTATACTTAGCCCACGTATAAAATGAGAAGCAGACACGCCAACCCCGACGAGTCCGTCTCAATAAGGCAGTTGATTTTGTTCCGTATGATTTACCAGTTTTTCAGTAAAGTGTAACCAGATAATTAATAACTGCTATTGTAAAGCTGGAAAACATAATTAAAAGTTCGACGCAGCGACGATAACACATTATGTTCAACTGAAAAGTTTGTAATGTACGCATAGACCTTATTTAGCACTAGCACAGTTGCAAAAACTTTTGTTCAAAACCCTATGCAACTCAATGGCTTGTTGCTATCTCTCAACTTGACGTTATTCTTGGAACTTCTTTTTCCATTTCATATGACGACGGCAATCATATCTCCTGGCACGAGACGTACTCAGATAGGCACGCGATGTCCAATACACATAAGTGTGTCCTTTCCATCTTTTATTAACAGGAATCTGAATATTCAGTTTTATTCTTCTGTGTTGATCATTAACACTTTCTAGAATTTGTTTTCTTCCATTTCGTCTTAAACTTGCATCATTTTCGGGACGCCATTTTAAAAAAATTCTCCAACCAACAGTTTGATCATGCAGACGCTTCGCATGAACCACAAGATATACTTTAAAGCGTCTAGGGTGCTGCTGTATAGTTAGTATTGTTCCCTGACTACTTTCACTAATTCTAATATGAAACCTGGATCCAAGTAAAACTCAGATGAATCAATTATCCGGATATTTCGGTAACGATTATTTTCCTGTAGTTTGTCCGTATTTTAAGAGTAATGTTCGTAAGAGTTGGCAGGTCCGGAGGAGGTGCGCATTAGAATCCAAAGTGCAGTTAGACCATATTAAGATCTGCTCAAGACAGTACCAAAATGGTCTAAGATGCTATGGCTTCTCGTGCTTATTTTGCATGGCCACAACAATCCAGGTAACAGTGAGAGGGATACGAAAACAGCAGACAGAAGAAAAGATGGGAAGATAACATCAATGAATGGACATGTATATATTTTGCAAAGTCCCAAAGAGCAGTGGAGAACTTACTTGGAAAAGAGAGAGAGAGAGAGAGAGAGAGAGAGAGAGAGAGAGAGAGAGAGAGAGAGAGTCGCAAAGCCATCTACAGCAGCTTACAACCAGCCAGCTTACGGAAAATGAAAATGAAATAAAGTAAACTTGTATAACCCAATGGTTTTGGACTGATTCGCAAACATGTTATATTTCTAGCTGAATAATTATCAATAATTATTAACGCAGAAAAGTATATCTCATCTGATGGGGAAGTAAAATAATGCCATTTTGATGACGATGGTGATATTATCGTCAATGTGACAAGTTTCACATATGTTAAGTTTGACCTTACAGCACGAAGGCATATAAAATTAATGGGAAGCTGTACAAGGAAATGTGACAAAAGAAAGTTCAATCTGCAGAACCTACCACACAAAGAATATATATATATATATATATATATATATATATATATATATATATATATATATATATATATATATATATATATATATATATATATATATATATATAAGAATTTTAGACACACTAGTTATATCCACATAACAATGGTCTAAAAGCGTCTAACATTGGAAGCCTTTGTGCTGCTGAAACCAAAACCAGCAAAGTTAATTCCTTGTGAACATTTTACTATAAACTTCCAAGAAATGTATTTTAAAACGTTTTTTTATGATGTTAATTATTCTTTTTTCCATCTCACATGCACAGAATGAACACATTGCAATTTTTGAAGAAAAAAAACAAAGACTCTTTTCGGTAAAGAAACGATACCGTGGCAATGGCAGTTATTATCCAATTGATTTCTGGATTACCGAAAAGCCTGTTGTATCTACAATACAATGTAATTCTTAGGGTTTAGCAATGGACTTTTATGTACGAACCCTGCAAATTAAAAATCTTTAGGTACAAAAATATAGACCTTGCACAAAAGCAGAAAAAATTTTGCCCCGGAAAAATAATAAGACATATAATTATAAAACCCACCAAAACAAAACAAATATTTGCCAACAAAGACATTGGCATTAAATGTAGGAATGCGTGTTGATTGCTACTTCGAATATTTTCCTCAATAACTTCACTGCAAACTGTTTATTTTTTTTTAACGAATATTTCATTCTCAGACAAGACTTGTTAAAAGGTGTGCCATAAATCACTATATAATGTTCATCACATGATTGTAACGTGATTTTTATACTAATAGTTTTACCGACCTTTCACTGTACAACAAATAAAAATGAGTGATGACTACCTTATGGTGTGATTACATACACTGCCCATAAGCCAAGACAAGAAACTTCACAGTTATTATATCCTTAATACTTCTAAGAAACAGTGGAATGCCTGTAAAGTACAAAAAGCGTAACTAACAGGAGCAAATAATGTTCTTAGTCCAGTCGCCAAACATTTAAGCATATGATACTCACAATATTTATTTATATTGCCGACGTAGGTGAAACATTGCTTGACGATGTATAGATATAGCGATGGTGAAAAGTTGCTGGAACAACAGTGCGATTGGAAAGATGAAAGAAATGTCAAAATAATTAATGGGAATATTTCTTTAACCTAATGAAAATATTACACACTATATATATATATATATATATATATATATATATATATATATATATATATATATACTGTATATATATATATATATATCTTCTCTCTCTCACTTTCTCTCTCTCTTTCTCTCTCTCTCTCTCTCTCTCTCTCTCTCTCTCTCTCTCTCTCTCTCATATATATATATATATATATATATATATATATATATATATATATATATATATATATATATATATATATATCTTTCTTGTTTCGTTCTCTCTCTCTCTCTCTCTCTCTCTCTCTCTCTCTACAAAGGTAAATGTACGCACGTATACAACGAATAATGATAGTGAATTTACGCAGGGAAAAATTACATGTGCTATTCCTGATGAGTTAAAGGTTTGATCAGGAAATATTAGAAACATTAACCAGTGTAATTTAAATAGATGCAATAATGATTCAGTGTAAGAGCATGTTTGATGGTAGAAACCTTGCGCAGGGTTATGAACTTGTCTACGTATCAGCGACTGTTAGATAAGATGCGTTCAACATACTTCCATGAATTACTATAGGCTTCAATAACGCATTAAACACAAAGTTAGCTTACGTGAAGTTTATCGCCGTGCAACAAGTCATAATAAGATGTTCTATTGAAGTATTTTCTTTCTTGACTATATTAACATCTACTTTAATATGACTGCCAATTAGGTTATACTTTTTTAAGCATGTAAATTATCTACTTTGTCCATTGCATTACACATGTAAATTATCTACTTTGTCCATTGCATTACACATGCGGATACGTGTGTGTGTGTGTGTGTGTGTGTGTGTGTGTGTGTGTGTGTGTGATGTTATGATGCACGGGTTAGGTAATACTGCGTCATTTGCATGAACCTACTAATAAGCGTGAAATAGACAGTGTGTCAGGTAACTATATAATCATGAATTTTCCTTCCTATACATTTAGTGAGATTTGTCTAAATTTTCCTATACACATATACCAAAAAACTGCTTGCTCAGCAGATCTAACATAATTGTTTATTTATGTTACTTAAAGTCTTAATTTAAATGAAATAAATTGATATGAAATTCAACTTATCGTGGCTAAGACATTTTACAGTGATATTTACTATCCATTTGGATTGACTGTAGATAGTGTCTGTGTCTTTCACAGCCGAGATAATGATACAAAGCGCTAATATAATATATGTCATTTATTCAGGTACCTAATATATGTTTAGCTTAGTTTGTTGAGAGACATCATTTGGCGGGCGGGCCGGGGGAGGGTGCATAGGGGGGGACTCATCCTGAATTTACATGTGCTGCAAAAGGGCTGTATCCTATATACGAAAATTAACAAGCCCTTAAAATTTTGTCCCTCCCCCTCCCAGAAAAGAAAATTGAAAATGACGTCCCTGGTTTGTTGTTTTGCTGCAAAGTAACACATGTTGGTTATTTAGTGTGGATGCAATTGGAGTCAAGTAAATTGCAAAATTACACACCACGGTATCTGACCCAGGCTGCTTCGATGGTAGGATTTTACTCTGTGCCGTTTCGGTCTCGAGTTTGACACACTAAATTAATAGAGGCATAAACCCACAAGGACAATGTTGGTGCAATGAAGTTGTTTATGATGAAGAATGCCGAAACGAGCTAGCCAATAACAGCCACGGCATAGAGAGTTTTCAATGTTCTCGGGTTCAAATATGTTAACTATGGTTAATTTTGTGTAAACAAGAGTGTGGAAAGATACTAACTCTAGCAAGCTCTTAAATCCACAAAACGTATACATTTCTCAAGCAGTAAGAAATTAGTAAATTATAAAACTTGTAGCAAAAGACAGATGTAGTATTAATATGTGTGTTTGATCGCAATCCAAAGAATGCTCATGGTTTCAAGAAATCTGCATTATATTCATTCGCAACAAATCACTCAGCGTTCCGCGACCCTTTGCATCGTCTGTCTAGAAGCACGTTATCGTAATATAAACAATTTGTCAGCATTTTGCCTCGTAAAATATACGATGCATCAGCGAAGTGCACAAAAAATGCGTTATAACTCGATTTACAGATGCTGACATGCCTTATCAATTTTGGTAATGGATGGAATATTAATTCCCACTTCTGCAATGTACAAATGACTTTGATAATATGAATGCGCTTTGTTCGATTCGTTACGTTTCGATTGTGCCGAGTAGAATGCATTAGATTACATGAAAATATATCTAAAGATCTCAAAAGAACCTCGGCACTTGGTGCACACATTAGTTTGTCATTCCAAGGTATTTGTTCATGACAAGATGTTTTATATAAATTTAGTTTTGGTTTGATAATTAGGTTTGTAGACGATAATGGTAAACTATCACAAGAGCGCTTACTCATCTTACACACGGTATTGTTATTGCCGTGTGTTTTGGAGAATATCTACTATATACAACAATTACATTTTTGGGACACAAGACGGAATGCAAAGCTATTATTACCATAAAAATATGCGTTTACATCCCATGGTCTTATACAATGCTTTTTAAAAGTATTCTTATATGTATCCACTTAAGTTTTATTACGGCAAGGGGGATTTGAGATGCTAAATTATGAAAATGTCACTGTCCACATTTGTATGTAAATTGATGATTTCCTTTCCAAAATGACTCGAAATCTGAGCACAAATTAGCACACCGATAAAGTACAACACGTAGAGGTTATGATAGTTATTTCGAAGCAGTAATTACAGTCATTACCGTTGGTCATTGCATATATAACTTAAAAATCTTCCTTTTCATCACTCTCCTTTCCCGTAATGTGTGGCCAAGAGTTGCGTGTGATATTCCTTTCCATTTGCATAAATTGCTACTTATCCATTCAATGAACCGTTGACTGGGACAATAGAAAATGAACATCGAGGAATCTTCATATATCCGTTGTTTGTCGTGTTCTATGGATACTTGTCTCAGATATTTAACATTTACATTCTGACATCTTTGTTACATACGCAGATATACCATAATTCGATAGCAGTAGATATTTTAAACTGCCGTTTGAGATTTTCATGCTGACAAAACGTATCAATTTGATTAATGTACTCGAACGAAGCAAACTGACGATTTTGAGATATACCTATTTACAAAACTGGAATAAGTGGCTGTTTAAGTTCTAGAGACATATAAAGGATTGATAATCATATACTAATATTTATATCTTTTTTTGACGGGTGTTGCGGTGGGTGGTGTTTATTATCTTAACGCAGTTGGATTGTCTAAACAAGAGCATATTCCCCCGTAAAAGGAGGCCTTTCCTATTATTCTTTACTTGACGGACAAAGATTATATATTAATATATATATATATATATATATATATATATATATATATATATATATATATATATATATATATATATATATAAATGCAATAAACTGACAAGCAACAGTGCAAAAACTAGTATCACTCTAGCCTGAGCGCTTTCGACTCTCAATGAGTCTTTATCAAAGGCAAATACAGAACATAGACAAGACAAACAATTAAAATACAAAAACCGTGTTTACAGAACTTTACATGCCTGTTTCTACAGGAATTAAGCCTTGAAATTTATTATGTTACAACTAGTCGCGGATGCTGTAAAATGTGAAATCGATGAGCAAAAGCGACACATATGTTTTTGTATGTAAATTTATGTACGCGCAAATTATATCCCGGATATTTTATATTAGTAGTTAGAGGCTATTAAGCAAATTTAGAGAATTATTTAAAAGAAAATGTGTCAGCTAGAAAAGATAATTAAATTTGTGCATGGCTGTCTTTTTCTAGTCTTCTTGGTTTACACAAATTTAATTATCTTTTCCAGCTGACACATTTTCTTTTAAATAATGTAAATCAGGGATTACGTGAATGGTACAGTTGTAGTAATTATCGACTGTTTTGAAATCTCTTTTCAAACCACTTCAAATGCCGAAGCCAAAGCTCTGACCTGATTTTCATACAAACATCATGATACAGTTCAATCTTAAGTCCACAAGGGACCATATCTTTCCTTCCCAAGCAGGGTCGGCAGGGTGAGCGACACGTTTGTCACATAAAACCGCTGTTTTCTAAATAAACTGCTACCTGGAGATGTTGTTATGGCAGATCGAAATTTTGATTTAAAAAAAAAGACAGCATTGATGTTGAACTAATGCGACAAAAGTATACGAATAAAAAAGCAGAAGGTAGTTTTAATAAATGGCATGTAAAATCTTCACTAAGCCTTATAATATTCCTGTTAGATTTCCGTGGCCCATTATCCATTCATTATCAAAGAAACTAGCACAAAACGAGTACGAGAAGATACATTTTTTAAACTAAAGTTTATTCTCTTCATGATAAATATTTTCAAAGATATCAAGCATTTAATATTATTGTTAATAGTTTCGCTTTCAAATATATTACGTTTTATTTCTCTCTCATTTTGATAGTGGGGTTTACTCCATGGCTATATTATACTCGGATAGGATAACGTGTATAACGCAACATTAAATAAATTAATTTCAGAGCCACACATATGTTAATGTGTTATAGTAGTTTACACGTTGGCTCACTGTGCTAGGCTAGTATAACATACGTATCGATAAATGCGTACTTCTGAGTAATATACATGTCAGGAATTTGTCATAGTATATACGATGGATACACAGTTTAAGGATAAGATACTATATACATAATGTAACTATACTTAAGCCCTTCTCAGATATGTCAACGCGTTGTCATAGTTTATACGGTTGCTACACTGCTTGAGTAGTATAATATATACATAATGTAACTATACTTAAGCCCTTCTCAGATATGTCAACGCGTTGTCATAGTTTATACGGTTGCTACACTGCTCGCGTAGTATAATATATACATAATTTAACTATAATTAGGCCATTTTCAGAGCCACATATATGTCAACGCGTTGTCGTAGTTTATACGGTTGCTACACTGCTCGCGTAGTATAATATATACATAATGTAACTATAATTAGGCCATTCTGATAGCCACATATATGTCAACGCGTTGTCGTAGTTTATACGGTTGCTACACTGCTCGCGTAGTATAATATATACATAATGTAACTATAATTAGGCCATTTTCAGAGCCACATATATGCCAACGCGTTGTCGTAGTTTATACGGTTGCTACACTGCTCGCGTAGTATAATATATACATAATGTAACTATAATTAGGCCATTCTGATAGCCACATATATGTCAACGCGTTGTCGTAGTTTATACGGTTGCTACACTGCTCGCGTAGTATAATATATACATAATGTAACTATAATTAGGCCATTTTCAGAGCCACATATATGTCAACGCGTTGTCGTAGTTTATACGGTTGCTACACTGCTCGCGTAGTATAATATATACATAATGTAACTATAATTTAACCCTTCTCATAGCCACATATATGTCAATGCGTAGTCGTAGTTTATATGGTTGCTACACTGTGATCGGGTAGTGTAACTATACCTAAACTCTACTCTGACTCAATATACATGTCAGGGTGTTTTCATGTTTAACACGGTGGTTACATTATGCTAAAATAGGAACATATACTATATCCATATAACATGCGATACACAAAGCCACATAGATGTCAGTATGCTGTCATGTTTTATAAGGCGGATAGATTATGATCGGAGAGGATACTGTGTTCATAATTAACCATTAAACAAGCGAATTTTTAAGCATCTTGTATATCCTTTTTATGATATCGAAGGTGATGGAGTGTACGTTATGGAATAGGAGTGTGTGTGTGTGTGTGTGTGTGTGTGTGTGTGTGTGTGTGTGTGTGTGTGTGTGTGTGTGTGTGTATGTGTGTGTGTGTGTGTGTGTGTGTGTGTGTGTGTGTGTGTAATTTGGATTTTAAACGTAGCTTTAACAATGTTTCAGTCATATCTTTACGATACAGTGTGACCGTTTATCGTGACGTCTAATACTGGGGCATCATGTCGCAGACATGTAGCACGATGCTACTCACCCAGTCATATTATCCTGACACTAGGACTACCTGTCGTAACACTAATCCATTAATGCTGATCGCCATGCAAGGCAGCTGTTAGTACCATTTTTGTAAGTCTTTGATATGACTCGGCCTGCGATTGAACGCACGATCTGACGGACGATCATGGAGTAGGAAAATTAATAGTTAATAAATGAAGTGTATATATTGAACTATACATTTTTTTTTTTGCATCTGCGGCTCAAAAGACAGAAATTTTTTAGATAATAAATATTTTAGTTGTTTTGAGGTAGTTCTTCACTCGAATCACCCTTAATGATTCGGAATTATCGTACAATCAATTGTATTATTCTTTATTCGGAATTATCGTACAATCAATTGTATTATTCTTTATTCGGAATTATCGTACAATCAATTGTATTATTCTTTATTCGGAATTATCGTACAATCAATTGTATTATTCTTTATTCGGAATTAACGTACAATCAATAGTATTATTCTTTATTCGGAATTATCGTACAATCAATTGTATTATTCTTTATTCGGAACATAGTGTGGGGACTGAGATCATTAATCACGTGGGGAAAATGCTGGACATTCTGTTCCGTGTTGTCGATGGACGGTTTCTGAGGTCTTGCGATGTGCGCTTGTGTTTATTTAAGTCAGTAATACAAAGCATGGTACAATTTGGGTCACACGAAGGGTATGGTAATGCACTACAATCTATTCGGTTTTGATGGGAGGTTTAGATATGCAAATAGCGTGCTTTTATGATGTCGGTAAAAAAAATTGGTTATTGGATATAGTTTAACGACATCAGTGAAACTTAAGAAAGGATCAAGCTTTCATCTACTCCTTTGATTTTTGCAAATTAGCTTTCAAGAAGCCAAACAGTCACACGCTTTGAATCTACTAGTATAAGTGTAGAATTTTCTTACTGTTTAGAAAGCAAGGTCATCCAGTTTGTTTTGTTTATTTATGTACTTAATACACTGTGGTATCTAGCGGAGATAAAAAGCCTGTACGCTTTATGTGTTTCTCCATATAGCGAACTTCTTGTTTATTGTCTGAGTTTAACTTTCACACTCCTCTCTGAAAAGGAACACCTGCAGCCTTAATTATTGTAAACAATTAATAACATAAATAGTGACCTGATAATTTCAACATATACTCTTTCCGTTTTATTTCTTGCTTTGCTTCGATAATTTTAAAAGCCGGAAAAATAATTTTAACCACATAGATTATTGTATTCTACCGTATTGTGCGAGGCGCGTCTCTACAGTTATCGTATAAACGTGTTCGGAGCAACAGTCATTCAGTCTACCAGAAAGGGATACACTTTTGCTTCTGAGATCCTTATCTGTCGATTTACATATTATAGAGAAATCTTTTTGACAGTGCTTTGTGAGGAACGAATGTGTTTCAATGTCGAACTTTGTAACTGCAATTGTTCTAGTGGATACGTTTTTTCTCCGGTTTTAAAAGCTTAGATATATCAACATGTTTTATTGCTGCTGTTTAACATGTTTGAAAAGCGTTGCATATGCAAGATTAAGTAGGTTAGATCAGTCTAGAAAAATGCAGAACATTAATCTAGCATTTTAGTAGCATGAGAAAAAAGTCCTAAGGCCATTATACGTATCTTTGTTTAATATTAATTGTTAAATGATATAATAATAATAATAATAATAATAATAATAATAATAATGATAACTTTGTATTTGTATAGCGCCTAATCTTTAGAAGCTCTAAGCGCTTTATAACATCTATAATGATATGAATACAAATAATAAAAACAAACACCATGAATTTTGAAAACATTAAATGCTGAAAATATGTAAGGTAGGAAACATTTTTAGGTCTTTAAGTTTGTTCTTGCAGTCGCAAAAGGTGCGTTTTAAGAGCACTCTTGAAAGGGATCACTGTGTCTATGTGTCTAATTTCAATGGGCATTTCTTTCCACGTTGCTGGGCCCTAGTATGCAAAGGAACGTTGTCCTTATGGCTTCGTTTTCATAGTGGGAATAATGAGTATACGCTTTTCAGAAGAGGAGCGTAAGTATCTTCTTGGTGTGTACACATGGGTGAAGCCGGATAGGTATGCTGGACTAGAGTCCGTCAGTGAAAAGTAGCACAGAGAACAAATTTTGTGTTTGATTCTGTATCAAATAGATAGCCCGTGTAAGGTACGTAGCAGTGGGGAGGTGTGATCTAATCGTGGTACTCTAAAGATGATCCGAGCAGCTGTTTTTAAAAATTAAAAACATTATATTTTTTGTTGTTGAAGTTTCTATAGTAGATATTGAGGCGAACCAGACAAAATTGAGTTACAATATTCTAGTCTTGAAAGTACTATTTAACACACAAATGTTTTATTGGCATTAACTGAAAGATACTTGCGAATGGAATGTAAACAGCACGAACCATACGCTCTTGTTTTGACATTGACGTCCGATGTATAAACCTTTCATGTTCTTTTCCTCGCTTGTAAATTTTGAGATTCTGAAGGGGCACTTGCTGTTGATAATAATGTACCAATCGCCTCTTTGCGTGTTGGTATACGTTCTTGTGTAGTTTATGTACAAGTATACGCGTTTCTCATTCATGATACTTTTGCCCATCATCTGCCATTTTCAAGAAAAAATCATTTTGTAAAAGCTCAAAGTGAATACGAATATCCTAATGAAAAATCACTCTTGGATCCTTCGTACAAGAAATTGAACGTGCAGTGGAAAATAGCAACATAACCCGCCGGCTTTATTATTCCTGGTTTGAAGAAATTTCACTGATAATAAATCTTTGATTTTTGTGGGTTTTGTTTTAATAAAAGCTCTTTGAAATGGGAACTGAAGATGATGTGTCATTAGTTGTAATTATTCACAAAACATACATGATGTTATCGTTTTAATTAAATTGCTTACATAATTATCTTTTAATATTATTCTTTATTCCAGTTACATTCAAAGCATAACCATGGCGATTAAAATCATTAATTTAATATAAGGGATAAAGAAAGTGGCATGGACGATGCAGACATACAGAGATGGAGAGGGACCATTGTAACTATTTGCAGTATTGGATATTTTCGGGCCTTTTCTTTTTCTTAAATTCGTACATTTTCATTAAATGTAAGATAGAACAGACGTTCAAATCATGTTAAAGTAATATGTATCGAATAAAGTTAAACTACTGAATGGACCATCTTTTAAATGCAAAGTTTCGATGCTTTGAGACTGAAATGGCAAGGATGCTCTTACAAATGTTATGTTAATAATGTTGGCGCAGAAATCTAATCACAATCCTGACCTTAAGGAAGGCCATCTAATACAAAATAGTGTTTCTCAAACCCGTAGGCGATAATTTTATTATTGTGATTATACAAGATAAATTATGAACCCTGTGATTATCATCTCTAAAGAAAACGATGTCTATACCATCGCGTATATAAGCTAGCCTCAATTAGACGCAATTATAGATTAGACAGGTTTTCATTTAGTGAATATTAGAAGACATTTTAGGACACGTAACAAGTCTCTTTAGGTTAATGAGGATCTATTGAATTTATAAAAAAAAATGTTTAGTATGTATATTTATTATTCTAACGTGACGTGAATGCGAAGGATAAAAATTAAAAATTTTAACCAGACTTAGTAACACTGTTTATGACTAATATTAACTGCGTAGGCGAGCCCAACGTTTGTAACAGTTTATGGTTGGTAATGAATATGTACACATTACTGTATAGACCCAACGTTAGTAATGAGCGAAAGAGAGCAACTATTCCAACGCTGCTGTCGGCATCAATCATTTCCTGACGGTTTTGTTTCAAGTTATTATTTGCTTGAATTAACTGCACGACTTGATGGATTCAGTTCATACTTGGAATTAATCATCATGAAACATAGGCAATAGTTAATGTACCACCTTTGCATTCTACCTTCTGACACTAAAATCGAGATCACTTTAATTAATAATTTTTAAGGTTTTGAAGAAAGTTGTTTCGTTGAAGCATATTAATTTAAAACACAAAACATGCAACAGAACAGCCCCAAACCACACACACACACAACAAAAACAGAACGTTGTGGAGTTAGTTCATTCTTGGGATGTTTCATCAGGATACAGAAACATTTCTGAGGCACATTTACTTAACCTTCGACCTCTGTGTATATGTTATAATTATAATCCTGGTCTTCTTGTTTTGAGTTTAATCTGTTTTGCGATTTAGGGGTGAGACTAGTGATCAGCGATAGTGCCTACAATCGATTTTTGTTTCTTTGTGAGCATGCTCGCGTTTCTGCAATGACCTCTCTTCACCAAATGTCGAAGTGAGAATTTGAGTTCTTGGTGGATTAAAGTTCAATCATTTGTACTCCATAGTATACCCAAGAAAAGAATACAGGATTTACCCAACTTTGCAGGACTCATTTAACGATAATGGTATCTGACTAATTTTATAGAGAGACGTATAGCGATAGTAGCCTAGGTTAAGACAGCGACATTAGTTGCAGCTGCGGATCAAGTCCTTGATTTTGTTTTTGGTTGCATTGGATGTGGACAGTACTAGAAAACAAAGACTGGTTTATAGATCACTTCTCAATGCTTTCTTTAATTATACTATTGTACAAACGTGTATGGTTTTGCATAAGGATATGAGTTCTTTAGAAACTTGCATTGGGTGGCATATGAATTAGAATTGCTTACAAAAGTGTAAGGGTTGGTCTAAGAAATAAAAGGTTTTTTTTATAAAAGTGTATGGGATGACTTAGGAATTAGAAGTTGTTTACAGAAGTGTATCGATTGGCACAAGAATTACATGTTGTTTACAGAAGTGTATCGATTGGCACAAGAATTACATGTTGTTTACAGAAGTGTATCGATTGGCACAAGAATTACAAGTTGTTTACAGAAGTATATCAATTGGTTCAAGAATTACATGTTGTTTACAGAAGTATATCAATTGGTTCAAGAATTACATGTTGTTTACAGAAGTATATCAATTGGTTCAAGAATTACATGTTGTTTACAGAAGTATATCAATTGGTTCAAGAATTACATGTTGTTTACAGATGTGTATCGATTGGCACAAGAATTACAAGTTGTTTACAGAAGTGTATCGATTGGCACAAGAATTACAAGTTGTTTACAGAAGGGTATCGATTGGCACAAGAATTACAAGTTGTTTACAGAAGTTATCGATTGGCACAAGAATTACATGTTGTTTACAGAAGTATATCGTTTGGCACAAGAATTACATGTTGTTTACAGAAGTGTATCGTTTGGCACAAGAATTACAAGTTGTTTACAGAAGTGTATCGATTGGCACAAGAATTACATGTTGTTTACAGAAGTGTATCGATTGGCACAAGAATTACATGTTGTTTACAGAAGTGTATCGATTGGCACAAGAATTACAAGTTGTTTACAGAAGTGTATCGTTTGGCACAAGAATTACATGTTGTATACAGAAGTGTATTGATTGGCACAAGAATTACATGTTGTTTACAGAAGTGTATCGATTGGCACAAGAATTACAAGTTGTTTACAGAAGTGTATCGTTTGGCACAAGAATTACAAGTTGTTTACAGAAGTGTATCGATTGGCACAAGAATTACAAGTTGTTTACAGAAGTGTATCGTTTGGCACAAGAATTACATGTTGTTTACAGAAGTATATCAATTGGCACAAGAATTACATGTTGTTTACAGAAGTATATCAATTGGTTCAAGAATTACATGTTGTTTACAGAAGTATATCAATTGGTTCAAGAATTACATGTTGTTTACAGAAGTATATCAATTGGTTCAAGAATTACATGTTGTTTACAGATGTGTATCGATTGGCACAAGAATTACAAGTTGTTTACAGAAGTGTATCGTTTGGCACAAGAATTACAAGTTGTTTACAGAAGTGTATCGATTGGCACAAGAATTACATGTTGTTTACAGAAGTGTATCGATTGGCACAAGAATTACAAGTTGTTTACAGAAGTGTATCGATTGGCACAAGAATTACAAATTGTTTACAGAAGTGTATCGATTGGCACAAGAATTACATGTTGTTTACAGAAGTATATCAATTGGTTCAAAAATTACATGTTGTTTACAGAAGTATATCAATTGGTTCAAGAATTACAAGTTGTTTACAGAAGTATATCAATTGGTTCAAGAATTACATGTTGTTTACAGAAGTATATCAATTGGTTCAAGAATTACATGTTGTTTACAGAAGTATATCAATTGGTTCAAGAATTACATGTTGTTTACAGAAGTATATCAATTGGCACAAGAATTACAAGTTGTTTACAGAAGTATATCAATTGGCACAAGAATTACAAGTTGTTTACAGATGTGTATCGATTGGCACAAGAATTACAAGTTGTTTACAGATGTGTATCGTTTGGCACAAGAATTACAATTTGTTTACAGAAGTATATCGATTGGCACAAGAATTACAAGTTGTTTACAGAAGTATATCGTTTGGCACAAGAATTACAAGTTGTTTACAGAAGTGTATCGTTTGGCACAAGAATTACAAGTTGTTTACAGAAGTGTATCGTTTGGCACAAGAATTACAAGTTGTTTACAGAAGTATATCAATTGGTTCAAGAATTACATGTTGTTTACAGAAGTGTATCGATTGGCACAAGAATTACAAGTTGTTTACAGAAGTATATCAATTGGCACAAGAATTACAAGTTGTTTACAGATGTGTATCGATTGGCACAAGACTTACATGTTGTTTACAGAAGTATATCAATTGGCACAAGAATTACAAGTTGTTTACAGATGTGTATTGATTGGCACAAGAATTACAAGTTGTTTACAGATGTGTATCGTTTGGCACAAGAATTACAAGTTGTTTACAGATGTGTATCGATTGGCACAAGAATTACAAGTTGTTTACAGAAGTATATCAATTGGTTCAAGAATTACATGTTGTTTACAGAAGTATATCAATTGGTTCAAGAATTACAAGTTGTTTACAGAAGTATATCGTTTGGCACAAGAATTACAAGTTGTTTACAGAAGTGTATCGTTTGGCACAAGAATTACAAGTTGTTTACAGAAGTATATCAATTGGTTCAAGAATTACAAGTTGTTTACAGAAGTATATCAATTGGTTCAAGAATTACAAGTTGTTTACAGAAGTATATCGTTTGGCACAAGAATTACAAGTTGTTTACAGAAGTGTATCAATTGGTTCAAGAATTACAAGTTGTTTACAGAAGTATATCAATTGGTTCAAGAATTACAAGTTGTTTACAGAAGTATATCGTTTGGCACAAGAATTACAAGTTGTTTACAGAAGTATATCAATTGGTTCAAGAATTACATGTTGTTTACAGAAGTATATCAATTGGTTCAAGAATTACAAGTTGTTTACAGAAGTATATCGTTTGGCACAAGAATTACAAGTTGTTTACAGAAGTGTATCGTTTGGCACAAGAATTACAAGTTGTTTACAGAAGTATATCAATTGGTTCAAGAATTACAAGTTGTTTACAGAAGTATATCGTTTGGCACAAGAATTACAAGTTGTTTACAGAAGTATATCAATTGGTTCAAGAATTACATGTTGTTTACAGAAGTGTATCGATTGGCACAAGAATTACAAGTTGTTTACAGAAGTGTATCGTTTGGCACAAGAATTACAAGTTGTTTACAGAAGTATATCAATTGGTTCAAGAATTACAAGTTGTTTACAGAAGTATATCAATTGGCACAAGAATTACATGTTGTTTACAGAAGTATATCGTTTGGCACAAGAATTACAAGTTGTTTACAGAAGTGTATCGTTTGGCACAAGAATTACAAGTTGTTTACAGAAGTATATCAATTGGTTCAAGAATTACAAGTTGTTTACAGAATTATATCAATTGGTTCAAGAATTACATGTTGTTTACAGAAGTATATCAATTGGTTCAAGAATTACAAGTTGTTTACAGAAGTGTATCGTTTGGCACAAGAATTACATGTTGTTTACAGAAGTGTATCGATTGGCACAAGAATTACATGTTGTTTACAGATGTGTATCGTTTGGCACAAGAATTACAAGTTGTTTACAGAAGTATATCAATTGGTTCAAGAATTACATGTTGTTTACAGAAGTATATCAATTGGTTCAAGAATTACAAGTTGTTTACAGAAGTGTATCGATTGGCACAAGAATTACAAGTTGTTTACAGAAGTATATCAATTGGTTCAAGAATTACATGTTGTTTACAGAAGTATATCAATTGGTTCAAGAATTACAAGTTGTTTACAGAAGTGTATCGATTGGCACAAGAATTACAAGTTGTTTATAGAAGTGTATCGATTGGCACAAGAATTACAAGTTGTTTACAGAAGTATATCAATTGGTTCAAGAATTACATGTTGTTTACAGAAGTATATCTATTGGTTCAAGAATTACAAGTTGTTTACAGAAGTGTATCGATTGGCACAAGAATTACAAGTTGTTTACAGAAGTATATCAATTGGTTCAAGAATTACATGTTGTTTGCAGAAGTATATCAATTGGTTCAAGAATTACAAGTTGTTTACAGAAGTGTATCGATTGGCACAAGAATTACAAGTTGTTTACAGAAGTGTATCGATTGGCACAAGAATTACAAGTAATTTTTGAATTCGGGATTATTGGGCAAGAACTGATTAAAAACTGCTTAGTAGAGAAACAGCTTGACGAGGAAAATATGTAGTCAAATATCTGTGTTATTGCGAAAGACACATAGCTCTCATTTCCTTGGCATGTACTAGCAAATAATGTATTAAAAACGAAATTAAATTCAACACAAACAAAAAAACACATTTATTCAAGACTTTCCTAAAAAATTGTTCCTAGTGTCAGTCCGTAACATTACTAAACAAATCGTTTTTATAAAACACATTATCATGCTTAGAAAAGGGAAGCAAAGTGCCTTTCGCTACGACACTAAGAAGCAGCCGACTCAGTTGGCATGGGCACACATTGAATCCGCAACCGCTGGATTATAAGTTCGAGAATGCAGCTCTCCAATCAGCATGCGCTGCGCAAAAAAAAAAAAAAAGTTTGTTTTGTGGGTTGAACCCCCATTGTTTAGGACATAATTGGCTGGCTATAGATGGCGTCCAGTATATTTGGAGGAGGATGAGCCCGGTAATATTTCGAGAAAAACCATAGACCCATGTGGAGTTACTGGCAAGCTTTCTCAGGTACCCATTATGGTCGAGATGAGACTCGAACTCATGGGACAGAGGTGAGATATATATGTCAGTACGTCGAGCGTCTTTGACCACTTTGTAACCCGGCAGCCCGTTTAAGAAAAGAGAAAACGTCTTAAATATCAGCGTGATGGAATAAGCAGAAGGACATAAATATCGTAAAGTCAATGATAATCATAAATATCAGATCTCAACTCTACGAAATTTATGGGCATTTTTAAAATGGAAGAATATGGTAACAAATCTTATTTTTTAAAACCAAAGAATGCTACAACATCATCCTTGACAAATGTCGAAGATAATGCAACAAATTGACGAGTAAAAACTTTTAAATATTTTCAACGGCTGTCAAGTCAGAAATTACTTAGAGGAAAATCAGAAAATCTTTTAACTGATTCTTTGCTAATGTTTCTACACAATACACTAAAGTAGGCAACAAATCACATGATGCAATAACTAAACACAACAGTGATCCTATATCGAGGAAATTATATAAGGGTATCAAATTCCAACACTCGCACACCTCATACCTATTCCATTTCATGTGTTCTCAAATTTCTTAAATAAGCTGATCGTTGAAAACATCAACTAGATTCGATTTCATCAGTGTGCAATTTTTTTTCGGTTTGTGCTATGTCCATCGAAGAACTACGTACATTATGAACGACTCTTCAAAATGTCTTCCATATCAAAGGCAATCTGCTACAGATATGACTTTCTTTATAGATAGAAAAAGATTATAACTAAACTTATCTCCATGTTATCTTCACGTTATCTCCAGACTGTTATGTCTCCTCATAACATATGTCTACATTCCTATTAGTAAACACTTGTGATCTAAATTCAGTATGGTGTTAAAAGCCTCATTCCTTATATATTCTTACTAATTCCTAAATAGGGGAATAATGAAACTGAATCTTATTGGTATATTACTGACATGCTACAAACGTTTGATTCAAAATGTCTCTTGTTCATTTAAAAAAAAATTATTCTGAAGGGTTCATCTTTATTATTATTTGTAAATTGTAATTTCAATTTCCTTTTGAGAATGTCAATAATGTCTCTTCAGTGTTTTAGTCTTGTTTTATTTTACGTCCTATTTATCAATATTTTAATATTTCCAATTCTTGTATCCGTGGAGCCTGGCAATGATTCCGACAAGGTTAGAAAGTTTATGAGAAAATAAATACAATATAATGCTTGCTATCACTAGTTTTCTTTTTACCCATTAGTTAATGGCAGAGCGGTTCTTTTCGGACGTATCCGGCATGTAATCTCATCTGATAGCAGTCATCAACTTAGACACTAGATGATAGCGGAGTCGTCAACTTAGATGCTTGATGAGATTTCAGATACACCAAATTAAATTCAAACCGATAGATAATCTTAACTAGAGGACTACACTATATATATATGCATGCGTGATAGTATAATAATAATAATAATAATAATAATAATAATAATAATAATAATAATAATAATTTTAACCACATAGATTATTGTATTCTACCGTATTGTGTGAGGCGCATCTCTACAGTTATCGTATAAATGTGTTCGGAGCAACAGTCATTCAGTCTACCAGAAAGGGATACACTTTTGCTTCTGAGATCCTTATCTGTCGATTTACATATTATAGAGAAATCTTTTTGACAGCAACATGTTTTATTGCTGCTGTTTAACATGTTTGAAAAGCATTGCATGCAAGATTGAGCAGGTTGGATCAGTCTAGAAAAATGCAATACATTAATCTAGCAATTTAGTAGCTGAGAATATAGTCCTAAGGGTATTATACGTATCGTTGTGTGTGTGTGTGTGTGTGAGAGAGAGAGAGAGAGAGAGAGAGAGAGAGAGAGAGAGAGAGAGAGAGAGAGAGAGAGAGATGGTCATCACGTGTGTGCCATTAAATGATATTATACAAGTTGTATATAATATGGTCAAAGCTATTATATCAACTATCGTAACATTGCAAACTATTATCCATATTGCAAACCACAAATTGCTGAAATAGCATTTTTCTAAAATAACTCTTTTCTATTACATGCTTATCAAAGCGATTATAATAAATTACAAGATTTTTTTTGTGTGTGGGGCTTTTTAATAGTATTTTGTTTCGCCGTGATTGTGTTCAATAATATCGACAGCTGCATTTTGTTTTAGTCTCAAACTACAGTTTAACTTTGTCTTAATATAAATGAGAATCAACTCTCGGTCATTCTGAAGGTTTAAATTTTAAAAATAAAACTACATGGTTATGTTGACTTATTGTACAGACTTTATGAAGAAGAAGTTTATTCCAATGTGCAGCATTCCACTATTTTGATCCATTTAAAGCTGATGACGTAATGAGTTTAAAACAGAATACTGTTTTTAAACTGTCTCAGAATTCAAGATCACAATTCTGTTGAAGTGTTCGACACCCAAATCAGTGTAACATTCACAACTATATATCTATAAACATCGTAATGGTTTCAAAATTACCATAGATGTCTACATGATATTTAAATTACCATAGATGTCTACATGATATTTAAATTACCATAGATGTCTACATGATATTTAAATTACCACAGATGTCTACATGATATTTCTATTTGAACCTGTTATTAATATGGCGTGTTATGAATTAGCCGCTTGAATCGCAACCCACAATCATCTCCGGGACAGTGTCATTCAATGGGGCAGTGTCTTAAACACTTCAGACACTCTTTCCGGACAAACGTTGTTACATGGCGACTAATTTTCAGCATGTAGAGCTAACTGAAAAAAATGGCGTTCCCAGGGACGAATATGCCTAACAGCCTAATATAAATCATCCAAGCTAAAAGGATATTTACAATGTCATCTGCCTGCAAGAGAAACTCGTAGTAAATATGTATTCTTTATGTCAGTAATTTAGGCTACCGTTCTATAATACATAGAGAATATTTCCTCCTTGGAGCGCAGTGTACTTCTTATACTATAACCTTCAGATATTAAAAACAGGATTTTGTCGACCTAACAAATGGTATATAGACTGTTAAACTTTTGAATTGAAATCAAGTAAAGATGGACAGGTACACGATCGCTTATCTTAATATTTGATCTGTAATATCTTTGTGAAATAAACAAAATGTTTGGTGTTCAACAAGAACTAATAGTTCGTTATATCTATAACAGTTACAGAAACTATGTAAAGCAATACCACTATTGAAATACTGTCCTATTGTTTAAGTTCAGCGCTAGGACATCTAATTATAGAACAGTTCAGAGGAAAGTAACATAATAAACCTATAGCTAGATATTTCTCAACATTCTTTATGATACATAGATTTTGTTGTTAAATTTACCTATTCGTGCCAGTTTTGACCCAAGCAATCCTATTACTGTATGAAAATGTTAATGCAGGACACGTTTTAAATCGCGCATATTTTTTCGCCCAATAATTTTTTTAATAAAAAATCTTTAGAAATTCCAGCACCACGGTTGTACCAATGTATTACATCTATAGGCATTAAGATTGTTCTGACAAATTTTATTTGTCTTTAATTATTATGAACGAGAGTCCCATTAATAATCGAGTCGATTTCATTTAAAATTAGTCATGCTTATAATTATAAGGAATGTACGAAAAACGGAGAAATAAACAGAGGTAGTTAAATATATTTTGGCAATTAAACGTAAGAATAAGATGAATGAAAGAACAGTATATAAATGTTAGATATAATAGACAAATAGGAGAATTGCAACAATATATGAATTTACATGCAAATGAGAAGAAAACAGAATAACAATTGACAAGAGCATTTCGCAAAATTAATATTGCAATTTTACACAATGTGAATATTATAATTTTAGTCAGAATGAATATTATTTTGTTTAACTCACAATGGATAGTATAATTTTACTCAATATATATATTATTTTTTAAAACTCAAAATGGAAATTATAATTTTACTCCAACTGGATATTATTTTTTAAAACTCAAAAAGGATATTATAATACTACTCAAAATGGATATTTTTAATAAAAACTCAAAATGAATATTATAATTTTACTTAAAATGGATATTATTACTTTTTACTCAAAAATGGATATTTTTTTAATACTCAAAATGGATATTATTTTGTTTACTCAAAATGGATATTATATTTTTGCCCAAAATGGATATTATGATTTTACTCCTAACAGGAATGGAAACAAAAAAAAATACTTACGACAATGAGTAGTATTTGCTCTCGAATTGTTTTTGTGGAGTTTTTTCTGGCTTCATTATTTAGACCAAAAAATCAAACAATTATCTTCATAAATCACTAATCGCCACAGAGAACAAATTTTGTGTTTGATTCTGGATCGCCAGTGTAGGGTACAGAGCAGCGGGTAGATGTGCTTTGAATTTTTTTTAAGTTTCTGGAGTAGATATTGAAACGATGCCTAACATTATGTCCAGTGGTATCAGTTGTCTCTAATGTCTTAACTTCATTTAGGTCTAAATGCTACATGTACATACAGACTGTTCTCTTTTAATCTGGTTATAGGTAAGTAGCAAGATTGTCGATATTGAAAACTTAAGATTGCGAACTGTGTCAAGGTCAAAGGGTATTATTAAACGTTTGCAGCCACTAGAGAAGCCTAGAAGAAAGTTACAGCGCATCCTCTGTGAATGAACTCTAAAACAGTACTTAAAATGATTTCAATAGAAATCCGGCTTAAAAGGGTCTGAAATAATTTGTCAGGAAAATGACATACTTCGCCAACATTCTCCAGTAACGCAAAGCAAGTACATGATAACTGGCATCGGACAGTAACATTCCGTCAGCTATAACAATTAAAGTGTGGAGATATGACAAGCGTTTAAAACAGTAGTTTAATACTTGTCACTCAAAAACCGTTAACAGCGACTAGGACAATGTAAAATATATTTTCTTTCTGATTCAGCACACTGCATTAGTCAGATTGTGATGTTAATCTGTGTGATTTAGAAGATTAATTAGGAGTTAATCTGTGTGATTTAGAAGATTAATTAGGAGTTAATCTGTGTGATTTAGAATAATTTGAAGTTAGTCTGTGTCATTTAGAAGATTAATTTGGAGTTGATCTGTGTCATTTAGAAGATTAATTAGGAGTTAATCTGTGTCATTTAGAAGACTAATTAGGAGTTAATCTATGTGATTTAGAATAATTTGGAGTTAGTCTGTGTCATTTAGAAGATTAATTAGGAGTTAATCTGTGTCATTTAGAAGACTAATTAGGAGTTAATCTATGTCATTTAGATTAATTTGGAGTTGATCTGTGTCAGTTAGAAGATTAATTAGAGGTTAATCTGTGTCATTTAGAAGAGTAATTAGGAGTTGGTCTGTGTCATTTAGAAGATAAATTAGGAGCTTTAACAAGTCGACATTGAACCTGTATGGAAGGATACGATTGGAATGTTATGATACACCTATACGGGCATGTTTTTGACAAAATAAAATATCGTATCACTGCTGTTTGCTGGTTAAGAATAATACATTCTTTTGACAACACAAGAAAACCCATTATTCTCCTTAATTTTTTTTAGACATTTCTAAATTTACCAAAACATTATCTCAATTTCCATGTTTGAAAAATCCAAAGTAGCAACCAAAATTATATTTCCAGAATATATTGAGCCACTGTAGTATGCAACAGATAACAATATCTCGTTTAAAACTGGCATAAACATACACAAACTCATTCTGTGCTACATATATCGACTATTTATACTTATAACAGATAAACACTCGCCCTCTACACATTCTTATCGCTTAGAAATACATAGTGTAATGATGGCATACTAATTGGACCGAGGAGAATATATTTTGCCATGTGCAGAGTTTCATTGTTTTTTTTTTTTTCTATCGTGTTTATCTGATAGTACAGATATTTGTATCACAGATGTACTGTATGTATACTATATAACCGAGTACAATTTACAATGAGGGGATAAAACGTATGTCTTTAGAAAGATTCCAGTTTCACTTCTTTTTATGCGAAGACGTTATCATGTATGTCTTATTCACATCATCGGATCAGTCTGTGTGTTTAATATAAGACTGCTCTCCGTCTTATATTTTATTGCTATGTACATTATTTGCATATTTTGAGCGAGAACGGTTGGTAAAAACCGATACAGCGACATTCAGCTTTTTCCAGATAAATGTAGTCTCTTGTATAAAACAGACACGACCTAAATGTAGTATGGGGAAAACGCTATAGAGTTTTTCTTTAAATAAATTCTACATTGGAACGAATTGCAAGCTTGACTACACAATTCCATGGGCATTGTTTATATAAACAGTTCATTTTGTCTGACAAGGAATGAGCAAGTATATCTTTTCAACATCTTCAATTACATAACTATTTTTTCTCATGATTAATATAAATAACACACGTCTGTTTGAGATAAACAATGAAAAAGGTTCGAAAAATAAGACTTAAAGTTAATCTCATATATTTTCCTGGCCTGTACTCATGCAGATTAGACTATTCTATAATAAAAGTTGCCATTTTGTCTTTTTTCCAACGGAGGTCATTATGCTACAGATTAAAATCATTGAGACAACATGTATACCACTAAAACTTGTTTTTTTGGTAACCTGAGACAGTGAAAAAAAATTTGGATTTCACGAAATTCATTATTATTCCTTGTGTTAAATATTTTTTTCCATAAATTATGTTAAATGTTTTCTAAATGTCACACGGATCGGAAGCCGAAAACATAATAAGAAGCTGATGTGACGATGTTGGGGCGGCAAAGTAATTAGTGAATGCAAAATATGTCTTGATTTAGTAACAAGGCTCAATTCACAATTTGATTTTCTAGACTTTCCAGAAAGATGCTCAGTTACATTTAAAAGCACCAGATATAGAAAATAAACAGAGGTTTGGGCATCTTAAACTGTAAAACCTACAACAAGCAAGGACATTATGATAAATTTAATACATGAAATCTCAACATATTTAGACGGGTAAGAGTAATGGTCAGCTATGAAATACGTATGAACCTTGCCACCAGAACTTTAATAATAATAATAATAATAATAATAATAATAATAATAATAATAATAATAATAATAATGAGGACTTTGTATAGCGCCTAATCTTTAAAAGCTCTAAGCGCTTTACACCATCAATAATGATATGACCACACTACAGAACGACAAATGACAAAAACAATAAAATTGGAAAACATAGAAACATGCTGAAAATATATAAGATACAAAACATGATTAGGTCGCTAAGTTTGTCTCTGAAGTCGAAACAGGTGAGTCTTTAGAGCACTATTAAAAGGGACCACTATGTCTTTGTGTCTGATTTCAATGGGCAATTCGTTCCACGTCGCCGGGCCCTGGTATGCAAACGAACGTTGTCCATATGACTTTGTTTTCACCTTGGGAACAATGAGTATACGATTATCAGAAGAAGAGCGTAAGGATCTAGCTGGTGTATACACATGGGTGAGGCTGGATAGGTATGTTGGACTGGAGTCTGTAATTGAAATACAGCACAGAGAACAAATTTTGTGTTTGATTCTGTATCGAATTGATAGCCAGTGTAGGGTACGTAGCATTGGTGAGGTGTGCTCTGATCGAGGTACTCTAAAGATGATCCGTGCAGCTGTGTTTTGAACTTTTTGAAGTTTCTGGAGTAAATATTGTGATGAACCAGACAGAATTGAGTTACAATAGTCCAGTCTTGAAAGTACTAATGAACACACAGCTTAAACTATGTAAATAAAAATAAGAATTTTTGAAACTAAATATTCCAGCGTGTTAATGGTTCCAGTAGGTTCCAATGTCAAATAGTTAATTGGTGTTTAACGATATATATATATATATATATATATATATATATATATATATATATATATATATATATATATATATATATATATATATATATATATATATAATCTGTGGTGGTACTATTAGCACGTTCACTACTTTTGAAACCAAATATTCCAGCGTGTTAATGGTTCCAGTAGGTTCCAATGTCAAATAGTTAATTGGTGTATAACGAAATATATATATATATATATATATATATATATATATATATATATATATATATATATATATATATATATATATATATATATATATATATATATATATATATATATATATATATATAATCTGTGGTGGTACTATTAGCACATTCACTACTAAGCCGGTTCCTAAAATAATTAACCTTGAAAGTCAACAGGAACTATGCGATCGGGCTTTACATATATTTCTGACGCTTCTGGATGTTTGTTTCGTATACTACATGGTCCCATTTTCGTCCTACTGTGACATAAAGTGGCTTAGAATTACATAGAAAGTAAGTGTATGCAGTGTATCATGTTTGTACCTGTCACGAAATATACATACTTAATGCCTAATGATTTGCAGAATCAAGTTGTTATTTCATAATATTAAATCATAAACGTCCCGGTGAAGTTAGATTTGTTTGTGCTTGACAATAGTGGGCGTAGTTCTGAGAGATGTGCTGTAAATTCCATGATTGTTACAACGATTTATTTGTTTTCTTGTGAAAATTATGGTGCCATGAATAATGTCAATAATTTTGCCTTTTTTATTTTAACCTCCAAACCATCCTCTGTATTACGTTGTTTATTGGTATAAGTCCAATTTATTACGTAATTTAATATTCACATGCCCCAGACAGAGTCTTCGTGTTAAACGTAATCTACCAATCTTTACATTATTTTTGGGATGTTCATATATTGTCCCCCGAATTTGTGAAAGTTAGCAATAAACATAGTATCGCGCTTTCGCCCGTCCGTCTGACGCACATTCCATACGTCTCTATAGATTTAAAGCTATTTGAGATTATGATGGGGGAGCCAGTATATACATACATCATGGCTAAAAGTTGCGTCGCATGATATATGTCTTATGTTAAATGTCTAGATCACGTCTCAATATTTGACATTTTATGACATCCTATCATTTTTTCAATAATTATAAAAGCGTCTTAGCTGAATTGACGAAAATGGGTTTACGTGTACATTATAACTAGGATGTGTGTCGCGTACTGAAATAGAGGTCATATATTCGATGTTAAGGATACTATTCTATACGTGACGTCATCATACGTTTGTTCCACTCTGTAACGTTGGAGCTGTTTGAGATTAAAGAATGAAACTTGGCATACTCGTACATTGTCACTAAAAGAGGTGTGTTGCGAATCACAAATGGGGTGTGTGCGTGCTTTATTCATTGTCAAGTTCTCGTCTCAGTATAGTATGTTTTCCATCAAACTTTTTTCTAGGCTGTAACATGGAAACTGTTTGAGTTTAGGGATGTAACTTTGTATAAATATATATCTTCCGTAGCAGGTGTCTTGTATCCTACATTGGGAATCTTATATTCAAGGTCACTTATGCTTAAACAACTTTTTTGACGGCTTCCCTTCCACTCGATGCATTTTAAGGCAATAAAGATTAAGACATGAAACTTCCTATACTTGTGTATCATGACTGGAAGCCGTGTCGCGTATTAAATGGAGAGAGAGACGTTGTCGTTAGCGTCAGGGGCATGGCTAGATATTTTTCATTTTCGATGATCTTAGTCCAATTTCATGATTGTTAACTTGTATAATCTCGCTGGATTTGTATCTTATTGCGGTTTAAGGTACAAGGATGAAGATTTGCCTGTTTAAATAATGTGACTCGGACATGGGTTGTCTTGTACATTGCACGTATCAGGTCATATTATGAATGTCAAGGTCCTCAGGGTTAAGGTCACTGATCAGTATTTTAAGGTTGCTTTTGTTTCTGATTAAATCATGCAAGCTGTTTTGAGATACATGGATGTAATGCGATACGTCAATTGTTCTTTTATGGCATTTCGTGTCAAGGTCAAAGTGTTATCATTAAATTCAAGGTCAAAAATCAATATTATACATCTATTGTGTACTTTATTCTTGAATGCCTATAAATATAGTGTAATAAAACTTTACTGTGTTCAGTTTCTGCCTAGTAATGTTTACAACTATATGTTAAAGGTCATAGTTACCTTTCATGTTATTGTGTTGTCCTTAATTGTGCATATGTGTTTTAATTGAATTGTAACCGCAAGACTATTATATGTTTTAGAAGTTAGTGTTAGTGAACGTGGAAGCCATTTGCTGACCAGACTTGCTACGATTGTGCCTATTTTTCTTTATTACACAATATTGAACCCGTCCAGGCCGTATGTAAATACATGTACATGCTAGCCCCATACATATTAAGCACATTTTAACGTAAACGTTTGAAGGTAATAAATGGGAACTGTCATGTTATATGTCTAAATGAAACACCTGCTATATTAATTAACCTGATACTATTTAAATACCTTCAAAACCTGGCCTACATACATCATGAAAGCTAATCATAGGTATATAATCATTTATTCCTTGAAGTAAGCCAGCTTATATCGTGCACTAATTCATGAATAACTTATTTATCTACTTCCTCGTAGAGTTAGTGTGTGGTTTGCTACGTTAATACCGTACGATTCGCGTTATAAGATGTTTTCGTATATGTGCGTGTAAAATGAAAATGAGTTCGCCTGCTTTTGCAATTATTTCGATTTTCCTATATTTAAAATTTTTAAGCATGTTTTAGCTATTACTCCTTCTACTATCCCTGTTCCGTCTCCAAGCAAAATTCACAATAACATAAAATCATATATAAATATCATTGGAACACGATTATGTATGTCAGTTTTAGAAATCTAAAAGTCCGAGACAGTTTCTATTAAACATCAATATTCTTACTGTTTTCCCTGTTTTGCTCACGAACTGGAGCTATTACAAGTTAGTTTCTAAACGAAGTAATCCCGTGTTCATATTCAACATCTGTGAGATCGATTTATTAGCGTTTTTCATAGACAGCTAAAACACTTCAGCGAAAGAAATACTTCAAATAATATTTCGGTATAGAGGAATACAAAGCTGATAACAAATCATCGCCCAACCTCATAACATCAAAACTACACTCACGTTGCTTCTGAATACGTTTCTGTTGACTATGAATATCAACATTGCTAGAACGGGAACAGTTTTATCATGACAGTAAAGTTAACTGTATGGTGGTTTGTCTGACATGTATATTTCATACAGCAGGTACTCCTCGCTTTACCTAAATACACTTGGTACAAAAGACTTAACATTTGTTAAACTCATACAGTTAACGATCTTTACTGGGACGCGATCTTTATTGATGTAATTTGAAGTAGTTAAAACAGTTAGCCATAGTTTGATGTTTGCCGGTTAAGTGGCGAAAAATGCACAACCATATAACTAACTACAGCAACACCAGATTACCTGGAAGTATTATGCAACATATCATTGAGGCACTCTTTTATTTGGAATCATTCATGCGTCAATGCGAAACATCCAGTTTTAAAATTAGGAGGTGCCACAAGAATGCGTTTAGCAGATAGGGATTGTTTTCTTCTTCAGTTTCCCAAACAAAGATTGCTTCATACGTTATTCACTTATCCTAGAAACGTATCGGTGGTCATCTGTGAAATAGCTAACATCTTTCTCGTAATCTTCTGATCCCATCTCCAATATCATTTAATGTGCCGTTTTTCCCCACTGTGCCGAAGGTGCTTCCCGATTCAAGACTCCAAGCAATGCTCTCTACACAATACTTATCTGTTTATAAATTTTCTATCTGTATGGCCGTCTGTATGGCCGTCTGTTGGCCTTCGTCAACCTATTTGCCTTCCTTCTATCTTAAATCTTATAGCAATGTGTGTTTTGCAGATGTCATTGTAACACAACGATAGAGCAAATTTTGGAGATGTCATTGTGACACATAGCAGTTTTAAATTGATGTATCTGGTTTTGCGGCTGGTTAAATCCATGGCATATTTGAGGATACTACATCTGTTATCGACTTGTTTCTTACTAAGGTCCCTTTTCATGGATAATTCTGGCGAAACTAGAAAAGGGTTAATATCTGGTTTTGTTCATATAAATATCAAGGGTTGAAATGTTGCAGAAACATCATTTGTACTTGTTGAAATATTTTTGCATAAAGTTGAAACTTTGAAAAGGTAGGAATATAGTAATGGAAGTGGGAAAGAAAAATAAAATATTCCCCTACCTTCGAGGGGCGTGTGTTAATAATTACAGTTACATAAACTTGAATGTTCTGATTGGGTAAGTTAATGATTTGGGTTGTGTTTCACCGCAAAATCAGGCAGTCTAAGTTTATGTGTAAGGCTAAGGGTGTTGACTCCGGAATCAGCCGAAAACACTTATAAACTTTGTCCAATGAACGTTTAGTTGAAAGTCTATGAAAGACGCGAAACTGAGGGTGTAAGGAGTCTTCTGCTAAAAGGGAAAAAATCAACAAACTTCAACGGATATGAGTCTTCGCGCTAAAGTACTTTGTCTTAATTTCATACATAATGTTTCTGGATTTGAGTCTTCTCGCTAAGGTACTCTGTCTTAATTTCATACATAATGTTTCTAGATATGAGTCTTCACGCTAAGGTACTCTGTCTTAATTTCATACATAATGTTTCTGGATATGATCTTCACGCTAAGGTACTCTGTCTTAATTTCACACATAATGTTTCTGGATTTGAGTCTTCTCGCTAAGGTACTCTGTCTTAATTTCATACATAATGTTTCTGGATATGAGTCTTCACGCTAAGATACTCTGTCTTAATTTCATACATAATGTTTCTGGATATGAGTCTTCACGCTAAGGTACTCTGTCTTAATTTCACATATAATGTTTCTGGATATGAGTCTTCACGCTAAGGTGCTCTGTCTTAATTTCACACATAATGTTTGTGGGTATGAATCTTTACGCTAAGGTGCTTTGTCTTAATTTCATACATAATGTTTCTGTATTTGAGTCTTCACGCTAAGGTGCTCTGTCTTAATTTCACACATAATGTTTGTGGGTATGAGTCTTCACGCTAATGTACTCTGTCTTAATTTCACACATAATATTTCTGGATATGAGTCTTCACGCTAAGGTGCTCTGTCATAATTTCACACATAATGTTTGTGGGTATGAGTCTTTACGCTAAGGTGCTTTGTCTTAATTTCATACATAATGTTTCTGTATTTGAGTCTTCACGCTAAGGTGCTCTGTCTTAATTTAACACATAATGTTTGTAGGTATGAGTCTTCACGCTAAGGTACTCTGTCTTAATTTCACACATAATGGTTCTGGATATATGAGTTTTCAGATAAGTGTTTGAACTGTTTTAAATGAGATGGATGCTAACAATTTATTAGTATTAGGATTGTACGATTCTTTATGCCATTGCATTGTTAGTTAGCAATAGTGTAGTTAAGCATAAAAATGAATTTTATTTGTTAAAGTAAGATGTGAATTATTTTGCTATATGAATGTGTTATGTTAAGATTGGATTAGCACTATGTGATGTAGGATTATTGATTGACAAACCGTATGTGTGCACGTGTCCGACATTAATCGAGATAGAAATTAATAGTTAACAATATACGAGCTTAAGTGTCGTTAAACGAGAGCGCGCTATCCTATCCATCATTTAATAATGTTGACTAGTTCTGTTGCCGAAATAAATTAATTTTCCTGTACTATGTTAATTGTCCACGAAATGAGAAAAATCGACTGTAAGTAAACAATTACGTCATTATTTATAACAGATACAAGGTTATGACCTGAAGATAAGTATCTGTTTAGTGTAATTATGTGATAAAGCTATTTCGAATGTACAAGAGAATTAAATGTTAGTTAATGTCTTGAAGTTAGGAAGAACAATGTGTCAGACAGCATTTATTTTAGTGTATTAGGAAAATAGATTCCTAATACTTAGGGGTCCACGTCCAATGCACGTCTGAAATAAGAGTGAACGACCGCACATAGGAGTTGACGGCCATGATAAGAGATTGGACGTCGATTGAATCAACTAAAGGCAATCATTCAAGAGTACGCCAGAGGGAGCAAAAGTCGTTTCTGTGCAAGTCGGCCTTAACTGACAGGCTATATTTATTCTGGAGATTGACCAGCAACCAATTGTTAAGTTTTGTGGACATGCTGGACAATGAAAGTTCGAAGCGCTAATTCGATTTCGTGATGAAATTTGCCGTGCATCCTAAAAAATTGGCTTGTACAATTTTATGTTTTGTTTGCCCACAGGCGGCGTGGGGCAGGAGGCAGAATATCTTGCTTCGCAAGTAAGAGGAGTCAGTTAATTAGAAAACCTCTTTCCAATCCACTTGTATAGTGTGATTTTTACAAATTTTATATAGCAATAAAAATATATTAACCCATTTTTTTGCCATATTGATGTTTGGAAAACATAATTGTTGGAGAAGTAACTTGTGATGCAGGCTTTTTTCTGTGAAAAGTAATATAATTGTTGGAGAAGTAACTTGTGATGCAGGCTTTTTCTGTGAAAAGTAATATAATTGTTGCAGAAGTAACTTGCGATGCAGGCTTTTTCTGTGAAAAGTAACATGTATGCAGGTCATATTAAAGCTCAATATATTATGTTTTCCATCACACTTTATTTTCCAGGCTGTAACTTAGAGTTTTGTTTGATATTAAGAGATGTGACTTCGTATAAATATAAAACAATCGTAGCAGGTGTGATGTATCTTACACCGGGCGTGCTATATTCAAGGTCAAAGGGATTCTATTAATTTCTATTACAATTTCCGTTCCGCTAGATAACTTTAAGCTGTTTGAGATTGGGACATGAAACTTGGTGTACTTTTTCACATTAGCGCACTTACATTGGGGCAAGAGGTGGTGGAAGGGTACTTGGTCTTCCACGCCCACCTTGCGATTTCACCTTTAACATGTTTAGACCTATATCTGTTAAACTTAGTAGCTGACCACTACACATATGCCCACCCTCCCACCACATCACGAGAATAATTTTGCGAGAGCCCCTACTTGTATATTATCACTAGACGGCTTGTCGCGTGTTAGTGATCAGTGCCGTCTTTAGCGTCATTGTCATTATATTATATTATGTTTCCACCAGACTGACAGTTTCGCTCTACAACTTTTAAAGCCTTTTGAGATTAAAGGATTAATATTGGTAAACATGTATATTATCGCTAGGTGTGTCGCGTAAATGTTTTCCATCACACTTTCGTTTCCAAGGTTTTTAGGTCAGTATGTTAATGTATCTTTTGTTTTTGATTATATATCGCAAACTGTTTTGAGACACATTGATGCACAGTGGTACGCTCACCCATCTACGCTAGATGATTCTCATGTATCCCATCAAATCCATGGTCAATACTTGATATTATACACCTTTTGTGTACTTTGTCTTACAAGGTTCCTTAAAGATAATACAATGACACTGTTATTCTGTTTTATGTCTGTCTAGTATTTATTAAGCCTTTTGTGAAAAGTCATAGTTAGCTTTCATGATTTCAGTGTTTGAGATCTCCTTGAATTTCTTGTTATTGTTTTATCCTTAATTGTGCACGTGTCTTTAAATTTATATATCACCGCCTGCGTAATATCTTTTTTAGAAGTCGGTGTCAATGAACACGGAAGCCATTGACTGGCCCGATTATGTTTTTCTTGTTGTTTTAGTTGTAGGGTTTACCGCCATTTTTCAGCACACGATAGGCTATACATTTTGGCCAAGGATATTGGTGGAGGAAGAACTCGGGAAATACCCCCAGAAAGAACCACCGACCCACGAAAACTGGCAAGCTTTCTCACATACCCACACTGGCCGGATTATGTTTTTGTTTGTTTGTTTGTTTGATTAGGATTTTAACGTAGCTTAAAAAAAAAATTCAGTCATATCGCTACGATGTCTGCAGTTAGGCAGTTTATAGTGATACATAGCACCAGGGCATCATGCCGCAGACATGTAGCATGATGTCCCACCCAGTCATATTATCATGACACCAGGCCGACCAGTCTTAACACTGCCCTCTTAATGCTGAGCGTCAAGCGAGGCAGCTGTTAGTACCATTTTTGTAAGTCTTTGGTATGGCTCGGCCGGGTATCGAACCCACGACCTCCCGCTTCTGCGTTGGACGCTCTAACCACTAGGCCACCGGAGCGGTGATTATGTTTTTGTCGTTTACTGTTTGTTGCAACATACTGAACCCTAACAGTCTCTAGCGGTGCTTTCATCGAACGGACCATGGTCGGATTGTACTTAAATTAGTGTCACTCCAGCGAAGTATGAGTGTGTGATTTGAAGTTTTAACGTAGCTTTACACAATATTTCAGTCATATCGCTACGATGTCTACAGTGTGACAGTGTATAGTGATGTCTAGCACTGGGACATCATGCCGCAGACATGTAGCACGATGTTCCACCCAGTCACATTTATTCTGACACCAGGCCGACCAGTCCTAACACTAACCTCCTAATGCTGAGCTCCGCTTTGTATAAGTACCGGTTGTATAAGCTTTTGGTACAACTCAGCCGAGGATCGAACCCACGACCTCCCATATCCAAGGCAGATGTTCTAACCAATACGCCATTGGTGCATTGAGTGGATAGAGCACTGAAAAATAAGATAATTGTATTAACACCAATGTTAAAGCCTTGCGATACATTTTAAAAACGGTTCTCATACTTATCTGGAACTATATTCCACCCAGTTCGAGTCTTAAGATTCGGTAATTGTAGTTATGTGAGAAAGCTTGCCAATAGCTTCTCGTGGGTCGGTAATTCTTTCTGGGGGTTTTCCCGTGTTCTTCCTCAACTAATAATACTGGCCGCCATGTATAGCCTATCGTGTGCTGAAAAATGGCGTTAAACCCTAAAACAAACAAACAAACAAAAATATTTCATCCTACATGTAGACGAAACTATACGTACATAAGAAGTTGTTCCAGGGTTTATCCGTTAAAATCTTAAGCGCAAGTATGTGACGATAAGATTTTTGTCGAAAATAAATAATCACGAGCAAGCGATTCTCAAATTGTTCTTGAAACAAACATTGTATCAAAATATTGCTATATCAGATGATATTGTTGCATAATTTCAAGAACCGTATGACAAGGTTTGTGATAAATGATAAATACCTATATTTCATATAGTTAAAAATGGAGATTGGGAGAGAAAAAGAATGTGTCACGCATGGATGACCCGTATTTAAATACATGTTAGCTCCATAAACACTAAACGCATGCTAAAGTAAACTGTCGAATGTAATGAATGGGAGATGTCACGTTAAACATATCTAAGTGAAACACCTGCTATATTAATTCGCCTGTTATAATTTATATACCTTCGAATCATGGCCTACATAAATCATAAAAGCTAATCATAGGTATCTAATCACTTTGTTTTGGCTTGAAGAAAACCACTTTATATACACCTTGGCGGATCGATCTGATGTTTCAGTGCATTGGCCTTGCGGCATCCATTGAATTTCATGAGATGCTTCCCGTAACATGTTATGCAATATATCCAATAGCGTGTAACAGTGGTGCACTATAAATCGGCCGAAAACGGTGGAGGCAATTGACTTTGAAAAGTTAATTTGTAAGTATAACATCAAAAGCATGACAATGTACCAGAGAGAAGCCATTACATGTGTATATGAGGGATAGGGTGTATTTGTACAAAGAGTGGAAATTGTTTGTTTATCAGTCCATTCAACGTGCGTGCTTCCCTTGTATCGATCATTCAGGAAGAGTGTTCGAATTTGAAACCTTGATTTTGATTGGATGTGGTGGCTTGCGGCCGCATCCAATGATATTCATAGACCCGAACCACTTAATTATCTGAGCTAGTGTTCTGCCAGTGTGTAGATAATGTTAACACATCGGAACCATGGCTAGCGATTATGCTGTTTTCCTGAAAGTAAAATATGTTTTTGTCATGGATTGTTTTTTAAGTATGCTTCTGACAACATGTATTCTGGCTTTACCTCGCAATATGGTACACAAGACCAAAACGCATGTTAATCTCGTAACAGTTCACAATCTTTACTGGAGCGCGACATAAACACTATACTTATTGATGTATTATGGAGTAATTAAACAGTTAACTATACTTTGATGTTTGTCGGTCAAGTGGCACCAAAATAAGCTAAAACCAAAATTAGCTGGAGCAACACCATATTATTTAGAAGGGTGAGAAAATATTTATATTGTAATTCTCTTTTGTCTGTTGATACGATAAATACGTCAATGCTTGGCAATGCTGCCATAAAAACGCGTTATGTTACTTGGGAATGTGGATTTTTTTTTACCACTAACCAAAATATCGATCTCTTCATATGCTATTTACTAATCTTAGACATATATCATCTCGTCATCTGGGAACGTCTTTGTCGCACACGTCTGCTTTTTGCTACAGGATTATTTAGTTTACTGTGGGTTTGTTCCCCCACAGCACTCAAGATGTGTTTTTAAATCATTAATACTACGTACAATTCTGTTCTTCATAGGGCGGGAACATTTCTGTCTGCTCGCCTGTTGGTCTAGCACACAAAACTCCATGTCTGACAATAAGGAAAACTGTTATAGCACACAAAGCTAGATGTCTGACAATAAGGAAAACTGTTATAGCACACAAAGCTCCATGTCTGACAATAAGGAAAACTGTTATAGCATACCAAGCTCCATGTCTGACAATAAGGAAAACTGTTACAGCACACAAACACAAAGCTCCATGTCTGACAATAAGGAAAACTGTTATAGCACACATGCTCCATGTTTGACAATAAGGAAAACTGTTATAGCACACAAAGCTCCATGTATGACAATAAGGAAAACTGTTATAGCACACAACGCTTCATGTATGACAATAAGGAAAACTGTTATAGCACACAAAGCTTCATGTATGACAATAAGGAAAACTGTTATAGCACACAAAGCTTCATGTATGACAAGAAGGAAAACTGTTATAGCTTATAAAGCTTCATGTATGACAATAAGGAAAACTGTTATAGCACACAAAGCTTCATGTATGACAATAAGGAAAACTGTTATAGCACACAAAGCTCCATGTCTAACAATAAGGAAAACTGTTATAGCACACAAAGCTAGATGTCTGACAATAAGGAAAACTGTTATAGCAAACAAACCTCCATGTCTGACAATAAGGAAAATTGTTATAGCACACAAAGCTCCATGTCTGACAATAAGGAAAACTGTTACAGCAAACAAACACAAAGCTCCATGTCTCACAATAAGGAAAACTGTTATAGCACACATGCTCCATGTTTGACAATAAGGAAAACTGTTATAGCACACAAAGCTCCATGTATGACAATAAGGAAAACTGTTATAGCACACAAAGATTCATGTCTGACCATAAGAAAAACTGTTATAGCACACAAAGCTCCATGTCTGACCATAAGGAAAACTGTTATAGCACACAAAGCTCCATGTCTGACCATAACGAAAACTGTTATAGCACACAAAGCTCCATGTCTGACATTACGAAGAACGTTTAGAACACAATGTTCCGAGTATGTGAATACGGAAAACTATTCTAAAACGCAATGCTCCATGTTTTAAAATATAGAAAACGTTTATAGAACGCGATGCTTCATGCGTGAGAATATAGAAAACTATTATAGAACGTACAGATCCATGTGTGAGAATAAAACTATTATGGTACGCGATGTTCCGTGTGTAAGAATATGGAAAACTAATATAGAACGCGATGTTCCATGTGTGAGAATATAGAATACTATTATAGTACGCGATGTTCCACGTGTGAGAATATGGAAAGCTATAACAGATTACGATGTTCCATGTGTGAGAATATGGAAAGCTATAACAGATTATTATGTTCCATGTGTGAGAATATGGAAAGTTATAACAGATTACGATGTTCCATGTGTGAGAATATGGAAAGCTATAACAGATTACGATGGTCCATGTGTGAGAATATGGAAAACTATAATATAACGCAGTTCTCCATTTTTGAAAATATGGAAAACGTTTATAAAAGACAATTCTCCATGTTTGAAAATATGAAATACATTTATAGAACGCAATGCTCCATGTGTGAGAATATGGAAAAACTATAACAGAACGCAATGCTCCATGTGTGCGAATATGGAAAAACTATAACAGAACGCGATGTTCCATGTGTGAGAATATGGAAAACGTTTATAAAACGCAATGCTCCATGCGTGAGAATATGAAAATTATTATAGAACGCGATGTTCCATTTGTGAGAATATGGACAACTATTATAGAACGCAATGTTCCATGTGTGAGAATACGGAATACTATTATATAACCAAATGCTCCGTATGTGAGAATATGGACAAATATTATACTCAAAGTCTGCCAAATGTAAAGCTAATATTGAATACATTGCTAAAAATCCGAAAACAAGGATATTACTATAGAACACAAATCTCAAAATCTGGCAATAAGGAAAACTGATATAGAACACAATGGTTAACATTGACAGGAAGGAAAGCTGTTATATTACACAAAACATACAGCAAAACGTTTGACAACCTTATTATAATGTGGAACAATATGAATTCATAAGGACCACTCTCACAACGCACATGTTAGGTAGAAGTGCTTTAGTTCAATATAAAACAGTAAATGGCATGACAAGGTCTCTTTTGGTTTATCATCTCCATTCTGCATTATTAAAGATCTGGAAGGAAACCTTTATTTAATACAGACAATGATCCAAGTGACAAGTTGTTCATATGCTTCACTCCAGGTCAGCCAGAACTTTCAGAGAAGGAGTCGATGAGACGAGATACAATACTGCACATAATGGAGTGGTTTAAATGCATATCGTGGAACAACTACTGAAAACTCTTGGCAGACTGGCATAGGCATACACATGAATAACCTGAACCCAAATTTAAATGTAACGAAACCTACTCGAGTGGGATATATATATATATATATATATATATATATATATATATATATATATATATATATATATATATATATATATATATATATATATATATATATATATATATTTAATACTCTCTGCCCCATTAAAATTACCACTATAAATTGACAGAATGCCTCATCCGAAAATGAGTACATGGAAACAGTAATTAAGTCTTCGATGTAGGGACGAGACGGATGTCATCATCAAGTAGAAAGGATGATGATGGCGATGGTGGTGATGATGCCAATACAAAGACATGCATACATGAATGCATATATACATACATACATACATACATACAGACAGACAGACAGACAGACAGACAGACAGACAGAACCGCTCCAGTTGGTTATTTATGTGAGCGTCCACCTCGGATGCGGGGGGGTTGTAAGTTCGATCCCCGGCCCAGTCATACCAAAGTCTTACAAAATGTTACTAAAAGCTGCCTCGCTTGGCGCTCAACATTAAGAGTTTAGTGTTAGGACTGGTCGGCCATGTGTCAGGATCATGTGACTTGGTTGGTCATAATGCCACACGTCTGCACCATAATGCCCCAGTGCTGGACATCACTATAAGCTGCCACACTGCATACATCGTAACTATATGACTGAAAAATTGCTAAAGCTATGTTAAAAACCCAAAATCACACACAAACACACACACACACACACACACACACACACACACACACACACACACACACATTAAAACGGCACGGAAATCGTGTCTTTACTAAAAGCAAAGATATTACATGAGATTATATATATATATATATATATATATATATATATATATATATATATATATATATATATATATATATATGCCCTGATGATAGTGTAAACGCTGCTAATTCATCATCTTCATTGTACTACATCTCCACTCACACACTCAAGTAATAGGAAGTGTCTCAGTTTTTTCATCTTTCTGGGTACGCCACTGAATGTTTGTAAGCGTGTGGTTATAATTTGCTTTTTGACCTCCTCATCTGAGAATAAATTGCTATGGAGTACAATCCACAGCTGTTTGATTTGGCTCTTTTTCACGTAATACAACAGGGATGCTTTGACAGATTTGGCTTGAGAAGAACAGCTTTTTATTTATTTATAGGATTATCTTATCTTTTTTAATTAGGAGGGAACGCCTTGCGTTTGTATTCCAAAGATATCTTACCACAAATGTCTAATTAAGAGAGACCTCCCTGCGTGTACGTTCCAAAGATATCTTACCACATTTCTTCCATTGTCTAAAATAGATTAGCACATAAGTATGTGTATTTGATTGAAACGGTTAGATATTTAAAAAGCAAAAAGTGATTTGCGAAACACTTGAATCAAACTTACATCGCTACATTTCATATCAGTCGTTTTCTTTTCGCTGATTCCATCATTATTCCCAAAGTTAATGAAAGGTAACGACCCGTATATTGTGGTTGGCATTTTGCGTTATTTTATGGTGGACTTTTTTTCCTGAATAACTATCATATCTAATTTAATGATGACCTTAAACACATAGCAGATTCTTTCGATGTCTTTTGCGACAATAATATATTCTTTTTTGCTTGTTTTTATATATGTTATTAACTAGTTATTGCTAGATGCCATATATCAAATTAGATATTTTCCTTCTGATGATGCGTGTGACTTTGTCTTTGGAGGGAAAAATGTATCCTGCCTGTCCATGAGATAAAGAAAAAACTTTAATAAAGAAACTTGAATGGAAATGAGTCGAAATAGTACAGATTGTAATATGTAGTAGCACCTCATGTCAGTGTTCTGTTGGTCAACTCTTGTAAAACGAGTGTAAAATGTTTCAGATAAAACGTCCGACTCTTGCAATAGTTATTCGACAGAGAGTACACGCAAATCTCAACACCTTCAGTATAAAAGGACAAAAGCACCGCATATCAAGTTAGCACATCATATAAGTACAATAGCACAACATATAAAGAGGTTTCCCCATCATATAAGTACAAAAGCACAACATATAAAGAGGTTTCCCCATCATATAAGTGCAAAAGCAAAACATGTAATGAGGTTTTCCCATCATATAATAAAAGTTATCATCTTAAGACAGCTCTGGCGTTTCATAATTATACACAAATGGCAAAGAAGACGCCATGGCTCAACTGCATATGTAAGGTTACTCTCCACAGTCTTCGCGTGCTCTCGTTTCATCACAAGTCTGTAGTATGCTTGATATTCAATCCATGCCGTAAAAGGTCCACTACTAGGACATTTTTTTTTACCGCCTTCAATACAAACTAAAATTGTATGTGTATATATGTTTTTCTTGTGTTCCTAAGGCAGAATGTGCTTGTACCTGTTCAAAATCTAGCCCGTGAACTAGCCTAAAGACTTAAATACAGCCAAAATTCTGTATCACCACTGCTCTGAGAAAAACAAAACAAAAAAAAAATGAATGTTAAACAACTACTCTGATGAACCTGAATTTAATAAATTGTATCAAAAATGAAGAAAATCTAGCCGACGTGACTTTGTTACTTTCGTCCCAAATATATGATACAGTACATGCTTTTGCTTTTGAAAACGAATACATAACGAATTTGAAGCATGTTGTGACGATACGGAGCTTGATATGCGAAACATCTGGTACGTGTTAAAGTGGTCAGTTAAACTGAAGCACTTGAACATAAGCATTCTTGGATATTATACATAATAACGCATGTTCCAGTGATTCAAATGCCCGGAATATCTTTTTGTTCAGAAATACTTTTTGCAATATGACAGAATGTAGAACGAAATATAAGACTGTATTGATGTGCCGTAAAACATCAAAGCAAACCCATGCGATGCTTTGTGGCGTGTGCTATTTTCATTGTGATGGCTATTAAAATAATCTTTTGTTACACTCGTATTTTATGTATTGCGAAGTATAATACTTCCTTGAATGCGGAATTAAGCATTCATTCTTTAAAAGCCATTGCATGTATGTGCCATATTTTTAAAATCTGACACCAATAATATCATTATCAGCCTATAATGAAAATGATAAATACTTAACCGGAGATATTCATTTCTTTATTATTTCCCAGCTTTCGAAATAAATCATATGCGAGTTTTTTTACAATTTGTGACACGTAGGTTCGACCTTATTTGTATTGGTTTGAGTATCAGACGAATAAATATGTTTGATAAATGGTATGGCGTGATAGTCTTTGCCTAAGACATATAAATAAGCAAACAAACTCGGGAAGAAAATATATTGTGTATTTTCGCTTGTAAGACCAGTTCAAATGAAAACCACAGAGACCCGGATAAACAGTCCCATACTGCACCGGTAGTTCTAGGTCTGTGTCGTTTGTTATGAGTATCCAGTAGAAAAACAGCGTAAACCCCTAATCTACAGGCGCATTATGTTACGGCAGAGCAAGATCTTTGTTGTATGCAGTTGGACTAGACTTAAAAATAGTACATACCGTTACGCAGTTCCTTTGCCATCTGCGAAAGTATTCCTTATAAGTAATTTTAAGCTCATTCTCCAATGTAAGCAAATATCAAAGAAGACATTGTTTGTTGTTTGCCTTTTCGTAATAAAAATACGAAATAAAATGTAGCTTAATGTAGGTTTTCAGGATAGAAGCTAATACGAGAAACAGGTCAATATGTTTGTAAAATCGAAATAATATAAAAACTTAAAATTTGTAGGTTTATTTGAACCAAATGAGGACAATTTGTCACCGTTTACTTTTATTCGCTTAACCTGGCACTCGATACAGTCGATATCATAATTATGAGACTGGTTCCATTGTTATTCTCGATTTCCAATGCAAACGCTCCATTCTGTCCTAAAAAATTTGGAAAATAGTACTGTGAGACTGACATAAAACATTATACTATTCGACCATGCTGTACACGTAGTTAGAACAACGTAAAGAAGGAAACACGTTTTAAGTAAAGCGATCTATTTATCTTCGGATTTTAAGAATTCTTGGGCCCTACGATATTCATTGAATTCACTGATGTCATGTAGTTCTTATGGACCCCCTCCAGAACCCCGCAGATGCATAAAGACACATTTCTTCTCTTCTTACATCTCTTGTGTTTGGCCTCCACATTTCAGGAGACTTAGCCAGTTGTTGTTTCTTTTCTCTTTCAGCCAAGACAGATACTTTTTGTACGTTCCAAGACTCTGGAATTTGCGGTTACAGACAGGAAAATGTGACCGACGTCTTTGATTGGGAGTGGCATAAAGGTCCAACCCCATCCAGCAGTACGGGTCCTGATGGTGACCATACCTGTCAAAATAACAGAGGTACAGGAACACTCACTTATCAGTATTGTCAGTAGATAAATGAAGTCAGTGCACTTGCCTCGTTTTTTACGAAGACTTTTTTCATAAGCATAAGTTCTGAAACAGAGAACCTATATCTCGCTCACGTTATTTACTATATTTAGTTGTTGTAATTGCGGTGCGATGTTAATGGTGGTGGTAACATAACGGATTCGTTTTAAAAATGTGACAGTATCTGCATTTTATATACTAAGCACAAGATTTAGATGGACACCAGAATTTTTTAAAAATTTTATTATGTTTCCCAACATTGAAAAGGAATACAGGACGATGGATAACTGATGAAATCTTAATTGCTGTAATGTCTTTTTCAAGGTATTATTCAGATGGGACTTGACATAAATTGACATTAGTTAGGGATTCCCTGGCAACATTCAGGTTCGAAATTATAGAGTGATGAACGAAATAAAAAAGTTTTGTGACTTTTTTTAATCATTGATGCTTTAATTGTTAAAATCGGTAGGGGGGTACAAACAAACGATAAGGTGTGCGAATTCTATAGAATTTGACGTTGCTATTGACGAAGGACGATTCGTCGTACAGACAAAATAGTTTAACGATATTGCAACTCCAAAGGAACTTTCTCTTTCATAAATTAAATTAAACGAATTATGTGGAGTATATATAATGATTTTAAAAAATGCGATCTTTATCGGGAGGGGGTTGGTTGGTTCCATTTTAAATATTTTTTTCACTTTGAAAATTTCATGAGCTATTTTAATTGATTTATAATCTGATCCTTTTTTTCTTTTATTGCGATAAAGTCGTCAATTGCGATGAGATACTCAGAATACCGTTCCCAATTTGTAACAAGTGGTAGTCCATCGGCTATACATTGTGGATATATGTAATTGAAGTTTGCTGCAGTCTAATATATATTCATTGCTTATTTTATATACCCTTTCCACAAATTATATTCTGCAGGATGGCAATTTTATCACATGATTTGATTTGCCTTATAGAGAGAAAAGACGCGACTATTTGTTGATTTCTACAGATTTCTTACCTAAGTCTACGCAATGCTGCAGCAATAGGACACACGTTCATGGTGCTGTGATATATGTATGACACGATTACTCTAATTATAATTTGAACTATGATCTAGTTTTGTTTCCCAGTCACTCCAAACTTAAAATCAAATTTATAAATACTTTGGTTCAGCACGTTATATATGAATTATAATATGTTATTCAAATTTCTTTATTTCACACACACACACACACACACACACATATATATATATATATATATATATATATATATATATATATATATATATATATATATATATATTGTAGGAGACGTGTCAGATACCAATAATATATATATATATATATATATATATATATATATATATATATATATATATATATATATATATATATATATATATATATATATATATATATATATATATATATATATATATTGTAGGAGACGTGTCTTACCAATAATTACTGTACGTTTGTTATATGTCTGAAAGTAAATTTAAATAATGTTACTTAAACCGAATATAACATGCCTTAATACGGGTGGCGTTACAAATTTTGTTTACAGACTTACAATTAGTGCGGGGGGGGGGGGGAGACGTGCAATCAACAACAGCTGTCTTGTTATTCGGCTCTATATAATTTCATCATTAAAACTGTTGGCGAGGGATCTGTCATTGTCTAAATATGTATGCTTCCTTGCAAAACAGCTAGACAAATAATGAAGAGGCACTACTTTGTCTTTTTCTGTTGATTAAATTTTGGATAAAAGAAGTAAAATCAGATGACCTAATGTTTGTTTGTTTGTTTTAGGGTTTAACGCCATTTTTCAGCACACAATAGACTATACATGGCGGCCAGTGTTAGTGGAGGAAGAACCCGAGGAAAATCCCCGGAAAGAACCACCGACCCACGAGAAGCTAGTGGCAAGCTTTCTCACATAACTACATCAGCCGAATCTTAGACTCGAATCTACGCAGACAGAGGTGAGACGGCAGCGATCCGTAACGGAAAGCGCTTTAGACCACTAGGTCACTCGGGGCCCCCCAGATGACCTATTGAGAGAACAGACTAAGCAAATACTTTAACATTAATCAAGCTTGTGAAAATATGAAAACATATAAAATATTTGAAGGAAAAAACACACAAAACCCCAAAACAATCACATACAAAAAACACAAACATGAACGAACCTTTTATCGCTACAGGACAACAAATCGCTCCATGTAAATCTGGTTGGAGGATAATTTTTGTTGTGTTGTTGTATATTTACAATCACGTAAAGACGATTAAAGATTTATATTGCCTACCACTGAACATTTCAGCTTACAATATGCATAATTTATTTTTGGTTATATTTACCGTTACCCTCTCCTCCCCCCCCCAAAAAAAAGAGCAAAAGTCAGATGTAAGAGGAACATTTTCACGTTAAAAATCAACTTACGTACTTATGTTGTTCGCCAGTTTTACTCTATGTATCTTGTCTGCGCCAACATTTAATGACGCAGAGGTTATTAATTTCCAGTAGCTGGCACAACGTATGGTTATCTGAACTGTAACAAAATTTGATTAAGGATGGTAACGATTCAAAATGAAACTATTCCCATGAATGTTTAATATAAGTCTCATGTCGAAAATGTTATTCTAGACATTTCAACCATTTTAGATTGTGTACATGTAAAACGTGAAATTACGAAGAAATGTTGTTTAATAATTATTACAGTACGTCTCATCTTATATGCACGATATACCAGGAGTTCGCGGTTTTTTTTTTTGTTTCAATCACACAAACGTTTTCAGGCGAGACAGAGTGTGTCATGATTTTACTTACAGCGACATTTATATTTTTTAAGTACCGTAATTCTTTTCATCTTTATGTTGACGTCAATTAAGGTAATTAATTTTTGCAATAATTACATGACGTATATTCTTTCTTGAATTTATATTGAATAACTTGTTCCGATCAGACTGATAATTGTATCAAAGAGCAGAAATGTCCAATTTTGCTTGTGGGTGATACAACATTTGTATATAAACATTCATTTCATTTGCATGTCTAATTTTAGTTTTTGCACACATCATTTCAATCATAAATCACTTAAACGACGACGGGCTATGATGCATGTATATATATATATATATATATATATATATATATATATATATATATATAGGCACAATACAAAACAGTTCCGGTCTCTTCGTTAGTTTTCCATCTCTTTTCAGGAGCACAACAATTCTTATCCAAACAAACACGTAATGCAAAATATGAGAGAAAAGCTGGTGTTTACACGTCGTTTGACAACAGGGGAATCCAACAAGAAAACCCAAACCATAGAAACGAAATCCCACTCTTCCGGCCCCAACAACTATAAGACCTCAATAAATAATGAAGAAAAATGAGATAACAATTATTATTTAAATGTGTAAACTCCCTCCACATTTATTTGGAGTTGAATTGAAAATAGAGAACCGTATTCCACAATAATTTAAGGTACCTTATAAGGTACGATCATTGGTATAAATACATATCATCAGTACGGAAAACAAGGTTGCTGTGACTTGTAACGCCATCATAAAAACAAATGAGTGAAACGTTGAATAGCGGGAAAACTAATTATGTCTCGGTAAAAGTATGTGTGGAGAATGTAGTAAATGATATATGTCATGCATTTATTGTTGCGTGATAATGAAAAAGCAACAATCAAAATAATAATAATTTCACGTAAGGATCCCAGAAGTATTTACGTGGGTGAAAATTGTCGCAAAGATTTATATATGTGTTATAAATGAATGATTGCCTGTGGCGTTGGTAATAGATGATTGGGTAGGTTGTTAATTCTTTCTTTTTAGACCAAACTACCCATCAGTTTTAAGTTGCAGAATCATGTACATATGCATTCCTCCCCGGATTAGATTCCATTGGTAATATATCAGAAGACTTCTGAATGCCAAGTGGAACTGTTTTTGTTGTTGCAGATTTTGGAATTGATTCTATAGCGAATGTGACTCCTAATCGTAGCCGAATGTCAAAATGATTTGATGTTTGCAGAGTGTAAAGCGCATGTCGGCTTTTGTGGTCCTAATTGAAGGTGCTTTGGCACGTATCAGATAGAATTTGATATTTTTAGCTCGACGGTATGGCAACCATACGAACTTTTTGAAATAAGCCCTTCAGACGTTCGGAAGAGTCGATCTGATACCACTGTATCCAGATGCTCTGCTGTAAGTTTGGGCATTGGGCATTGGGGGGAAGGGTGAGCTGTTGTACCATCGGGGGATCCAGATGGTATCTGTCTAGTGCGTTGCAACGGTTGGGTGATATGCACTAGGTACCAATGCCGCTAAGTAAGCGCATCTGCGATTTACTAGACAATTTTGGATAGCATCCTTATGCTGTCCAACTCGGTGGATAGGTGGCATGCATGTTAGGTGTTTTACAAAATAGTTCCAATACTTTGACCTTTCACGTTGTTTGTTGTGACTTGCTAAGGTCAATCTACTTGACTGTAATTCGAACTAAGTTAAATTCTTTGTACAAATGTGTTAAGGTGTTTTTACAAATTATAAATTGTCTATACACATTGGAACACTTGTGAAATTTTCAGTTTTGGTTTTGCATACTGTCAAAGCTTCTTGATTTCAGAGGCAATTAAATCTTGCATGTATTTGGCAAACTCCATAATGAATAATTAGAAGTAACCATCCAGATTGATATAATATAAATATGTAGATGAGTTTATTTTCACGCTTGTAGTTTCCTTGTAATTAGTTAACACTCTTTTTTGACATATTTAAAAGTCTCATTTCTTGCTGTTGAGGAACATTGCGTATTACTGTATCACGTTTTACAAAACTGACTAAGAATCAGATCTCGAACATCTTGTAACAGTTTGGCTAAATCAAATTCATCGAATTTTGCCTCTGTCCTTTCCTGTTCTAATCTTTTTATTTACTAGTTTTATTGAAAGTTGCAAAACGTTAGCTCTCGAAACAAATTCTTGTACAAATTAATATTAAGACTTTATGTGATTTCTTAATGCATGTATTATGATTGTTTTTAATAGATATTTTTTCATTTATCAATTTATCACCACTTCTCAAGCATGGGGAAAACCTCGCTAAACGTGATACCAGTCACTGGGGTGGGGTTGGGTGATGGTGGTGGTGATGTTATTTGAGAAAATTAAACAGCTCACCATGTATTTTGAAGAGAAAATGTCACGATTTTTAGGTCTTCTTCTGGATGCATTATTCATATTTAAATGCATGACGCCTTTACAGATTTGCAGATTGTAGTAACGAGGTAAGCATGTGGCTATTTTTCAGCTTCCTGTAATACATTTGAACCCTTTCAGAGGGAGAAAAAGTTTGTTATTTCCATCAATCATTTGGAATAAGAACCAACTTATTTTACTGCATTTGTCATGAATAGCTCAGTTATGAATAATGACATTCCAGATCGTGATCTTCCAATCAAAGACTGTAATGTCAGATGAGGGTCTATGATGTTTGTTAGGTTGATGATAGCAGGGCAACATAATAAAACATACTATCTAAGTGACGCCAATGAATATGGTGGTTGCGTAGTATACATAACTCCAGTTGGTATTATGTCCTGCAAAGTTTGGAGAGTCGTTTCAGCCAAAAAAAAACAAGATATTCCGAAGCAAAGCCCGAGTACAGAAATGTGAACCTCAAGAACAATTAGAATATAAGTTTTGTAAAATGTCATCTGCAGAATGGAAACAAATGGTACACTTCATGCGAATCTACCTCGGCTATTTATGGTTCGCCTCGTATGTTGGAGCAATAGTTGACAGGAAACCATAGTTTATTTTTGAAGGAAATTTGTCAACAAGAAAATGAAACTCAATCTATTCTGATCACGTCAGCTATTTATACGATTTGATTGACTCTATCAGTTGATTGACCGAGATGTTAGGAATGTAGAAAAGAAATAGTTGATCATTTGTAACATCTCGGTTCAATCTTTGTTTAGTAAATAGCTATCAACATATATTCGAGGTATGATCCGTATGATTGACCTTGAAGCTCTGAATGCTTTATGTGAGTACTGAAGTTTTTGGTCTAGGAAATAAAAGGTAATAATAAAAGGCGAATGTCATAATAAATTGTACAACTGATTATATAACAGATAACTAAAATGAAAAATGGCCATAAATGCAGTCCAGTTCTCACTGAAAGAAAAACGTTGTTCCTTGGTATCACGAATGGATATTATTGGGACTTGTTTGACACATATGCAAGACTTGTTTGACACATATTGGGACTTGTTTGACACATATGCAAGGTGATATGTGTATCTTTATATTTTTCCTGACGTATTAAATAAGTCAGAGGCTTGATTCCCTCCTTTCTTTTTTCCTCTTGTCTGTCATTTTTACCTTTTTGGTTTGTTCATTATGCGTATATCAACGCTTGGACGAAAAGGAAATGTCAGAACCCATATTACTTGTAGTATATTTCCGCCCTCAGTGAAACAAGCCTCGTATGTAAAAACAAACATAGACGACAACAATAACGGCAACCACAAAAAAGCTTTAAAAAAAAGAAAAGAGTTGAAAATGCATTTATTGCTATTTCTTTTATTTCAGGTCATTACATGTATATTGAGGCGTCAGGGAAGGGTAAAGGTCAGAATGCATTGCTCTACTCGCCCCTATATCGTGGTCTGACCAATCAATGTATCGAGTTTTATTACCATATGTACGGCCGTCATGTTGGCACACTCACAGTATATAAGATGGTATGTTCTATCACCACACACACACACACACACACACACACACACAAACATATATATATACTGTATATATATATATATATATATATATATATATATATATATATATATATATATACAGTATATGATATTTTGGCACATTCACAATCTATCAGTTTATATGTTCCAAATCAGGTGGCGGCCAACTTATGGCATACTAGACTCTTCTGAATGCACGCGGTACGAGTTGTATTTTTGTATTGAATGTACTAAAAACGATAATTAATTAACCGGACGAATATAACTTGGCACACATCACTCTACAATTGTGCTGATGTGGTATAACAGTTCTAAATGGTTGTGGATGCCTTTCCTAAATAGATGGGTGATTAATTATGTCATACTATAACATTTGGAACCGAGATGGAAGACAAATTTGTTGTGTATTTTGCATAAAACAATTTCATTATTAAAAAGCATTTTATGTTTTTGATCAGCATACAAGAATAATCATATATTTAGGATAAGGACATAAGCTATGTGTTAGTTACCCCTTTTGAGAATATTGGAGTTGGGATCTGCCATTGTCTTAAAAAAGAGATAAATTCAGATAGAGCAGCAGTCAAAGTTTTAGAGGCATGTACTCTCAACAAAGCTACATTCATCGTATAAACGATGACTTATTGGAATTGTCTTCTGCAGTATAATATATAAGCAAAGCCATCATAGAGTAATCACTGTAAGTTCTATGACAACAATATATATATATATCTATCTATCTATCTATCTATCTATCTATCTATCTATCTATCTATCTATCTATCTATCTATCTATCTATTTATCTATCTATCTATCTATCTATCTATCTATCTATCTATCTATCTATCTATCTATCTATCTATATATATATATATATATATATATATATATATATATATATATATATATATATATATATATATATATATATATATATATATACGTCGAGATTTAATAAGGATAGTGTATTGCATCATGGGAACGCTTGTACATACACATTCTTCCGCTTAACCCCGATCTACACCTGTTTTTAATATTCATCACCGTACAAAAGAGATTTACCGGATGTATCTATTCCAACGAAGCGCAAAGGATATATATATATATATATATATATATATATATATATATATATATATATATATATATATATATATATATATACAAACGTTCCATTGAATCTTATTTGTCACCTAATCCAATGCATTACACTTTACTTATTAAATCTCTACGTTTCCTATGTTACCTCTGCTTTGTACGTTGATTTTGTTAAAAACAAAGATTTCATTTTGTTTAATTGTTAGTCCTTCGTCCTTATCAAGTCCTTTTTCTCATTATGCTAATGGAGGGTTTGTTTGTTTGTTTTAACGGTACTTTTACCACCTTATTGGCTTTATATTTTCTATGAATTTGGAGCTACGGGACATTTCCAAGGACTCACTTAAGGAGTTGTCACTGAATAACCTGGTATCGTGCTGCGACCATAGGCGTACGAATCCAACGTTATGACCAACTGTGCAGCCACGGCTTCCTTAGAGTAGAGTATTCATTTTTGACATGTATATTTCTGCTGACCACCCCTAGATTAAAACGAAAATGTAACGTACATAATATCCCATTTACTATATATAACGATTTTTGTCCATTACTTTTATATGGTAATGACCATTGGATGGAATTGCTATTTGATTTCAGGCCAGTGGTTCCACAGATTTGGAATCCGTGTGGCGAGTTTATGGTAACCAAGGCAACGTGTGGATATTAGCACGGTTGTCCGTCCCTGAGCACCTGGCAAAAAATGGATATAAGGTACAACTATGTACAAAGTTTCCTATGTCTTTTTCTCTTACTTGTGGAGTTTTGCCTCCATTTTAATGTAACAAATGTATTTGGTAGCTTTCCCCTAAATATAGTACCAAATATTTCACTTATTACAGCCTTCCCATCATTCACTTGTAAATTCGGGCATTGCGTGACTATTTCTACTTATACATTCTCTTAACATACCGTACCATTAAACGTCTTAGACTTAGAACCACAAAACACATTAATAATTCTAATGCATACAACATAGTACAGCCCGGCGATTGCTAAATATCCAACGTAATGAATATTAATAAAAACAAAAGCTCTTTGAACTTTTTGTTTCTTAGTGTGACAGATCTACAGCACTCGGTCGATAGTGTTCGAGTGTCTGTGCCTAGCTGTTAGAGATAATCAAGGAAAATAGTAATGTATTGATTACTATTGTAAACAACATGTTTCTCTGCTAAATATATTACATGTATATCATTTATAGATGCTCTTTACTAAAGTCGCAACTGATACTAATTTTATCATTGGTAATAAGAAGGCCTTTGGGAAGAGCGCTTGCTACGTAAAGAGACTATATATATATATATATATATATATATATATATATATATATATATATATATATATATATATATATATATATATATATATAGAGAGAGAGAGAGAGAGAGAGAGAGAGAGAGAGAGAGAGAGAGAGAGAGAGAGAGTGTTACAATTGATAAAATTTCACGAAAAGAGAATTAAACAATTTCAAACGTCATTTGGAGAAAGCAAACTCCACAAGCAAACCTTTTACGTTTAGCAAAACTCCAAAAGCTAACCATTTCCGTTTAGCAAAACTCCACAAGCTGACCATTTCCGTTTAGCAAAACTCCACAAGCTAACCATCTCCATATAATAAAACTCCACAAGCTAGCCATTTCCGTTTAGCAAAACTCCACAAGCTAACCATTTCCGTTTAGCGAAACTCCACAAGCTAACCATTTCAGTTTAACAAAACTCCACAAGCTAACCATTTCAGTTTAACAAAACTCCACAAGCTAGCCATTTCCGTTTAGCAAAACTCCACAACCTAACCATTTCCGGTTAACAAAACTCCACAACTTAATCATTTCAGTTTAACAAAACTCCACAAGTTAACCATTTCAGTTTAACAAAACTCCACAAGCTAACCATTTCCGTTTAGCAAAACTCCACAAGCTAACCATTTCCGTTTAACAAAACTCCACAAGCTAACCATTTCCGTTTAACAAAACTCCGCAAGCTAACCATTTCCGTTTAACAAAACTCCGCAAGCTAACCATTTCCGTTTAACAAAACTCCACAACTTAACCATTTCAGTTTAACAAAACTCCACAAGCTAACCATTTCCGTTTAACAAAACTCCACAAGCTAACCATTTCCGTTTAATAAAACTCCGCAAGCTAACCATTTCCGTTTAACAAAACTCCGCAAGCTAACCATTTCCGTTTAACAAAACTCCACAACTTAACCATTTCAGTTTAACAAAACTCCACAAGCTAACCATTTCCGTTTAGGAAAACTCCAAAAGCTAACCATTTCCGTTTAACAAAACTCCGCAAGCTAACCATTTCCGTTTAACAAAACTCCACAAGCTAATCATTTCCGTTTAACAAAACTCCGCAAGCTAATCATTTCCGTTTAACAAAACTCCGCAGGCTCTAGAAATGCTTCTTAGTGAGACGAAACCCGGTTTTAACCAATAAAGAATTTGCCCCATATGTTTTATTGGATATTGTAAGTATTGGATATTGCAGATGCGAGCACATTGTGGATGACCGCATTACGCATTAGAATTAAAAGAAATGTAAGTGACTATTGAGTTAACGTAGTAGATAAATATATACGGAACAAAGAAGAAAGGCTTTACTTTATCTAAAAATCTAAAGGAAGTATTATTATCAAAACAAACTCTACGAATGCGTAAAAACAATTGATGGCATTTACCATGATGCAGAAATCCCGATGCAAACAGTAGAAATCAAAATCTAGCTGTGTCACCCCTAAGAAAACGGTATCAATGTCAGACTTGGTTCGACAGAGACATACAAATCCTGAATAGATTTCGAATACTTGTATACAAAGCATTATCGCATCTACAACTTGATATACATGGTTTTCAGAAATATACATATATCTTATAATACTCTTGATGTAATAATCACTGAAGAGGAAACAATAGACAATTGTGGTTTTGTATTTATTACATATCCTCTCTTTAAAGTGAAGATGAAATTCAAATCAGATGGACCATTGTGATAAAATTACAATAGTTATAGTCTGGTTGTGCAACGAAAAGATATCGGTTAAACGTCTGTATTGAATGCTATATCAATCATGTACCATAACAACAAAACAATCGTAGCTTACTGAAAAATCCTCTTAGTACAACTATATATATATATATATATATATATATATATATATATATATATATATATATATATATATATATATATATATATATATTCATATTTTTTTTATAAACGCAGCTGGTGTTTGAAGGTGTTGTCGAGAATGGTTATGAGGGAGATATCTCAATAGATGACATTAACGTCAGAGACGGTGATTGTCCTGATTCAGGTACCGTGAAAGCAGTGCAAATATCCTTGGATAACAGCAACAACTCAACGGTCCTTTCGCAGATTGAGCGGTATAGAAGCATATTACGACGGAGACACAGACACGAGAGAAGGAAGGGAAAAGAAACGGAGGCGTCGACAGAAAGACCTTAAGCTATAATCCTATAGCTGTTAAAAAACGAGACAAATCTTTGGCTGCAGTGAATGTATGGACTGCATTTTCCAGAACTTGTTGCTTACATTGTTTTCAGTGTTGAAGCTTACTGATTAATCCAGGCAATCATATTTGTTTGTATGAGAGTAAACAACATGGGGACCTTTAATGGTAGAGCAATTAGAATATGCGCGTGAATAAATTATGTGGTTTTCCTTCTCTCTTTTCTCTTATATGTGTTCTTTCTTCCTCTCTTTCTCTTTCTTTCTCTCTCTCTATCTCTCTCGTTCTTTCTTTCTTTCTTTCTTTGGATGATTAGGTATATTTTATCGTTATTTTAAACCTTAATCTGCCGAACTGTACATTGTGGTAATGCGCGCGCGCGCGCGCGCGCGAGAGAGAGAGAGAGAGAGAGAGAGAGAGAGAGAGAGAGAGAGAGAGAGTATGCTGTACAGAACGTTTCGTATAATCAATATAAAATAAGACAATCTTTCGCATTAACATTTCTAATAGCTTGATTGAAAATATAGTGTGCATATGTTCCTCGTCAATAGCATCGGGTAGAATTTATTCCGAATATCCTCTCCTTTTTTTATTTGAGTCGAATATACTCGACTCTCAAACAAAGCACGATACCATTATGTCCGAGAACGTTTCATTGCAGATGACACTATATGAATCGGAACATTCTCTGCTTTTAACGTCAAATAAAGTTATTTCTCGATTTGACAGAAGTTACACAGCGATTTGCCGACTTCCACTATATTTGCCTTGTGTATAAATAAAATTCACCGGGACAAAACATAGGTCCAATAGAAGCTGGAACTTTGGGAATTTAGCATATATGGCACTGCAAAAACATTTACGAATGGTGAATGGTTAATGTTTACTTGCCGATCTCAACTTGTGCTTAGGAGATAAAGCTAATAATTTGTTCTGCACACAAACAGTGTACACAGGTAAGACCCTAAGTTTCAGAGGTCCACAGTTTTCAATATTTTCGTGCATTGTTCAATGCCATATATAATTGAAAAACTCAAATGTAGTTAAGGAATTTAATCTCTGCAATGCATGTTTTTAGGCTTTAGTCATTCCAGTCTGTGAATAAGGAAATAATGTCGGCGTTAAGAAACATTCTCGAATATGTTGGGATTTAAATATTCTAGGAATAATGATAATTTAAACTTGTACAGTAATCAACAGAAATTTATAGTTACAAGATTGATAACCTCTTCACGTTTCAATTTTTTATATCTGTAACGTAGATTAATGATCGTTATTAGTGTAAGAGAATCAGTTTATCAATACAGCAGCATATATATAGTTTCATCCAAACTTTTACCTGCCTATGTTTTCCATGAACTCGTGTTATAAAGATGATATGGTAATATTTAATTCAGTGTTAAGGTTATGTATAATTTGCGTAGCCATATGCAGTTTCATCTGTGTTTGTTTCTTTGTTGGTTTTTTTTTGTTTGTTGGTTTTTCTTTTTGGTATGGGTTTCCTCTTTCAAGTACCAGGACATCTGACTTCAACAACATTAGTTTTAATGTATCTCGGTTTGTCTCCTTTAAAGAACAGACACTTCGTGGGAAAGTGTAGATAGGGTACGCCACGAATTTATTTTGGGTGGTTGGAGTATTTTGTTTCATTACTAAGAATAGTTGGTTTTAGGTTCAATTTGTTTTTTAGCATCTGATACAGAGGCGTAGCTAGGAGGGGGGGGGGGTGGGCAGGGGGGTACATATGTCCCCGGGCGCCATACTAGTTGGGGGCGCCAAAATAGGCTTTGAAATAGGTTGTAACGGGTAATGGTGATTTTATTGATGATAATAATGGGTTTCAGAGTTGAGGGGGGGGGGGAATGAATATTGTCCCCGGGCGCCAAACACTCTACGCCTCTGATCTGATAATTAATTCATAAAAATGCTCAAACAAAATGCCACAGAAATAGTGTATGCGTGTCAAAATTGGTTTCAATATTAAGACACTTCGTATTACAGACTGCGTTCAAAGGCTTGCATAACAGCATTGGTTTTCAATTTGCATTAGGTGGAAAGTAGCGTGTCATATTGAATACTAAATTGCGTCTCAGAGATGATAAAAACTTGAATGCTTAAAGCCCAGTTTTGCTAATTGTGCGTATCATAATACAGGTGTATCAAGTAATTAAATAAAATGCAGTCGTATTGCCAATATATCAGTATCTTTAATTGATTTATCAAATTTCATCCATGTTGAATACTCAGGAAAAAAGTAGATACCGTAAACCATCTGAACGTAAACCTGTCTCAATAAGATGCTTTAGCTGTACACCAATATATTTACCTAAACTTTAAAATGAAATTTACTAGAAAAGCAAGGAAGAAGTAATAAACAATGGATTCATTTCAGTTTTTTGTATTTTGTCAAATATGAAATTAGAGATTTTACCCTATTGTAACCATAAACTGTCAGGAAAACAGGGGAAAGTGTCTCTAATACAAAGTTTCATTACAATAAAATCGATGGTGGACCGCATTATGTTTAGTGATTTCATACAACAAGCTTTGAGTGAAAACGACGTGTCACCTGGCAGCATAAAAAGCAAAGTAACTCATAATTGTATAGTTTTTGTACATTAGCAAAAAGCGACACGTAGAAATAAAAGAAAGCACTATTAATATTATTTTTTTTAAACATGCCAGTATTGGTGTATGTGTGCTGAGGAAAGATGTGTGTGTGTGTGTGTGTGTGTGTGCTAAGAAAAAAGACGCAAAAAGACACAAATGCAGTCAAATACTAATTTATTGCTGCACGCATCATTCTGCCTAAAAACTAGATCGATGACGTCTAACTTCTTTTTTAAATAGAAGGAAAGTGTGGATGATCATGATCATGTATCTTTTTGAATCCATTTAAACTTAATGTTTTGCCGTTTTAACGAATATAACTCGTTCAGTAATATTAACTTACCTTATTGTTTTCCTTTGAACTATCAGAGCAGATGCATATCACAGACATTTCATTTTTCCCCTGATTTTAATATGAATATGATTGTGATCTGTGGCGAGAAAACAAAGGGAAGATCAGAGAAAAGGTACACCTGTGATATGCAATTAACAACAGAAGCTTCTAAATAGTTTTACTGTTAACATAAGCTGCACAGAAGTGTCGGTATCTAATTCGTTAATTTGTGAGTCATCGGTTTATTTGGCGTAATGGATACTTTAACTGTACAAGTTTCTTGGGGCAAATGAATGACAGACACAAAGGAGCATAAGTATTGAACAATATATATTATACAAAGTCAAAATACTATGCGTATTATCAAAAATAAAACTGCATACGTATTACACAAAACACAAAGCAACATACGTATTACCGTATTTTCGCGCATATAACGCGCCTACGTACATCACGCGCACACGCGGATAACGCGCGGAAATTCCGTGAAATATATCTTGGATTGCGCGCCCATGCATATACCGCGCGGTAACCAACACAGGACTGCCAGAGGTGCCTCATCTGATACGCGTTACGAGGCTGTGTATCGTCTCTCGCTCATCATCCAGCGATTTAACGCCGGCGCCTTTATCCCTTTCTGCTCGTATTACCGGTACAGTCGTAAATGCCACGTCATAATATTTTCCCCAATTACTGTTTTTCGTTAGCGTTGTTTGTTGTTGTTGTACTAGGGTTTAACGCCATTTTTCAGCACACGATAGGCTATACATGGCGGCCAGGCAGTGATCCGTAACGGAGAACGCTTTAGACCACTCGGCCACTCGAGGCCCCAGCGTTGTTTGTGTCAACGGTGGAATTCTATCCATTGTGTGTTAGGAACTAACTTTAATTTTAGTCCTTCCATGATATCTGTGGCTATAAATATGTCTTACCAAAAATATATATAGATTTTGTTCTCTTCATCTTATCAATCATCCCCCAAAGTGCTTATGCAAGCAATTCAAACCAAGAAGCAAACATTTTCAGCACATTAATCATTTATCGACGAACATTACATTGACCTCCTAGTCGCTGATATGTATTTGCTTAGGTTTTAATCGAATTGCAAAAGATACGAGATAAGTGAGCGACTTCGTCATAAGCATTACTTGAAGTCTAACTGTTTGACCTGTTTGACCTTGAACTTCAGATGTAACTTTTGAAAACTATCGTTTAATTTCTTTTTCGCCTTCCCCTAATTAGTCAACTAATGTCATTGACCAAAGTCAAAAACGATAATTGTGCCTTCCAACTTTAACGACCTGACCTTTAGTGAACGACTGTGAACGGAGAATGTAGCCATAATCTCGATTTGTATTTGGAATTTTGTAATACTTTAAATGATACAATACAGATGATATATTTAATATATTTAATGTCTCTGACAGCCAACTCTTATTATGTACAAGAACCAAACCAAATCCATTTCCATTCACGTATTTTCTTCTAGTCGTACGTTGTTGGTGTGTCTAACATGCTGCTAAATATAAATGAGGTTATTATGAAGAATATATAAAATGCGGCGAATGTCTCCTTCATAAAAAGCTGTATTCATAATTATTCGCAACAATATCAACACAAAGAGTAACACAACACAACACACACAGATAAAGTTTCGGTAGTCCTGTCACATCACGTACAATGAAACTGCTGGTAAACGAAATTCAAGTAAGGTACTCAGTAGTACGGCACCCCGTCAAAAGAGCGCACAACAAAAGAGCGCCGACAAAAGAGCGCAGACATAAGAGCGCAGACATAAGAGCGCACTAATTTGCCGACAAAAGAGCGCCGACATAAGAGCGCAAACTAAAGATCGGAAACAAATATTTAAAAAAATAGAAACAAGAAAATTAACTCAGATCAGGCGGCATCGTTTGATGGTAACTCTTTTTTTTTACGTCCTCCAAAATTCAATGGAATTATCACGTCCTGTGCAAACCAGTTCTTCTTATTCCAGTTCGTCCACCTCCTAGTTGTGTCAGCGAGTACTTTGCAGTACTGCTTTTGGTACTTACTACGATACGTTTATATTAAGTATTGATGTTCCTTATTGTTTTCAGGCATCGGTACATTATAGTCAAACACCTTGTACACAAAACACAGACACATTCGAGACTATTAAGTACATCTTTATCGATTAAATTTCATTATACTCCATTTTGTTCAGCTTTAATCAGAATCTGTTAAAATCTGTTAAAAGCAGTCTCTCTCTCTCTCTCTCTCTCTCTCTCTCTCTCTCTCTCTCTCTCTCTCAAACACACACACACACACACACACACACACACACACACATTGTTTGCAGTAAAACATAAGAGTAATGACGACAATTTAATGAAGAGGTAATTCTGGGTAGAATTTATATGGTCATATTTGTATGATATGCTTTAATCTTAGTTCTTTCGAATAGGTTATATTGTGCGAGCACAGCTCTAAATGTGTGTGTGTGTGTGTGTGTGTGTGTGTGTGTGTGTGTGTGATTAGGATTTGTAACGTAGCTTTAACAATATTTCAGTCATATCGCTACGATGTCTGAAGTGAGGCAGTTTATAGTGATGTCTAGCGATGAGGCGTCATGGCGCAGACATGTAGCATGATGTCCTACCACCCGGTCACATTATCCTGACACCAGGCCGACCAGTTCTAACGCTAACCTTTTAATGATGAGCGCCAAGAGAGGCAGCTGTAAGTATCATTTTTGTAAGTTATTGGTATGAATCGGCCGGGCATCGAATCCACGACCTCCCGCTTCCGCGGCGGACGCTCTAACCACTAGGCCACCGGAGCGGTCGTATTTGGAGTAATGTAAGTGGTAATGATGGAAATGTACATATCGAATCAGTATCTACTGAAGTCACAGTCAAACTCTGCATCAGCTGTGCTTTGTACTTCTTACTTTGATAACAAATAATTCTTCAGACTATTTCGACCTAACACTGTCTTGTCTATTTTAGTGAGCCATGTCATCTTGTTGTTATTATACGTTTGATATAAATATGCTATATACATCGTATCATTCTGCCAGGATGTCCTTTTTTGACAAGATCACGAAATTAACGGAGATTTCGATTTCCGCGTGATTGTGAAAACATGAGATTGTCTACAGCCTAAAAGCATATATTCCTCTCTGATGAAACCCAACCTTAAAGAAAGAAAAAAATGCCCAAAAAACAAAACAAAAACAAACAAAAAAATAACAAAGAAAAAAAAACAAAGCGAAAAATCCGATTTGAAACTAATTGAAAGCGTTGATTACTAATCAGTCACATTTTAAATATTAATTTTCTTTGGATAAGAACAAAAACGGAAAATCAATATAATATACAATTACGTCACATCGTCTGATTTAACTTAAAACTTTTGCATGCCGTTCGCTAATTGGATAAATCACATTAATTTTTTGCTAAGCGTATCTTTACATGAGAAATTTAAGCTGGCAAATCAAGTGGAAACTCCTAGGGAAATGTTAACGCTGTTTAACTATACAGGACAAATATGAGTTCTGTGTTGAAGGCAGACAAAAAGTATATTCCCAATTTGTACTTTAGAAGTCGAAACAAATTAGAATATGTGGATTTAATATTTAGTTGTAGTATACTATAGCAATAATGTTAGGAATTTCTTTTGATAATTTTTTTTAATTATAGGTTGTTTGTTTTTAAAGAAATGCTAGGTAACTCTGTTACCGGTTTTAAGTCACAATAAATAACTATAATATTCACAGTGCATGAGTATATATTTAGGTCATGCACAAGACAAGTTGCATGAATAATGACTTAAAAATTTCTCCCTCTCGGGGGATCACTGATATTTAATTCTTATTTAAAAAAAAAAATCTTATTTCTTTTAATGGTGATCAAATCGTACTTTTTCTTCGGATTCTATAGTTGAATACTTAAATTCTGTATTTGTATATGTATGTCCAAATGTATGTCTGCTGCCAATATTGTTGTGTAATTATTGTACTTTTGCATCACGGCTGATTGATTTATTGCAGGAAAGATATATACAGTATATAAGTCAAGTCAGCTACCTGTAAGCTCAATCCGGAAGTTCAGATCAGATACTGAAAACGATATATATATATAAATTACAGTTTGATTACTGATCAATTTTCTAAATCCATACATATACGAATACGAATTAGTCTTGGAAATCTCTTATTAATCTACAGAATTTTCAAAGAACATATCTATCGCTGAAGAAGAATGGCCTTTCAGTTGATTATTCACGAAGTTCTAGTCCAATCTCAGAATAAGTGTTGGGTAATTTTTCTTGTTGTGCGTTGCTTAGAGAAATTTGTTCACATACATTCATCATACCAGATGTATACAGTCCACTTTCATTCATTCTTAGTCTCCTTTAATAGCAGTAGCTAAGTAAATCTGCTTTGACTTGGCTCACGTGAATTTCTGATGGCATATCTCATTAACATTTTAGACATCGTTTGGAGAGAGAGAGACAGAGAGACAAAGAGACAGAGAGAGACAGAGAGACAGAGAGAGAGAGAGAGAGAGAGAGAGAGAGAGAGAGAGAGAGAGAGAGAGATGAATGTGGGTGGGCTGTTTGATTTTGATTTCGAGAATAATGTAGCAGTATAAAACTGCTACTAATGCAACATCTTTATTATTTTCAGTCTCGATTTTCTCATAGGAATAATGTCGTCTTTCATCTGTCATGTTATGATGAAGAGTAAATAAACAATAATGGTTCTACATTTATTCGACACCTCTGTATCATAGCCTGACTTATTGCAGGTTTTATCGTTCTTGGCTGTTAGCTTTCACACTTGATACCTTTCACGTTTGAAAGATGATTTTTTTTTATCACGCTATCCCAGCACTTTCTAATTAACAGAACACCCTTTAATTTTTTGTTCATTCCTGGATAATACTATGTTAGCATATAATTGCTGAGGTTTACATTTGTATTTGCCTAACAGTATTTCTGTTGATTGATATACATATTTGTATGAAGTAGTGAAAAGTGTCTGAGAATGATCCAGAAATTTTGGTTTGGTTTGGTGTTTTACAGCAAAACAAGTAGGTGTTTATAACAGAGGCAAGTGAAATAGAAAAAAAAAAACACCTTGCTAAAGGACGCACAATCGCAGCCTATCTACACGGATCCAATGGTATGAGTCGAACCCGCACTTTCATTCGGGCTTACGGCACGCTAAACACTGAACAGTCGTGGTTCTTGCCTCATTTAGACACATTTTCCATCATGCATGAGGGTCTATTCTACATTCACAAGCCCAAATAGGTACAATCTCACAGGACAACAAAAACAATGAATCAACTCTGAATCTATAAAAACAGCAGCAATTCATCCAACAGCAATATCTGCATAGGTAACGGAGGTTAAAAGCTTCTTAATTAGTTATTTTATATGAAGGTTTTTATTATATTTTATTTCCGTTTTTGGTGTATTTCCCCTGTCGAGTCGTTTAACTGGTACAAAAGTTTTACTAATTTACTTAATTGCTAATAATTTAATGCATTTTCATCGTCTTGCGATGAATTATTCCTTTCTTAATATTCTGGAACAATTGCAGAAAGAAATATTCTCAGACATAACATTTGTAACCATCATTGAGAGAATGTGTAAAATATGAAAACCCCCAAGATCAATTCTGCCTAATATAAACATTTATACAAAGCACAGTAAACATGTGAGAATTAAAAGTCCATATTTTTGGATAGCTTTAATAAGTCAAAACACAAGAATGTCATTTTTCCCTGACAAAGTGTGTGACTGTGTTTGCGTGCGATTTAGATTTTTAAAGTAGCTTTAACATTTGCTTAGTTATATCGCTACAATGTCTGCAGTGTAGCAGTTAATATTGATGTCTAGCACTGGGGTATCTTGCCGCAGACATATAACATCATATCCCATCTAGTCACATTATCCTGACATCAGGATTACCAGTCCTAGCACTAACCTGTTAATGCTGAGCGTCAAGCGAGGCAACTGCCATTACCAGTTTTATAAGTCTTTGGTATGACTCGAACCCGCGACCTCCCGCATCAGAGGCAGTCGCATTAACCACTTAGGCTACCGGAGACGTTAATTAGGTCAAGTCAACGAAAGCTCGCAGCAGACAAAGTTTATGTACCCCAGTCCCAAATGCAGATATACATTATTCGTGTCCGAAGGTCATTGTTGATGGCAAAAAATGTCCACAGTTCAAGTGCAATCCGTCTCTATGTGATACTTTGTATTAACGTGGTGTACTAAACAGCGTGATGCAATTCAAAATAGTTGCTATCCAGGCCGTTTTTCAGATTTAGTACTTAACGTATCATCTACTAACGTACTTTCCTAGCAAGCTATTGGTATTTCATTGTCCGGATACTTTGAAATAATTATTCGAGCTCTAAATAACTAGAACCACTTTCAAGATTAACACATGTCTGAAACACGTAATTCCCAAATATATCCAATATCTTTCATTTTTAAACAAAAACAGCTTTAAAAGGCATGTGATAGACTGAAGTGAGGAAATTTGATATGGTGCAAAGTACAAAACCATCCCAGGTACCTTAACGATACAGCAAGGTGCCCGAACGTTATGAAAAGAGTTTGATTGCATTGTAGAAATACAGTACCGTTAAGACATGAGATAATTACATAAATATCACATCAGGAAAGGAAGATATATATATATAAGGTGTTTGCTTGAACCGTCCACGCTAAATGAAATTCACTATTCGTTACACTGTTATGTATATTTAATTTATATTATGTGTTGCCTTTCATTTATTTTCAAAACAACATAATGCAAGGCAGCGCCGGTGCAAGGCATTTTGGTGCCCCAGGTGAGATCAGATATATGGCGCCCCCTTCCCACTCACGCCCTCCCCCACCCGCCCATCATGAAATAAAATCCAGCTCCCCCTTAGCCCAGCGCCCTAGGTGATTGCCTAGTTCGCCTAGTGGAAGCGCCGGCCCTGATGCAAGGCTAATATTTCCATATCATAGTTGATTAAATATTTAGATTATTATTAATGGTTAAAATATTCATAGTCTTGATTCTGACCTTAGAAATTCCTACAATAGAACATTCCATTAAGTTTCTGACCTTAGAAATTCCTACAATAGAACATTCCATTAAGTTTCTGACCTTAGAAATTCCTACAATAGAACATTCCATTAAGTTTCTGACATTAGAAATTCCTACAAGAGAATATTCCATTAAGTTGACAGTATTTCCAGAAAATCGTACTTACGGTCCACGTCAAGAAAAGGGATATATACCTAAGATTATTCATTCTTGCCTTAACATCGAAAGCAGAATAATTCTTCTGGTGTTCGGTTTTTGATTTGGGAGGAAGTTTCTATTCAAAGTATTAGTCACTGTCATTGCAAAGTGCTCAATAATATTCTTGGAATAGAACAAGAATTTAGAATTATAGCGAAATCCTCAGTGTACTAAACTGACTGTATGACTACGAAGCATATTTATATCAGCATATTGACTTGCGATGTTTATATGAAAAGTTCTTTTTCTATTTGACTCTCAAAAATGTTCCCGATCTAATTTAAGTTACTTATTTTCTTGTCAACTGGATAAGTACTTAACTTTACGAAGATTTCGAGGTATGGTCAAGAGAGCCAAAACTCAATCACCAGGTGAAATCTCATTCAATTTTAATAAATTCAAATGTCTGAGTACAGTATGACCACAACCTACTTTAATATGACTACACTGTAGTGATTTCTAACAGAAAACAACAGCAATTAAATGCTCTTGTTCAATAATTTACTCGTCAAAGCAATATGACTAAAAGTTTGATAAAATCGTTCTAAACACCTTCACATTTATTATCATCAGCAGAACACGTAACCTGTTGGATGCCTAATTCATGCTTGCAGGAAAATTCAAGACATATAATTTGACCCCTGATTAGATTGGATAGATATTGGAAAGACAAAATGTGCTTAAATCAAGGATCTTATTAATAATAGGAATGACGTTTTGATCAAAATAAGGCATGTCATTACAAGTGAATTAACTACAGCGTTTATTCCGGATAGGTAATTCCTAGTCATAAATGAAAACCTTGATGGTTAAAGGCAATGCTGTTACGACTGTCACATTTCATGAGATTACGTGTGATATAAGATTTCCAAAATGGAGAAGAACATTAACAAAATCATACTATATCGCCTAAATTAAGAACACATTCACTAGAAAAAGAAAAAGATGAAGGCGAAAGTACACGATAATGAAGTACTCTGGCAAGTGCCAGTGTTACTGGACATTTTAATAAGAATAGACTTGGCAGAATTATCATTAAGTCACGAGAAACCTTCGACATAAATTTTCATAATTTTCCAGAATAAAGTCAGTCTTAGGTTTGTTTTATCCAGCAAATGTATTGCTTTCAATACATGACTGTAACTTTGACTTCTTTGAAACACGAGAATTTATATTAGCTCTGTCTAACTTCTTTTGCTGTTTTCAATTTCTAACATTCAGAAATGATGTGCCCTTTCTTCTTGCAATATTTACACGTAGGAATAGATAAGGATTTCTGATCAGTCTTTTTTTATATTTGATTCAAAAAGGTTGTGCAAGATTGCGATTCAGAAGTGATCAGATGGGAATTTTATGTATTTATTTTATAACGAAATCTGCTGAGAGGAAGGTTTATTAACAAAAAAACAAAACGTTGTGAGTCAAGGAATAATCATCAGGTGCGCGAACAGCAGTTTCATGTGTATAGGTGTTGCTCATAGACGTAGGCCTTGACAGCACAATGTATGCAATTTGTGAACGTAGCTAATATGAATTGTCTGAGGTTATCATCATCTTGATCAACCTTCTTGCCTGGTCGCCTCATATCATCTGTATTTCATCTAAATTTTAATTTCAATTCCCTTTATTTTATTTCAGAGCCGGATAAGACCTAAATAATCAACCCTATGTACTTTGCTTTAAAATATTAATTTCCGCACAATATTGATACAAGTGTATTTTTGTTTCTCCCGTCGTTAAAGAAGCTTTCTCATCACAAAGATCACACTGTCCTGCAAGATTTCAAGATAGGTTTTTAAATAAATTTCTTCACTTTAGATGGTATTGGGAAAGTTTGTTGGTTTCACTAAAGATTTTGCAAATGTGCAACATCAAAATATTAAGGACTAAGCAAATTCGAAAACAAAATGAATTGTAATTTCAGAAGCAATTTCTATTTCTCTTAGATATTTTTCAGAAATTCGTATCTAGGATGAGTCCTCAGGTTTCTTCCACGACTCTAAGGTCTTAATCTAAGTCATAATAAAGAGCGAAAAGCAATTATTTTAGCAAAATTCAACAAATAGCTTTTTTCCTTAGAGTACACAAAATGAAAAGTGTAAAAGAACTTACAATATTGAGAATTAAACCCCAGCTAGCTGTAAAGGTTCTATAAGTCCGAATGTATAGAATATTCTGGATGAATCCTAATGGATTCATATCTTGAATGTACTTATGTGCGAGTAGCCTGGAATTATATTGATGTCCTAACAGTCTTTATGTATCGCAATGATATAATCCAAAATGTCTCCTAATGAGTTTACAATAATCCCAAATAGTGATTCACTCTGAAAATGATCAATAAGCAATTGTGTAATTCCAATGACAATTTGTTTTTAAAAAAATCCTCCCAAATATAACTGAAACACTACGAAAATGCTTGTTTTATTTCAGATGTTAAGATAGTGTAACGGGCGTTTCGGTATCAAGCGTTATTTGTACAATATCGCACAAGCCCCTGGTCAGAGGTATTGCGCAACTTGAAAAACAACACTCGAAACCGCCTCCCGCTAACACTCGTCATCTAAAGGATGACCTCTACGGTGTGATTTGCCCGGTTATAGAATGGATATGATAATCTGAGTCGGTATCTTGAACAAAGACAACACACGAGCCCCCGTAAAGATAAATAAAGAATTTAATCCAAAGAAAATCAAAAGAAAGACACAGTAAATGACAATTTCTTTTCTTCTGAATACACTTAGTTCAGAAACATATTAAAACCGAAGTTTAAAATACTAGATACATTAATTAAATTTCAAACATTAATAAAAATAGACAAATTTAGCCGTTAATAGCTGATAGCAAATTTCATCACGAAATCGAGTGTTCATTAACATTGGACCACTTGGTAAATTCACAGTGACCTGTTCGACGACTGTTTTTCCTTCTGCTTGCGTCACGACTTTACTTTGCCCTCTGGTGAACGTGGGATTCCACAACTCTGACTTCTGACTTCTTTTTCCTTCTTTGAACCTCGATCTTCTCTCTATTTCTCTCTCTCTCCAAACAAACTATTTTCCTTTGAAAAGAAAAGGGTAAAACGCCATCAGTATCTCGTTATGTTTTGAAACTTGAGATTGTCCGTCCGTCTTTCTGGTTCGAACAATCAGATCTTACTATCATTGTTAACATTTATACGGCTAACAAATACTACACAAGTCTTCAGATCAATACAGTTATACTGCTAATTATCGACATCAGAATTTGGGAAAGTCACATATATTCCCGTAAATCATTACGTAAAGTGAGGCAATATATCATAGCCTACAATCACTATTCACTAATATGATAAATTCAAAATTAATGTAGTACTTTCCAATCAGAAATGTACACAGCGGGGTTTCTACACCACCCATTAACCTACCTAAGTATATAAGGTGAAAAGGCTAATTCAGAATTCAAAGTACATTACTAAATCACTGTAAAACCCCAACTATCCATACAAAAATCAACACGTCATGCATCTGTAATGATGTAACATCATATAAATTACATTATGATAAATGTGAACGATTCCTACAAAATCAACAGATCATGCATCTGTAACTAAGAAAACATCATATAAATTACATCATGATAAATGTGAATTTGAGTTAAATACCTTGTGTTTTTGACATGCTTTTGCCGTTTGATTTCCGGCGGACGTTCCTGAGCTTATTGTTACGAAGGCACTGCTCTAAAAACTACCTCCTGAGTCTTCTCCTATGTCGGAATTAACACTACCGTCTCTTTCAGAGGTACTTCCAAGACTGGTTCAAATTCATTTGCTCAGAGAATATATTCCCTTCAAAATTCAGGGTTCGACACACCCCTCCTTCTACATTTGACCAATCGGAATAAATGCTATTCCTACAGACATTTGGAAAACTGCCTATCAAGATGCCAAAAATGCCACCTGGGGTCGAAATAACACCCTACCATTTGTTTCAAATCATTTTGACAGCTTTACGTGAGAATTTCCCTCTTTTTAACCTGTCATAACGACTAGTCCGTTTTTACTATAAACATTCTAACAGTGTGACCCAGTTAGGTAAACATCCTTCGTCAAACTCTACTCCAAGACAGTTAATTGTCGGCTAGACTAAGAATTAATTAATGGATTTCACTGACGAAAAATTTGGTACTTGACAGATAGGAAGAAAGAAAAACGATTGTGTGCGTATTTGTACGTTGTATCAAAACCTAAGACACAAAACAAACCCAGGATAAAGGTCATTTTACCATTAAATTCATAAACAATATCAATTCTAGAAATTTCCAAGATGAAGTATGGACAAAGGTCAATGACACGGCACAAATTAAATATACATAACATATTTTCATAAACAAAAACACAGTTCAAAAACATCAGGTTTATCAGATTATGAAATGTTCTTCTTAATGGTAATACACGTGTGAACGTCACTGAATTGCCTGGTTCAGAAAGAGCTGGATAACAATGTATTTTGATTTTATCAATATCATAAGCACAAAGTTAATTCAAAAGCTATATTGTTGTAAACTTTAATTTGATCAATCCGTGTGACATGAATTAGTCTCGTATCAAAACCATCACAAAAGAGTTTATATTATCGTTGATGGATACAATTTCACATCATACTGACAGGCCTTAGAATCTGACATACGTAGTTGAACCAAATACGCAAATATTACAGTCCAAATACACTACTCTCAGACAATCATATGTTGACATGTGTGAAATGGAATTCACTAAAAAACATTTTTTTTATCATAAAAAAGCAATCTGCTTAACAAAAAAGTCTCGTCTCAAAATCATAGAGGTGTCAATCTGATTAATATGCTCTGAATTATTTCTTAAAAGGACCTCCTTCGGTCTACTCGATTTTTATTATCTCATAAACGTAATCTAAGAGACATACTGATTTTTTTTATTGTGAATAAAAGTTATATTTATAAATTTGTGCTGCGTAAGTGTTATTTGCTTAGCTCAAAAATTGACGAAGTATGAAGTTGAATTCCATTATGAAAGCTTAATGACATTTCAAATAAATACGTCAATTTAGGCTTGGAAATAAGACCATAATTAAACGTGGAATTGTAACACCTCGAAAGAAGCATAATATAGAAACTACATTTTTTAAAACCTGTTTATTGTATTTCATTTAATATGCGGCTCTGGACTTTTTGTTACTACCCACGTAAACGCGGTAAACTGACAGGATAATTTGTCAAGGGGACAAAAGAAAGGAGCAGTTTTCTCTTGTCTCGCTCACAAAAACGTGCATTACCTTCATTTTGCACTCGTCACCAACTTTCAGTGTGACTCGGTAAAGTTTTGTGTTTGAGTTTGACACAAAAGTACCCGACCCTTTTCGTACATTTGTTATCGTAATATTTTAAAACTCAGGCAACGTTAGCTTATTTATAAACATTTACCTCCTCTGATCATGAAAAATATGGAATAGAAGTCTGACCGTAAGATCCTGATTCAAGACTTTACAATTTGAACAGTACCTTGCACTGAATGTAATATTTATTACCCTCAGCTCTTCGCGTTTTAAAATAGCACAGTCTGTTCCCTTGTCATTGCTGTAAATATGAAAGGACCTGTCTGAGTTGAACAGCAAACTTGAATCAAAAGTGTCACAAAATACTAAACATGGAACTCTAAGAAAATCTCAAAAGTCTTACTTAAGAAATGGAATAGACAAACTAACAGCTATTGACAGACTAATGATCACAGATTCATTACGTTTCATTTGTATTTTAATATATTTTGCTTGAAATGGTTTTCAATAACAGTTAAGATAGGCAAATAAATGTTTGATCTATCTATACTTTGTTATTAGTTTCATACTAGTCCGATAAATCAATTCCAAAATTTGTTGTGATATTGATGGACGATATTTGGGATTAATGTCACATGTTTATTAAAATGTAAACTTTTGCTCCATGCATATCCTTTGGGAACACACCGATATTTGGTAACAGCCATATCTAGCAAGAATTTTTAAACGGCTTTAGAGCAGTTGTTTTGATATTTTACGTGGATCTACAAGTGGCTAAATATAAGATATGATCTGGAAAAGGTATGTTCATATTACCGAAAGGACACGTTAGCCGCGAGAAATGCCTGTAAGTGTATATAATATACACCAATGTGAGCAGTCAAGAGTGTCCGCATATTTTTGCAGGTTTTAAAAGATAGGCGGTAGCATCCCCGAAAGCGCCAGTCAATATTATTATAGGTGTAGGGCTGATTTATTTCATGTGCATTAATTGTTGTTACAACAACAACTATAAGGAACAATATGTTTAAAGACAACGGGAAATATATTACTTCTGATGCTTTTTGCTAGATATTTGACTTTTTCTTTTGCTTTTAATATTCTGACTGTTTTAACAGTGTTACATCATTACTAGGTTATTGTGCGTAAGCTTTGTGTATATTTTCATTGTCCCCGAAAGAAGGTCGGGTTTGGATACTATCATCTGTAACCCACGTTTTATCATCACCGTCTTAAATTCTTTTTTCAATGTATTGCCGTGTGGGGTAGATTTGTTGTTGTTGTATAATATGACAGTTAGTGTTACCTCTACATGTCCATATTGAAAATAACCGGACAAATGTTCTGACATCTCATTGATTCAGACTATAGCTTCACAATATATTTTTTATTCATTTTAACACCACAGTACGTGATTGATGATGTTTTCGAAAACGGTACCGTATTTTCCCGCATATATCCCGCACACGCAGATAATCCGCACCCTCATATAGCCCGCGGGTTTTGGGGTTTTGTGTAAAAAATCGTTGGCATAACCCGCACCTTTGTATAACCCGCAACCATAGATATATTTATACAGCTACAATCGGAAATGAAATCAATTACAGGATCACGGGGCTTCGCTGATGTAGCAAACTGAGATTCTGTTTTCCGTTTTGGTGACAAAATATACCATCTGGTGATATTTGTGGCGACACCAATTTTGGCTGATAAAAACCGTATATACAGTCTTGCGTTTGGAGTAGAGAAAATCAAAGGCACCATGACAGGAAACAATGTACTGGAATATATTGTTAAAATAACAAGTCCTTGTCTCATACTGGTAAACCACACTAACAGTGCACTGTTATATAATAATCCGCTAATGATGATATCTGGCCTTATTACTTTATGCAACTGACTAGTCAAAATCCGAATCCGCAGAAGGCGGAAACGTAAAATGAGTACAGTCAAGCAGATGACACTAATTTAAAAATAAATACCAGATGGAAGAAGAAAAAATACGTTTGCTGACACTTCAAAGAGAACTGATTACCTTTGAAGCACTGATATATACTAAACAAATAAAACAAATCTGTTTCAATGTTCTACAATTATCTGAAGTTGCCGCAGCAATAACAAACAGGTATTTGTTTCACCCTTCAACTGGAGCCTTTAGCGGCGCCATCATCAAAGTAAGCCGACGACCTTTGCTCAATAAAAGTCAGGAAAAACACGGTAGACAGTGCTTGTGTGCGTAGGAGCTGTGCCTCAACTACAGGCTACATAAACACGGACATTTTTAAATAATTTTGTATTCTTGTGAAGTGTAGATTCGAGTTTAAATAATTTCTTTCTGTTTAATTTAAAAAATGCCGAAACGAAAGTCTTACACAGCCGACTTCAAGCTAACTGCCATTGCGTATGCTGAAGTGCATGGCAATAGAGCCACAGGCACAAAATTTGATATTGATGAGAGTGTAATCCGAGGTTGGAGAAAAGAAAAAGGAACGTTGGAGAAGATGAATCCATGAAAACGTGCTCGTCGCGGACCTAAAGCAAAGTGGCCTCACCTTGAAGCTGACCTGAAGCAGTGGATCGTGGCCCAGCGGTAAAATTAGGTACCGTAGTTATTTCGATTGAAAACAGAAAATATTGATTATGAAAACGTGACGGATACGAAATTTTAAGTTTTTATCCCGAAATGTTGATTTGGTCCCGATACCGTAAGTTGTTGTAAAGTCACCGTAGTAGCCATAATATCCAACCCTAGCAAAACAAAACTAGAACAATATATGTTATGTAGTTACGTTTTTCAAACAATATGTTGAAATATCATTATGTGTAAAAAAAATTGTGATATAGCCCGCACCCTTATATAACCCGCACCCCCCCCCCCTGCGGGGTTTGTAAAATCTGGTATAACCCGCGGGATATATGCGCGAAAATACGGTAATTAGAGAGATATTTAACTTTTCCACTTTGGGGCCAGTCTTCACTGGTTTGCTCCATAGGACTGTAAATATATACTTGACGTATTCCTACTAAAGTCTTGTTAAGCTAAACTTAAGAATCAAAGCTCACAGTTTTTGTTCCCTGCAGTGTTCGTGTACTAAACCTGATATATGTTAAGAACCAGCCATTTAAACAAAGAGAATGTAGAAGCGTCAAGGACGGAAATGCCTTTACTGACGATAATGTTATTAGTTAATATTTATGTATCACGTTGCTTGACTTTTCAATCAATGTCTTCAATTTAAAATATGTTGTAAGACGTAAGGCTTCAAAAGGTATATTGTTACAGTTTATATTGTTACATTTTGCAGTAAACACTGGTTGTTTTTCGGGGGTACATATTTTAAATGTTTTCTGTTTAGTGCAAGTATTTCCAAATCTGTCAATTTTAAAAACGGAAATTAAGCCCATTTCAAGTAACCAAACCATAACTTGTTACAAATATCTTCATTTCATTCGTTCTTTAGTCAGCAGTAAATAACATAAAAAAAAAGTGTAAAATGTACGCTCTATATGTTTCCCTTAGAAAAGAACACCTGTATATCATGAGAAATCGAGAGTAAATAAATCGTGCACATTATCATCAAGCGCGAAAATATTTCTTATCGACACAAGATCGTGAATTCCGTTTCGTCCAAAGTCCGTACCCATATATGAATATTTAAAATTATGATATAATCAAAATTATTGTGGTATTTTTTTCCATTGTTGAATCAATTCATAACTTACATTTATACTGGTAATTTAACCGGAGGACATTTGATTTATATACGTAAATAATTTTCTGTAATAATTTATTTTTATTTGGGTTGGTTTAGTGGTTGCCTGACGGTATCTACTCCCGATGGAGTAAATGGAGAAGGCGTACACGTGGAAATATAGCTGTTTTCTTAGAATATCTTATTTGGTTATTATTATCAATTCGTGGGTCACGTCTAGTTAATTTCTACACTTGATTTATGAATCCTAAAACGAATAGATGCCCTTTAGGAGGGTTATGCATATCGAAATTGCTTGCTATGGGAGAGTCGAAACTATGTGGGAGATAAAGATCTGTAATATTTTGTGTAATTATTGGAAATTTAACATTTATTTATCTGTATATCCTTTTGCAAACGTGTGCATAAAATAATATGAAATGGGAAAGTTTCCAATATCAGCATAACATGCAATATATTCGTGTCAGAACCGTCTGCTTTACTTAGTATCATCCAATACACACGTGTATCAATCGCTCGTGTTAAGTACAGCATTCGTGTTTTGTTGTAGATTTTAGCACCGCAAATAGATGTCGATCATCAACATGCCGTAGGCGAATAATGATTGCGCCCTCGTCTACACCGTTTTGTTTTTTCTTCTCTGTCTGTCTCACTCAATCTGTCTGTCTCTCTGTCTCTGTCTCTATCTGTCTCTGTCTCTCTCTCTCTCTCTCTCTCTCTCTCTCTCTCTCTCTGTATCATATTACGAGCAAGTATAATAACCCACGAATCGTTCGTCGAGATTGTAATAGCATTATGTGATATTTGCAGTCGGCACTTGTATTTTAAACAAGCTGTATATGTTTTCTGAGTTGTTTATTATATCACCCCTTTAATTTCTTGATAGTAAAACAGGAAATACAAGGAAAATATGCATGTAGATTACCCTTGGGATCAGAGATAGGTTTATACTTTTGGAGAAAAGTTTAATTTGTATATCCTGCTGCTATAAAGCTTTTAGCATGCAATACCGACATGTCACTTCACTTGAAATTCAAATGGGTCTGATGTTTTGTTCTGTTTTATCTCAGGATAATTTAACATGAAGAATAATTGCGAATTTCGATGCAGAGCTTGATGGCAGTTTTCGTGTCATTTCTTTTTGTACGCAGCAGTGGCAATACATTTATTTTTCTTTCACCCATTCAATATTTCAACATATATATTTATAAATGCGTACAAGAAATATGATCATGCCAGAAGCATCCTGTGTGATGCGCCTGTTGTGAGACACTTAATTGATTTTCCTAAGTACATTACATAATTTTTGGCCCTCTTAACATTTTTTCAAGAACTGCAAAACATGTAACTACATACTTATCTTATATGACTAATCTACAGTGAAGGTATTGACATAGGTTAACCAACATTATTTGGGAGACACTGAATCGTAAACTAAGCAACTTTGCCATGAGCCACAGATTTCACTTCCTGTACATCAACAAAGCATAACTGCGTTCTGTGGACTGGTTGCAATTTACACGCAGTGAATTACAGCATGATCCTCATATTAATATTTTTTAAGAAGTTATTAAATGCGTACCAACAATGCCGACAATTAGTCCAAAGATAGCACTATATAGGATTCGTTATTCTAAAGCTAGATAGGGACTACATTCATTGTTAATGATCGGAACGTTATATTTATAGACGGAGTCCAGTTTTCCGCTCTACTTGCTTTTTAACTGGTGTCGTTACCACAAATCCTGGGCAAGAATACATACATAGATTAATAGAGTGTGATCAACAGTAAAGATGAGACACTAAAATCACACTACAAGAGTTAATATAATAGATAACGTTTAATTTAAGAATAAAAATGTTGAGAGTAATTTATTTTACTTTTTATTATGGTGTATTTATGTCACCCTACAAATATCATAACTAGTGTGACTTAATTCGTGGTGTGATATTTGTTTTAATTTTTCATGTTAGACATGAGAACCATCAGAACTTTGAGTAATTCAGATAAACCAGCGAATTTTCTGACAGGTTTCGCAAATATATGAGAATAAAACAACTGGAGAGATGTTAAGTTAAATGGATGAACATCATATGTCAAGTTCTACATCCATGATTACCACGTTAAACAATCGATATACACCGCAAACGTGCATTTTCCTTCAATGCTGACACTTTATATATTTATACTACTTGAGATGTTGAAATTTAATTAAACATAGTGGCAACTGACACGAACATCTGTTGGCAATACGCCATCTATCTGTTGAGCAAATTAGAATAAAACACCACCAAATCACTGGCAAGAATGAATAAGCAAGAACTAATATAATTAAGATCCAATAAGATCGAAAATATTAGCAAACTGCGATATACCTTGTAATACGACAGAAACGAAGATAATCATGTGAAAGGTTTGTTTCATATTAAATTGTAGGTGAGTTTATAAAATTTACTATGACCCCAACCCCACCCCACCCGCGCGCGCGCACACACACAAACACACACACACACACACACACACAACAATCAAATGAACATGCGTTGTTCACACATTTCCTTTCTCGCTCGTAACTAAAGATATACATATTACAGGTTCACACATTTACGATAAATTTATGAAGTACAACAGTTCAAAGGATTTATACATCTTGTCTGCTCTCCTGCTTATTAAAGATATCTTTTATTTATAATAACCTTTCAACTTGCATGATGATCAACAGGAGGATAGATTTGTAAATAAATATGTCATTTACAACAACAACTATAAGTAACAACTATAATTTACAACCATGGAGAAAACGAGAAACAGGAATAAAAAAAAACTAAACTATGATTTTCAACTTCATTTACCATGCCTTGTGCCATATGAAAAGTATGTATGCATATGTATAAAAGGACAGTGCTTGCTAGTTGATTGGTTGATTCAAATAGACATGTATGAGTGCCTACGTATAAACGAGCAGTGCTTACTAGTTGATTGGTTGATTCAAATAGACGTGTATGAGTGCCTACGTATAAACGAGCAGTGCTTACTAGTTGATTCAACAGATCAATTGCTTTAAAAGATTTTAGACTTACTTCTCTACATAAGATCTCGAAACGGAAATATTTCCAAATGACCTTGAAGCCAAACATTTTCTGATGAGCTGTTGCTTTCTGTCCGAAGTTTGCATAATGTATATAGTCCAATAAAACTTTCTTAGTTTGTTCAGTAATTGTCTTTCATGTGTTCTGTCCCTGTCTTTTAAATATATTGTCCGGGTGTTTATTGGCATCCGACTCAAAGTTTCTCTGCCTGGCCTGTTATATCAAAAGTGTAGCTTGCAGGTTGTAGGCTTTAGTGCCAACACTTACATTTTTATTAACAAGCTCTCTAATGACAGCACGATGTATTTCACAGTATTAGCTACATTGTTGGCCTAATATTCCCACTTTATTTACAGTTTTATATTACCCTTATTCAACAATTTAGAATACACATACACATGGCGAATTCATGTACTATAGTGTTCTGACCACTTATCTTTGGAGGATAAGGGGAGGCTATAAATTTCTATTGAGCAGAGATATTTTATTTTGTTTTACCTTATGATTATTTATTTGCTTGCAAATAAAAAACTGAATATATAAATTGGTGTAATTTTGTAATAATCAGTGCAAGATATATCTCCGGTTATTGAGAAATGGAAATTTTAAACAAAATTATCCCAGAACATTAAATTATATATATATATATATATATATATATATATATATATATATATATATATATATATATATATATATATATATATATATATATATATATATATATATATATATATATATATATATACCGTATTTCTCATGCATCCAATTAATCCAAATGAAAGATTTTTCTTTCTGTAAGGCTAATACAAATTTGAAGGTGTGTTCGTGAACGAAATCAATAGGACTGTCTGCATAATAATGTATATCGCCTGCTTTGCCAATACATAATCCCAATGATGGCATAACCACTTTATCCAGAAAAGTACGTCATAATTGTCAAAATTGAATTGTTATAGGTGCTAAAATAAATTATATAAATTAATTAATACATAGAGGTTTATGACCATTATGTAACAATGTCTAGGAATGTAAGCAACGTGTAAAAGAACAAATATAACAAATATCCCATGGATCAAGAAAAGAAGATATAGGTCACTGCCACATACATGAAACTTTGCATGTGATATTTCAAGTAATCGCCTTCATCAAAGTTGATGATTGCATACACAAAGGTGACTGCGATCATTGGACCTTGAAATAAATGTCACGAAGACCTAATTTTACGAACAGTTTGGGCTTCCTTTCGAACCGAACGTACCATTTATTTTCACAATTATACACACAACAGTACCGAGGTCGTGGGTTCAATCCTCGGTTGAATCCTACCAAAGACTTAAAAAAATGGTACTAACAGCAGTCTCGCTAGGCGCTCAGCATTAGGACTGATCGGCCTGGTGTCAGCATAATGTGACTGGGTGGGACATCATTTTACATGTCTGCAGCATGATGCCCCAGTGCTAGACATCACTATAAACTGTCACAATGAAGACATCGCAGCGATATGACTGAAAAATTGGTAAAACTACGTTAAAAATCCAGATCACACACACTTTCAAGATGAATACAGCCATCGAGTTCAAAAACTGTACATACAACAGTCGGAGCAACTGGACTAATACAAGAACTGAAACGTATAAGGTAGGTCACTGTGACGAACCTTCACTTTCGTAGGAATAGTAAGCAGCCTCCAGAAATAATACACCCATTCAGTTTCATGAATGTATATAAATATGAGAAAAAAATGAGCAAAACTAGAAAAGCAACCTCGACACCAAAGCTGAAAAGGACGTCGGAAACAATACCTGTGTCTCGCCTAACCGTAGCAATAAATCTGTATCCGTATGTGAACAAAAGTTGAATATTCCTGTCTATACCTAATGACTGCCGACGAAAACATCTCTGCTAAAATGTGAAGCCAAAGACAATTACAGGCACAATACTATGTTTTTCAGACACTTCATATCAATGCTCTTAAGCTAGGTGATTGACACTATTTATCATATACAAATTCAAGACAGTAATTTCTTATTGAAATTTTAAATTGTAAATAAATTAACACATATTAATTTGAGGGTAATCTTCCGACTTAGCTACTATGATTTTACATGACGTTATATGTCAACGAGCGTTTGCGGTTGTTTCTATTCTGCCGAAAGATCTGCAGGAATGTGCTGTTATTGAAAAGTTTTCTCGATTGCTGTCTTTACGAAACTATCCTTTTGTTAATTCATTTATTTTTTTTTTTAGATGGAAAAAAAGTTTCAATAGTTTCCTGTTTTATCAAAATACAGGCATTATAAGACTTTTGACCCACCTAATATGAAAGTAAATACAAAATGTTGCTGTGGGAAGAGTTATACTATAAGAACCAAAATATGTCATAACGATGAATTGTCAAGCCGCTTAAACATTTGAAGAGTATCATTGAAGCCTTTTAGCGCGTGGAGTTTACCTACTACGTAGGCGGTACAGCCAGGCAAATATGTTAGATGTTCCAGAACTCAAGGTGGTGTAGGTGTTGTAGATAAGTTCATGCCACTGTTTACTCTGTAGTGGTGATAAAAAAAAAGCTTCTTGCAGCCAATGAACAAATCTATCTGAATTAACGACTAGGTACATGACCGATGACCAGGGCCGGATCAGGTCAATCGACCTTACGCCAAAAGGTAGATCGCTCCGCAAACCGAACACGTGATTTGACAACCGCTTAACCTCCGACAAACATTCTGTGAAAATGGCCGGCGTGATAACATTAAAATATATACCAGACGATATTAGTGAGCAATATTTGCCACATGAAACAACACTGAGACAGAGACAGAAAGCGAGAGCATTTATCCATCGCTTGCAGTTCTCTAAGTTACGTCGGTATGCGGAGAACTCGCCCCATGGAGAACTCGCCCCCACGTATCTGGAGAAGTCGACCCAGAGTGGTTGGAGAAGTCGTCCCAAAACATCTCACCCAAATAAATTTTTATACCTTAATTAAGACATCTTTTACGTGATTCTTATATATATATATATATATATATATATATATATATATATATATATATATATATATATATATATATATATACGCGATCACAAAAGAGATATTAACTAAATTAAAGCAATATCATAGTAATATTAATAAGGCCGAAATTAAGTCTGTATATAATCTAATGAACGATGACAGTATAGTGATTAAAAAGGATGATAAGTCAAATATTATTTTTATTGTGAATCAAGATGATTATGTTAAAGAAGTTGAACGTCAATTAAAAATTAAATTTTAAAAATTTCAACATGCATTAATGAGATCGCTGAAAATAATAATTCAGTATGTGAGGAATTTGATAGTTTCCCTCTTAACATACGTACACCTCAAAAATTATCTGATCATTTCAATCCTGGTATCATTAGATGTAACATCACTATATACCAACATTCCGCATGCAGATGGCATTGAAGCGTGCAAATATTTTCTTGATAACAATCCTAATAATAGCACACTATCTAGCTAAGATATTTGTAAAATAATAAAAACTTATCTTGGAAAATAATTATTTTCAATTTAATAATACGAATTACATACAAATAATGGGTACATCAATGGGTATTAATATGGCTCCTTCATTCTCTCTCCTTCAATGGGTGAATTAGAAAAAGATTTCATTCAAAACGAAGAGTTTAATCCATCTCTTTGGTTCAGATTTTTAGATGACATATTTATGATCTGGAAGAATTCAAATGAAGAACTGAAAAGAAGTATTGATTGCCTAAATCATTTTCACCTGACGATTAAATTTAATTATACTGCATCTAGAACGCATGTTTCGTTTTTAGATGTAATTGTAATTAAAAAAAATATTGACAACACTATCTCTACAAATATTATTAAAATGCATATAATGATTTGAAGAGCAGAGCAAAAGGAACAGATAACATTTATTTTTCGTTAAGTACAGAAGCGGAGTTGATCAAATGAAAAAGTTAAAAAGATTGCAAATTTTATAAATTTAATAAGTTATTAAGTTGAGCTAGTTCTCACAGGGTGAGTTCTCCATGAGTGAGTTTTTCACTATTCAGTTACGTCTTGGTTTCGGGAAGGGAATAAACTCAACTCCTCCATTTTGACGATCTGGATAACAACTATCAGAATTGCACAGCCCCCATTGCATCGTGAATCGAAAAATTGCTGAACCGTTGTAAAATTTGCAAATATATACAATAGCTGATTCGATATCGACAGAAGCAGCTTGTCGGAGGAAAATGGCGGATGTAAACGGCACGTGGAAGTGTGTATAATAGCGCTCGCTGATTGGTCAAACGAGCGGAATGATTGACAACTGGCGAAAGGTCAATTGTTGGAGGTGAATGGGTCCACATTTTCAAAAGGGCCCCGACTTTCCTCGAAAGGTACCAAAGCAAAACTATGTGTGTCTATTTGCTCAAAGGGTGCACAATACCCAATCAACGTGCGCCAGAATCCAACCATGGTCAAATTTTAAGTGACAAGTGACTACGTTTGTGTGTACGATTAAGTTTTTTTTTTCTTTTGGGGCACCAGACAGATGCTCCCCCCCCCCCCATAAAAAAAAATTTGAAAAAGTTTTATGTGTGTATGTTTGCTTCCGATATGTTGTTATGTTGTGTTTTTTTTTATTATTTTACATTTAATTCCCCAATTAATTTTCCCCATATATATATATATATATATATATATATATATATATATATTTTTGATAAGGGGTATTTTTTTTATATCCCTAGTGTTTCTTACGTATTACTAGGTGGGAATTAATCTACCCACAACTAGTAGTCTACCATGGCTAGTGGTCATCTATTTCCTTGTGTTTGCTATTTGTGTTGTGTTGTGTTGGTGCTATTTGTCTGTTGCTATATTAGGTATATGCCTTATATTTGTGTAAAGGATGCCATTTCGTTCAAATTTTTACCAGTTGTCTTACTTTATGTCTTATCTAAATGGAAGACATGTATTTTTTAATTATTTTTATTTTATTATAGTTTAAATTAAATTTGAAATTTTGTATAAATTGAAGTGTGTTTATTTAAATATTTAGTATGCTTCAATTTATCTAATAATATTTATATTCTTAGGTCCGTCTGCCTTGAGACAGAATCTGTACGAATTTATTTGCTTGTACAGTTCCTGTCTCAATTTGGTCCGGCCTTTAATTATTTATTTTAATTAAAAGTAAAAAAAAAAAGTTCCAAATTGTTTAAGTTTTAAGTTCCCTTAAATGGGAGCCATGTCTATTACGTGAGATAGACATGGCAGGTAAAGTATGGATGTAGTATCCAGAGAAAAAAGGTGTGCATTAACATATTAAACTTTAATTAAATTTATGGGTGATATTTTCCAAACTCTGCCACAGGCCTGCTCACTTCGCGTAGCGCCATGTGATTTAGCCCCATGGTGTCCTCATGTGTACTTTCCCCTCACATGATTTATAATAATAGTAATAATAATAATAATATAATTTTTTTAAATAATTTTTCACTTATAAAATTAGTGAATCACTATAAATGTCATTTTAAACATTTGCATAAATTTACCATAAAGCATCTTAAATGCTGTATATTGTCATTCGGTCATGTAAAGAATTAATCGTGATAAGCATTCATTTTATACATGTAAAGTGACATTCGGTCATGTAAAATCCTTGTGAGTTTTACTCGCCGCAATGTAATGCCTTGTGAGTTTTACTCGCCTATTGACTTCTAGCAGTTTGCTGGCTGTGATAAAAGTAAAATTTTCACACAAGTTATATTTGTCCTGTAATTTCTCTTATGTAATTTCTCATTTCTTATATCAAGAGACAGTTAGATTGTATTATATTAGTAATTATCTTAAAATGTTAAATTATAAAGTTAAGGGGCATTTAGCCCCTCGTTGGTTTATTTAATATTGATATTGTAGTATAATTGTATTATTGTATAGTTTAGGAGCATAAATATCTTAAAATTGGCCACTCGTCTGTCTGTACTCTAGAGTCTGTTGTCTCCTTAATGTAGGTCGTTTCTACAATTGGTTTTGTCCTGTCTGCCTTCGTCGTTGTTATTGATGCTTCGGTTGTTTCTGTTTCTTCTATTATCTCGTCATTGTCGGTTTATGTGTTCAAGTCTATTTCAAGCTTGCTGTTGTCATCCGAAGATGATTCAGATAGTTGCATTTCTTCTGTTATCTCCCTGATTTTTTTTCTTCTGCTGGTTTGTGATCTTTCTTTGCATTATTTGCCTTAAAGGTTTCTCAGTAATGGTGCTTGTCTCCTCACTATTTGAGGATTCTGAGAGGGTGGCATTTTTTCTTTTCCTCTTGACCGGTACCGGTGTGGACGTGAATGGTTTTAGTCCACTCATGTCCGTTTCATTTAAGCCGTCCATATCTAAATCTTGGTCCTCTTGTTGATCCTCAATTGGTAAGATTTCATATCGGTTACTGGTTTTAAGTGGTGTTTGAAGGATGACTCTTTTTGTTGTTCTTTCTGGCGTCTGAAAGGTATGTTCTGTCAGTGAGGTAATAGTTTCCTCTGTCCTTTCTGTTATTATGCCCGTTTCTGTCTCTGTCTCTGTCTCTATCTCTTGTTGTTGTTCTGGTTGTGTTTCAGCGTTCGTGGCCGCTTTTGCTGCATAAGTATTTGGTTGCCGCTGTGTTTGCACCATTGTGCAAGATCTGACACCATGGCCCAAAATTTTACAGCGTGGGCAGGGCCTGTGTTTATCGCACCCCCTGTACCACGACCTGCATAGAAAACCCATAATATAGAAATATGGGGTAATTTTTTTTTTGCCTCTTCTGGGTGAACTTTAATCATCCTCTCTCCATTCTTTTCATTGGCGTATCCATAGCAGTTAGGTTTTTTCTCTTCTACTACTTTGATTTTGTTCACTGTCTTTAACTTTTCAAACATGACTGTTGATGAGATCTCCATTGGAAGACCCTAAATAAACACGTCCGTGTTTTTCGGTTCGATGTCTCTAATTATGGGATCAGTTTGAGTAATCTTCATACGCTGTCCACAAATTGTCATTTCTGATTGTTGGAGTATCATTCTATGGTCTTTTGGGTATAATATATATTTATATCTACCCCCATATTGGAGCGCGTCTATCCTATCCAAGTCTACCCCCAGTAGTTGGAGCTCTGTCAAAACTTCTGTCTGACGCGGGAAGGTTGTGTTTTTTCAAAGTCCAGCGTCTGACAGCCCTCCGTATGATATATCAGTAGTTTCTGATTCCGGGCTCGCCTGTAACCTCCGTGTTAAAGAATTCCCCGATTTTGAATTTATACTTCTCCATTTTGTCTGTTTGTAGGATCTACCTTGTCAAGTATTAGGATATAAGAAAATGGTGCAAAATATTTCAAATAACAAAAAGAGTGCAGAACAAAAGGATTATAGTATAAGAAAAATTACAAAATTGCGCTTAATAATAATTTCTGTGGAATCAGTAGTATAGATAACCTATCTACTGGGTCCCTCGTGAGTATTACACATAGCGAGAACAATTACCTTTTCTTGTTGTAAATTGGTAATCCTTTTAAGTTTTAGACATGGTGGGGTGGGGTCCGTACACCGCCTTCCCCCGATCTGGCCTTGATGATTAATGAGCTTACTAATATTAAATGCGGATACACCCCCACTCACCCAGTTTTATGTGCCATGAAGCCAAGTGCAATTAGGGTCTCTAATAATCTGCATGGCTTCCAAAAGTGTTGCACCAGAACTCATTTCAGAATAGTACGATAAATCAGACCCCACACCTATACTGTTGCCGATGGACGTTTTGGATCCTATATCATCTATTCATTAAAACGGGCAATTGTGCAGAAATATTCGTCCGCTAAACATCGATGAACATTTTAGACATATATACGTATTTTTCGCGGCTGTTTAGTTAAGGTCGGATGAAAGGTCCTTTCAGAGATATGTACATAACATTTCTGGATCAAATCCAAAAGATTCACAACGTGTAAATCCATATAGAATAAGACAACTCTTCCTCCTGTCACGATTTAAAATTTCAAGGTTACATTCAGCTATTCTATTAGATTCAGTAACCAATCAGATGTGACTTCTGCACCTTCGTGGTCATTTGAAAGGTTTGATTGCTTTGGTCATGTGACTCAAGTCGCGCTTCCGTAAACGTTTCACGTGTCTGTCATGTGCTTAAGGAAGCAAGCATCTATATATATAGTGATTTTCGTTTAATTTTTTTTATTGGAATTCGTTTAAAAAATTGAGGATAATTGAGGATAATTTTTGAAGAGTTGAGTATGATGACCAAAGCAACCGAAACTTTCAAGTGAGCCAATAACTGTTTCTAGATAGTATATATATGAACAGTTGTCAGAATATTATGAGACGATTGACACTCAGAAATAAAATTAAAGAAATAAAACTGGAGATTGAGTCGGTGAAGAATGAACATCAGTGAGAATTTATTTATATAGAGGTACAAAGCTAAGAGACTACTTCGAACGTGAAAATTAGGCATGCTCTGTGTCCAAATGCGGGGGGGGGGGGGGGGGAAACAAACACAATCGGAATACTTCTCTTTTTTTGCTCCTACGCATATTATGTATAACCAGAACCATATGGAAATGCGGAAACTCCTTACTTTACATCAAATGTCATACACATGACTGTAATTAACTATCCTGTACTCAAGGGCAACTATTGAGTATAATTGTTTCGGGCGTGAGTCACGACTTCTTTTACAATGATTCAACTTTTGAACAAATTTTTGAGTATTCATCATTTTATACAGAAATTAAGATTTAATATTAAATGTTAAGCGCGACTAAATTTTCCGTCGATCAAACAAGGTAATTCAATGTTAGTAAAAAAAAAATATTGGATTATTACGATTTTTAGTTACTTGCTAACAGTGCAGGAAAATTCTAACTCTAGTTATCAAAATTCAACAATTTTCAAAAAGGGCCACGGTTGTCTAAGTGGTATAACACTCGACTTTACAGATCTCTGGCATTTCACCTCTGTCCGCATTTATTCTAGACTCAGCTTAACCTTAGTGTGTGACAAAGGTTTCTAGTAGTTTCCGGCAGGTCGATTTTTTTTTCCGACTTTTCCCCAGGTTCTTCTTCCACTAAATATATTATATGTATAGCCTGTCGTGTGTTTAAACAGATTTAAACAAAAAAAAAAAAACATTACAAAACGTTCACAGTTTTATTATCATAAAAATTATAATTTGAGACAACAGTATAACTATTTTGAATTAGGCTATCGTTTCGACTTGTAACCATACTTTTTGATTCCAAACTAACCATGCATTGTTTCCGGCTGCTTGAAAATGAATAGCGTAATTATGAGTACTCGTTTTCTAATCATGTAATATTTTCTAAACTTAAATATGTATAGTACACGCAATTGCTCTGCCTGTTGCATTGTTAAAGGTTGATATGGTTTGTAGTTACTTCCGTGTTTTTACACTGCAGCTGATGTATTCTGACGTCAATAACTCTTCCTACAACGTTGATGTCAAATAACTTTCAGCTCCGCCATTTTAATATTCGGATAAAAGCTACGGACAGGACCTTTTTCAAAGATACATATCAATCAGCGATCACTGTTAACATCAATACTGATCTGTTTACAACACGGCATTGAAAATCGTGAAACTTTATCTTACAAATAAAGACTATTTATAATGTTTTGTAAATTTAAAGTAAAAACTATATTTACTGTCTCTTGAGGCCACGATAAACATTTATGTGTTTCTCAGTACTTTATAGACTTGGCTAGTGTACTTTGCTACTATCTGGTTCATCTCACCATCTACTACAGACTTTTAAAAAAAGTTATAAAACACAGCTACTCTGATCATCCTTAGAGTAACAAGAACTGAGCAAGTTTCCCCCCTCCTCTGCATTGCACCTCCACTGGATACCAGTTCGCTCTACAATATAAAAAGAAATATGATCTCTTTGTTTCATTTTGGTTGCCTGCCTCATCCCCAAAATAACTACTAGAACTCGCCTGCGTGAATACGTAGTCGTGATACTTCTTCTCTTCGTCTGACACTGGTATTATTGTAGCTATCAAATCCATATCCTGCGAGAAAATTGCTACACAACATGTCCCAGCTACCTGGAATATATTTACTGGGTTTCTTGGACCAGCTACCTGGAATAAATTACCTCATGAACTTTGACCTACGACACTTCAACAGTCCTCTAAAAGCTCACCTATTATACCGCTAGAACAGATTTGACTTCACAATGTTTCTTTACTCTTAATTTTGTTCAGCGTTCATTTTATTTGTAGTTCGAATGCGTTTGTTTTTAATCCGTCCAGCGCGCGCTCCTTTGTGTGTATGTGTATCTGCTCATATTTTAAAGCGCTAAGAGCTTTTAAAGTTTAATTTTTGAACCAAGTCCTCATTATTATTATTATTATTATTATTATTATTATCATTATTATTATTATTATTATTATTATTATTATTATTATCATTATTATTATCATTATTATTATTATTATTATTATTATTATTATTATTATCATCATTATTATTATTATTATTATTATTATTATTATTATTATCATTATTATTATTATTATTATTATTGTTATTATTATTATTATTATTATTATTATTATTATTATTATTATTGTTGTTATTTAATTGTTATTTGAAATTGCTATTAATGTTGTAATTTTATTATGTTTTGATTATCATCTAGTCATACGTCTAACTGGTATTAACATAAATGATCAGTTTTGTGATAATTTAATTATTGACAGATATGTTAATGTTAATGTTCCAAGACTATTCAATTCAAATGTGGTATTTCAAAATGTCTGTAAATGCCCTCAAGTTTCATCCAAACTATTGCTAAACATAACGATACCAATGATCCATCTATCCATTCAAGAATGGTAACATATATAAAGGTGCCATAAATATAATGATACAGAGACAGATGTTAAGTACCCTTTTCATATTTTTTATACTAAGGCGTATTTTTCATTTATGGACACAAAATTCTTTCCATATAAGCTATGTTTTATTAATAATATCTTTGTTGTTTTTTTCGGCGTTGTTACTTTTGTCAGATTGATAATACTTAAAATAACTAAAACAATGTCAGAACTTCCAAAGATAACAAAAAGTCATACGTCTGCCTTAATACTAGTCTCATTCAATGTCGACAGCTGGGATGTCATTTCAACTTTTATCGGGGGGTGGGGGGTGGGTGGCAAAACTTGATTCATGGTGGTGGGCAAAACTTGTTTCAGATGGGGTGGGGGAGGGCAACGTATATAGGCGAAAACAATTTCACAGAAATGCAAATGCATGTACGTCTCTGGTCGACAGCGATCTGTCATATAAAAAAGCGTTGTATGCTGGTGCTCTTGCCATTGATTAATGGTACAATTCGAATTTATCACCTTCGTGTCAGATTCGCGTCTTCTATGTGCAATTCAACCTTGACTAGATTATTCTGCTTTTTTATGGTATCTGATGCATTCCATAAGAACTTGGTTAGAAATTTGTAGCAGATGATAGCAATGTTCTGGCATCAATGTTCAATGACACATCTGCAGTACCTGTAATGCCTAATGATAATATAGCTGCTCACAGTTTCCTTTGCATTTCTAATTGGTTCAATTGTATATGTAACGTTTACACCGTACCTTACGATTTCATGTCTTTTCATAAAATTTCCCCAGCGTCTTGCTACCAGCAGTTATTCAAATTTCGTTTTCTTCTTTAAGCCGATTCCAAATACGTTAATCGGTTCCTTGTAAATCCTCTTGAAAGGAACACAGGTTCCTAGCATTGAAAAGAACTGTTCAAAACGTTTCTTTGCTACAGGGTTTCCGTTTCCGTCCCACATCGATCGTACAATCCTATATTACGTATGTGTACATGTATGGTATTAACTTTTCATTACACGGGCTATTTGAATTTGTATTTTTTAAATTGCCAAGTTTAAATGAATTTTAATGATTACAGAAGAGTTTGATTGTGACTATGGATTATTTCGGATAATCTGTAATTTTTTCATTTAATTTTCATTACAACGTTGGCATATCATGATATGTGCAAACATCATGTGATAATTGTTTTACATTGTGTAAAACACACGTAGGTTTTAAAAGTTCCTAACACATACGCCTGCCCACACGCGCGCACACACACACACACACACACACACACACACACACACACACGCAAACATACAGTAGACTTTTAACAGTTTGCCATGATGACTGACGCAGCTATTTCATTTTTTTCCGTTTATGGGGATTTCATTCACTGTTGTCGCGTGTCATGAAAGTTTTCTTTGCGACGGAGGGATCGCATCAACATTTGTATTCAGATATTCATAATGCATTTTGATAGCGATATAGTTGGTATAAGCAGGCCTTAATTCGTGGTGTAGTACATACCAAATTGAGTTGAAATAGATGCATAAAAGCTACATTAAAATACATAAAGCTCGCACCGAAATACGCCATGTCCCATTCTTAAAACTAGAAATGAATATAAAAGCCTATGTCAAAAGCAATTAGATTTTAAAAATAGTCTTATTTTAGAATCAATAAACTCCTTGTCGTAGGGAACGTTCACAAAGAACCCAAGACTGAATGAAAATAAATATTTTCCCAGCTGCTGTTTGTGTAAGAATCAAGATTATTCAGCAGATAGTTACTTAAATTCCGGTTTCTGTGCCGCAATAACGTTTTATAAGAGGGTCCTTTGAATCACTATTCAGTTTTATTCCGGTTCAGCATTGCGTCGCATGCGTCAGCACGTAAAGTAAGTCCATTTATTCAAACGATGGATTTCCAAACCTTTGTGTAAAATAAATCTAGAAAAAAAAAAAAAATGATAAGCTGACAGAAAATGTTACATGTCATGCGCACATATGCATTCTTACGGCTATATTTCTGTCTTTTGCCATTTGAAAACAACTCTAAACGAAATTTTAATCCGTGTCAGCATATTATTTCAATTTCACCGTACTGTATATCTAGGAACAAAAAGAAAACCAGGTGTAATATTCAAGCCCACGCACTTGCTTTTTATTCCTTACATTAGAAAGGTACAGGCGCCTGTTACATCGATAAACAAAGTTAATCCAAGTATTTTTTAAGGATAAATCGGTGCAAATTATCATTCGGTTAATATGAAATTGCAGTAATTGTACTCCGGACTTTATTTATCCAGATAATACATACAATTCAGCCTGATTATGTTTCATCATGAAACCTAAATATTGCACTTTAAAACTGTCAAATAAAATATCCCCGTGGTTGACATATTCTTAATTTGTCCTGACACAAGATGGTAAGTATTTGAAGTATTGTTCAAATACGTGTTGCCTTTTTCTTGGTCTGTAGTGTTCGGTCACGGTTCTGCGCTAAACAGGATTGTTGATAAGATCACCAGCTTTATTTTAGCTTATTTGTTTGAGGACCTTGTTCGTTTGTGTTCAAAATGTTTACGAATTCACTTAATACAATATCCAGGACCAAATGAAAGTCATATATATATATATATATATATATATATATATATATATATATATATATATATATATATATATATATATATATATATATATATATATATGTATATATATATATGTATATATATATATATGTATGTATGTGTGTATGTGTGTGTGTGTGTGTGTGTGAGAGAGAGAGAGAGAGAGAGAGAGAGAGAGAGAGAGAGAGAGAGAGAGAGGAAGAGGGAGAGAGGAAGACTTGGATATGTGTTTTACCATCTTTAGTTTAAGTGATGTCGCCATAGAAACCAATTACTAGAGTATGACGATCTTGCCAAACAAATGCAAGTGTAACGATATTTTTGCTGTAGCGTTTTATGCAGAAAAAGTAGTAGTACCCACATATATCATGCATTCTCATCAGTTCAGATCTTGTTGTATTATGTATTGTATTGTGTATTGTATTGTCTATGGTGTGGAGGAAACTACGATGTGTACAGACATGCACCTAGAACAATCAAAAGGAACATTTGTCCCCCCCAAAATGTAGCAAATAAATCCACCCCAAAAATGTAGCAAATAAATCCCCCCAAAATGTAGCAAATAAATCCACCCCAAAATGTAGCAAATAAATCCACCCCAAAATGTAGCAAATAAATCCCCCCCAAAATGTAGCAAATAAATCCACCCCTAAATGTAGCAAATAAATCCCCCCCCAAAATGTAGCAAATAAATCCACCCCAAAATGTAGCAAATAAATCCCCATATTTTGCTCGTTAGTGAGTCATATGTGCATAAAACATACCCTTTACAACTCGTCCAAGATATATATATAACCCTGCACATATTTCAAAATGGGGATGGAAAGAAAAACTGAAACGTTGCAAAGAAAACATGTAAATTGGTGTACTATCCATGCTTTCTGTACCAAAACAAAGCTTTTTTTTTATTACATTACCAAGTGAAAACACTTTACCATTGTCATAAAATCCTGTGAACGCCCGGTAAAAATATCTCATATGCACAGATCATTTTCATGTATTGTCCTAATTGCCAATCTAAATAATTTTTAAAGGGATATAACTGCAATTCATCTTCCTGTCCTGCGTTTGAAGGCTGTTGTACATAATGCAAATGTGGCTCATTGCATAGAAACTAAGATACTATTATCACTTATAGGACAGACAGAGCGAAAAGTACAAAAATTTAAAAACTGGAAGATATATAATATTTGCAAGGAGGTCGATCAGATCTGTAAATACAGAGACTGCTGAAGAAATAATATTTAACTCGATGAATGTAGCCTGGAAATATTTTGATATTAAACCGTATTCGTTCAGCGGGTCGCAGAAAATATAACCAAATCTGCTTGTTCGAAAGAAAATGAAAACAAGAAGAGTTGTTTAAAAATGATAGATAAAGGGCCATAAATCCATTCAGGAGATGGAACGATGTTAGAGTTATCTCTCATGGTAATTAATTCTTCAGATCGGTAGAGTTTTACATTTTATAAAAAAAAAAAGTTTTTATTTATTAATGAAAAAATGCTTTTGTTTGTTTTATAAAAAATATTACCCTCAGGTCTCTAAATTTGTCATGTTTCTTGCTTTAATTAAATTTTATCAGCGATAACAATGAAGAAAAAAGAAAAACATACAAGGCATCCTAATTGCGTGAGCATTTTGATTTTCAAGAATTAGTTAGCTTGTATAGCATATAACCCGACTTAGTATTGAGGTTCCACCCAATAATTATCGATCTTCAGCAAACAAACATACACTCACACAATGTCACATAAGTTAGTTAAAACTGCATGTTCTGCCGTCGTATATATGTATCTTCAGAACCTTCTAAAATGCCGTTAATATATATATATATATATATATATATATATATATATATATATATATATATATATATATATATATATATATATATATATATATGCCCTCTGAACCTTCAAATATGTCGTTTATCAATATATATGCGCCCATTGAAACTTCTAGGATAACGCTTGATAATCTAGGGGTTCTCAAGAAGGTTGTGTATATATGTTTTTATTAAAATATATATTTATTTATAACGAACTATGAAAATATCAATGCTATTATTTCTTCAATTACAAATTTTAAAAAAACGACGGTATCAGATGAATTAAATCCTAAAAATAATTCTGAGTTCGAATACTTGCAAGAGTTTAAATCCTGAGATAGATATACACTACCATTAGAATATAAGTCCCTAAAACAAAGTCAACAATTAATGCTCGTTTTGTTAGTCGCAGGAATGGAAATAGATGTATCGAATTTTGTATGTCTTTCTCACGCGATTGAAACAAATTAGATCAGAATTATCTGGTCTGGTTCCCTGCTTAGTATGCTCCCATACGCTGCACTCCACTATAGCGGAGTGCAACGCATGGGAGCATACTAAGCAGGGAACCAGACTAAGAATTATCTCGCAAATATGAAACAAATAAGCACTATTAATGCACGCGTAAGACAACTAAAAAGGTATATGGTTAGTGAAAATAAAAGTAGCAGCCTTTCCAAAAACTTTAAAGTGAAAATACTAGTTTCGCGAAAAAGTAAAGTATCCGTCAGTCACTGTTAACGAAAAGTCTTGATGGCATTTTCAAGTATCGTTTGGCTCATATAAACCTTCACGTTAAGGTTTCGTGTTGAGATTCAAGTATAGATTTTCCGCCTTAAGTCAAGCAAGTTGGAGCTTTAGTCAGTAAGTATGAAATGTGTTATTGATACTAACGGATTTTGACATCGTAGAGAGACATGATTTTAATAGGATTTTGTACAATCAAATATCCAGGAGGTACTCGAGGGGTGAATGTATACAGAATATACCAAGAGGATGCAATCCCATGATTGGATAATTCAGTCTGATAACGTCCATCAATTACATCACGTACAAGACTGACTGCGAGCATTAATGTTATATTTTCGATTCCCGGTGATATATGTATACCACCACCATATGGAGCATTGTATTGGAGAATACCTGCTGAAGGATTCATTTCTCTCCATGCTTCAAATATTGTAGAAACAAACTCATCGACGAGAATGTTGATAGATTTTCTTAGTTGGATAGTTTCAAATTCTGGAATATGAAATCTTGTAGTTGTTCTTCGTTGATCGTATAGTGTTTCAGAATTGTTTAAGGATTATTGTGCGGGCTTTTCCGTGGTAATCAGCAAATTCATTTTCGAAGCGATTGATATTCAAAAATGACAGTGTTATTTATGTATTAAAAATCTGGTATAACCTGATTTAGATGTTGCATCTTTGTAATTATTTCTTGCATTATAACATCATTATAGTATTGTGTAGCGCTGGAAAATAAATTTTGCAATCGATTTTATGATTGTCTAGACTCGGAAATAATAGGTTCGGAAAACGATCTGATACATTGTTTATTGACAATCGGATTTAATTTATCATAATGGGTTTATAAATCACTTATTACTGGAAAAATTCCAAGGATATTTTCTTCGAAAATCCGGTTCATTTATTAATTTTTACTGTAGTAGAAAAATCATCTTGTTGTGGTTCTGGCGGACCTTGATAAACAGGTGGGATTTCACGCCATCCTAACACTGATCTGATCGATGATTGATAGATATCGATATCGGATGGACCGTTATTACAATTTTTGATTCTTTTATTTATTCGATTTGATAACAGCCTTGGTTTAGTTTCATTTGCAAACACAAGAAAAATATTCGCCTGTAATCTACCAAACGATTTTGATATAATATTCTGTCAATTATGATACACTCGTAATTGAGCAAGCGCAATTTCCTTTACTGGAAGTGCAATTGGAAAGTTGAAGCTAAATTCAGGGTTAGTGGAACTTATTGATATCATTATTGTTTTCGGTGGAGTTGTATTAATGACGATCTATTGCAGTAGTTCTTGCGACGAAGACGACATTTTTATTATTATTATTATTATTTTTATTATTATTATTATTATTATTTTTATTATTATTATTATTATTATTATTATTATTATTATTATTTTTATTATTATTATTATTATTATTATTATTATTATTATTATTATTATTATTATTATTATTTTCTAAAACAGACGTAGTAACGTCTCTTCTCTTATGTGAACTCGCTATCGGATATTATTCCGTCGGTAAGACCTGATGATATCAGTGAGGACGATTTGGAATATGCTGGCGTCTATGTGTGTAATTTTATAATGTACTCGTGTATTTTTTTATTTATTTTTTTGATGCACGTGGATATTATTGTTACAGCTGAAACACAAACTGTTATAACAGCTACAACAGATGACACTGAATACACAATTATATTATCGACAACTATACGTCTGCGATACTGTTTTACTTTCAGTTTAATCTCATCAACGCTTTTTTTTTTAGTTTGAATTGCAAATCACACACTTGGTTGTAACTGTACTGTTGTGCGTTGATTGGAAAGCTCATTATTTAATTAGGTGGTAGTTTTGCGATAAATTCTTTTTGAAATATTTCAATATTTTTTCCATCAATCATTATATAGCGCTGTAAAAAAATCCCTAATTCCATTACTAACAACAATAACCCTAACATCAGCGTTATATGTTGTATCAACCGTTTTTATTTCTTTCTTCAAGTTCGCCTTCTACTTCAATAAACGCTTCAGCGGGTGCAAAATATCTTTTTGTATCCTGAATTTGTAGTTAATTTCGACTACGCTTTTATTGGATCTCGTGCTTTATAAGAATAATACTGATAATTGCGTCTATATCAAATGCTGGTTGGTTCAGATACACGTTTAAATATTTGATAATAATTGTTATCGTCTAACACGAAAAACACTTTCTGCTATCGGACTTACATTTATATTTGTTTCTGCTTCACCAGCCAGTTCTGCTAGTTTCTGATTTGCGGCTTGATTTATTATTTTACTGACACTTACAGGCATGACTACGGTACTGGATACTTTTACTGGCTGTGATTTTCGTCGTATTAATTGTGCCAGTCTATCTTTGATAGCCGAGAACGCCTTATTGGCAAAGTTACCAATAGCACCAGACGCTTTTATGGACAATGTCAATAGCTTTCATTGATAATTGTTTTACAATCGGTATTGCTTTTGGGAAATCCATATAAATAAACCTGAAGAACATCACGCAGTCCATCTGCGTAAGTTGCTTTATAGGTTGGCAATCGTGAGTTTATCACCTTGACCATTACGGGTCATCGCTGAGCATTGTGTATACTCATCTTAATTATTTTTTAAAATTCTAATCACTGTAATAACCATCAATGATTTTATTAATGCTAATGTCATTGATACCATCTCTAAAATAATCGTTGACAATTACCAGCAGCTTAATTAATTATTGCTCGTTTTCCCCTATGAGAATTTCTAGTAACAATTTGTCATTGAATCATTGTTAGGACAGGCAATAATATCACTTCCTTTAGCACCTGAACCAATACCATATCTAATAGCATCACGAGGATCATCTGGGACGTAATATTCTTCTTGATATTGTTCTGTAAAAACTTTTTTTCTCCATTTTTGTTAAAGTTCTCAAAGTCTGGATCACTCTAACACTCACCTTATTATGGCGACTTTTATATATCACCTAACGAAAATATCATCAAGTTAACTTTTGAGGTTCTTATATTATTTTATATTACTATCAAACACAGCTTGTAACTTATTAGATGAATAATTAGATGCATTGGCAGTGTAATGAATTAATTGATCCTAATCGATATATTTAATTGTTTCATAAGGTCCGGGTCTATATTTTTAGTTTATGTTTTTCTGATGTTTTCGTTCTTTTCTTTTGTCCTTCTATTTCTTGCTGTTTTTGTTCTTGATATTGACCATACACCAACTTTACAGCATTCATATATTATAAATATGATGCATTTGTTGTGTAGATTAGACTTGTGTTAGTTTTAATTTTATAAAACACATCAGCCCTGCGTTGTCAACTGGAAATATATTTGTATGATCTGGGTTAGACAATTCTTTTCTCATTTCATAGAGTGTAACAACAGAAGCTGCAAATTTATTTGAATCAGTTTTATCGATTAATTTTAAAGCTTCTTCATTAACTTTATTACGCAATTCTTCGACCATTCATCGATTGTTTCTCTTTAGTAACAGGGGTTTCTTGTTGAGACATTTAACTAGTTAGATCATGTAAACATCTTAATGTTTCATTAGTTCTTTTAGCTATTTTTTTTTAAGTTTAGGAAGAATAGGTTTAGTTGTTTCAGTAATAGGTCTGAATAATTGTTTAGAACTTAGATTTGGCTGGTGGATAAGATATAATTAAAACGCTCATGATATTAAAACATCATATAGTCACGTTGAGGTTACCTCGACTCAGTTAAACAAATTACAATCAAATCTTGCACTAAGTGCGTAATAAAGATAACATTAAAAACGATCAAATTGCTAGTGGTAGTCATAACAAATTATCACTAACAGAACCTCAGCTTCAAAATATTTATAAAGCTTTGGAATCAAAAACAGGAGTTCAACTACATCTTTCTTAGAGTTCCATTAAGAACTCAATAAAAACAGGTTGTATCAAAATTAACCAAGCTATCTCATAGAGTCGTGCACTGCAATTCAAGTAACCGCTATCGTTTTAAACCGATCTTAGATAATAATGTTTGATATTTATGGAAGATCTTCCTCTAAGCAAAAAAAAACCAACGGAATACCACACGAAAATATAAATAAAATCATTATTGATGAAATATCAGAAGTATTAAATCTTACAATGATCAAAACGAATTCATTGTATTTCAAGATAAGCAAGGAAAATTAAAAACGAGTAATCTTTAATTGCAAGATAGTATCGTCAAAATTAATGGGGTAACCGAAAATAGCATAGCTGTGTTTGATAGTAATATAAAAATAACCACGTGTTGTTATGTCAACGATATTAGATAATATTCGAAATCAAGTCCAAAAATCCAGTGAAACAATGTCTGGTTCTCTCAGTATGACTAATAATAACATTAATGGTCTTGGATAACCAAAATGAAACGATGACGCTGCAACGAAGAAATACATTGATGATAGAGACTTTCCAATGATGAACTCATTAACGACAATCAGTAATGGAGTAATCATTTTTTTTTATCTGATTATACTGCTAAAATAAATACGTTCTGGACTTTTCGTAGAAACATTCATAGAAACATTAACGAGTTTTTCGGAAGTCCATCAGTCATCGATATTAAACTCGTTGACAAAAAAAAATATCACCTACAACGTAGTATATACGGTAGCATCTGAATCAGTATTGTGGTCACATCCTAATAAATGAAATAAACGCCGCGCTGAAGTTATCTGTATATGCAGGTTGTCAGGTTGCTCCGTGTGTGTGTATCGTGACTATAAAGGAAGGCCAGAATAAGAAATATGCCTGACAGTAGTTATCTCCCTTCATCTGTTTCTTTCTAACAATATTGAAATGTAAAATTTTGTTTATATTTTTTGGAAAACGCCGACCTGGTTACATTATTTGTGACATATTGTACCGAATTTGGGTGAATATCAAAATACTTGCAGACTGCAATTTTAGATTGAAATATTATTTCTTCACTGGTATCTATATTTACAGACTTAAACCGTCTACTTGCAAATGTTTTCTGCAACCCAGTTTCACCAAATTTTGCAATTTTCGCTGTGTATCAGCTCGTAAATTAATCAATGAGTTACCTTTATGATTAGAATTAATATGATCAATCACAATACCTTTTTCGACAGCTCCGTAATAACATTTGTAAATGCCTTTTTGACAAAGATATCTTTCTTCCAGCAGTATATCTAACATAACCAACATTTTCAACAATGTCAACTTTTTTGTAGTCGACAATTCCTGATGATACCATCACGAGATGCTTCGTAATTCTTGATGATTGGATGATTCACAAACTTGCTTTGCTTCATTATAATATAATATATTATTATATATATATATAATAATATTTTTATTTGTCTAAATCATTTTCGAAGGGAACTTCGATTGAAATTATTGATCACAAGGCGCATGCATGGACTAATGTGGTAAGGATCATCGTTCGGGATGAAATATGCGCAGTATATAAAGATATATTAAAAATAATTCTCTAATGGTTGTTGACCCAAAAAACTGCTTTGACGACGTGCGGTGATCGATCAACTGCTATCTTTTGTTTGATTGTCTACACACGAATGGCTGAGAGGTTTTATAGATTATTATGAAGAAATCACTGATGATCATAGAGCGCTTAATCCAGAATTAAGAGAGTTTAAGAAATTAATCAGACAGACTACAACCGAATAAAGTTCAGTGTTAACTAATGCTTTAAAAAATTTCAAAAACAAGTATAAACGATTTTTGGAATTTATGGAGGCCAGAAGACATGACAGTTGCAAGTAGAAAGATAGTAATTGATTAACTTCAACAACAATTATTTTTGTTACAGAAGGAAACATTTTAAATATACCTGTACTAGTGTGTTATCATCTAGCAGATACGAGCAAACAGAATAAAACAGTTGATATATCAGGATAGCCGATAAAACGAAATCTTGTGTTAAATGATATTGTTTTAGTTCCTGTCAATGTTGTTGAGAGCACATAGAAGAATAATACTGGCATATAATAAACAAATTAGCTAACTGTAAACAGAGTGAAAAAAATAAACGCGACCTTGATCGTGACGCTGAATTTATTATGATATTAAAACAAGGACAGAATAGGTAGTGTGCAAGTTGTAACACAATAATGTTGTGGCAATATTCAAATAATGATCCACGATAATTTACCTCAGAAATGATAATAGTCTTGGTCAAACACGCGAAAATGTAATGCTGACCTGTTTTGAGTGTAACTGAAGTCGAGACGCCAGTTAAGTGAAGACGTTGGTAATTGTGTATCGTGAGGAATTATTTTTAATTATTCACGTACAAATCCTTTTTGTGGAGCAGTTGTATCAAATCTGTATATTGCAGGTCTACCCGTGGATCTTAACGCACCTGAAAATGTGTAGTTACACTTCAAATAGGATCAGTCGCTCTTTTTTGTTTACCACATTCATGTTCACCACCACGTTCATATAAATATCATATGGTCACATTGCCTAATACTGGTTGTTTTGAAAAATCATGTCTTTGTGTTAGTTGTTTTGAAAAATCATGTATTTGTGTTAGTTGTTTTGAAAAATCATGTCTTTGTGTTAGTTGTTTTGAAAAATCATGTCTTTGTGTTAGTTGTTTTGAAAAATCATGTCTTTGTGTTAGTTGTTTTGAAAAATCATGTCTTTGTGTTAGTTGTTTTGAAAAATCATGTCTTTGTGTTAGTTGTTTTGAAAAATCATGTCTTTGTGTTGGTATTTGTGATTGCGTGTGTTAGTTTTTAAAGAAATTGAAAGAGTAACCTCATTATTTAATGCCGCTAGTACACTTGGTAGTGTTGTAACACATTCACGAGATCTCATATCATTTTGAACTATTTCCTTATCATATTGATATCTAAATGACCGCACAGCAAATTGTTCGATTAAATCGTTCAACGATTGCGTGATCAAGATGAATTGCAGTATCTCCAGGTTTTGGTTGATCTCCTTCGTCAAGTCTGGTTGCAGGACCACAATAATTATATCCAGAAAGGTGTTTTTCTCCTTGGTATTTATCCTATGGAGTTCCTGGAAATTTTGACAATAATGTAGCAATATCACCGCCATCTTCATGTTGATTTTTAGGTAAAAGGGACTTTTTTCTGTTACATAATACAGATTTTCACCATATGCTATTTTTCCATTTTTGTGTTGTAACTGTGGCTAAATCAATGATTGGAGTTTTAACTCGACACTGTAAACAATATAACTTCATATATTTATAATAAGGAAGTTATTGATTTTTCAGCAACAAAGAAACAAGAACTGATAATACATATATCCGTCTGGTTCTGGTAAAACGCAATGCTTACTTAATCTAATAATAAGATGTCTCAAGTTGGATAAATTATATTTTGTAGCTCCGTCATTTGATGATCAGAGATGTTACGATGTGCTTCAAGATTTTGGTGAAGAAGCAAAACTAAAAGATGAAGAAGGTGATGACATTATTGATTTTATCATCGATGTTGATGAAGCGCCGATTGTTAGATGGTTTTGTTAATAACGTAGTTGTCTACGATGATGTACTGCTGGACTAACAATCAAGAATATTTTCTTGAGGCAGACATAAAAGTACTGATATAATTGATATAACTCAGCAATACAAGCATATACCTAAAGTGATCGGAGAAAACTGTAATATTTTGGTTGTATTTAGTAGAGTTGATACACATACACTTAGAAATAGCCATCAGACTTGGTGTTCAAGGGCTATGGACATGACTAGGTTAAAAAACTTCTTTCCACGTAAGCAAGCTACCTCACATGGATTTATAATGATAAATTTATATGATCGTAGGTCGCGATATCGTATAGGTCTTGACAAAATGTTTGGCTAAGAATAGGTCGTGATATCGTATAGGTCTTGACAAAATGTTTGCTTAAGAATAGGTCGTGATATCGTATAGGTCTTGACAAAATGTTTGGCTAAGAATAGGTCGCGATATCGTATAGGTCTTGACAAAATGTTTGGTTAAGAATAGGTCGCGATATCGTATAGGTCTTGACAAAATGTTTGGCTAAGAATAGGTCGCGATATCGTATAGGTCTTGACAAAATGTTTGCTTAAGAATAGGTCGCGATATCGTATAGGTCTTGACAAAATGTTTGGCTAAGAATAGGTCGCGATATCGTATAGGTCTTGACAAAATGTTTGGCTAAGAATAGGTCGCGATATCGTATAGGTCTTGACAAAATGTTTGGTCAAGAATAGGTCGCGATATCGTATAGGTCTTGACAAAATGTTTGGTTAAGAATAGGTCGCGATATCGTATAGGTCTTGACAAAATGTTTGGTTAAGAAATAGCAGTTAGTCTGATATAATATTGATTTAATTATTCACACATTTACAGCAGCAGATAGGGTGAACACGATCTCAATGAAAAGTCCGGAATATAAACAGAACACGCATACAAAATTTGAAGAAAAAAAAGTAACAAAAGTGAACTAACCAAATTAAAGGAACTCTCGGTAAGTTAGAAACTTCGGTTTGGCGTTATTGATCGTTATTGATCGTGTATTTTTCATTTTCGTTATAGGCTTTTTCAAGTAAAAGACATTTCAGCAAACAGGTCTGTTTACCCTGCCTGCTACTGTTTTGCTCTTTATTTATTTATTTATTTATTTATTTATTTATTTATTTATTTATTATTATTATTATTATTATTATTATTATTATTATTATTATTATTATTATTATTATTATTATTATTATACAATGGCAGCAGTATCTCTAATGTCGCTAGAGGAATACCTAACTCACGATATGATGGGAAAGGATAATTTTCTCTTTCACTATCTGCTATGTTTGACGCTTACTAACTGGCTAGTTTTTAGAGTTGACGTACGAGTCATCTGTACGAGTAAGGGACATTAAATATGTTCTCGGAACGACCTATAGATCGTGTTCATCGCGGTGCCTACATTTCTCTGCTGTAATTATTTCGAAGATAAATCTATTATCGCTATATTTTATGTGTCTACCTACCAGCCTTTGTTTGAAATGAACGTGGCGGTTAGCTCTTGATATTTTTTAACTTCTTCAAAATAACTGACAAGTTTTAACCAAATGTCACAGGAAGCAGTCTAGCTCCAAACCATGCGTGGGTTTTGTACAGATGGTGCCAGTCCGTTTTCAAATACGGCCACCGATGCTAAAAATGTAAATACTTTTAAACAACCTAATTCCGAACCACTCAATACAATCTAACCAAATTTTATAGTAAGCATCTATCTAAGAATAACGGACTCTATTGTGTTTTTAAACGACGAAGATCCACCATTTAATTGGGCTGCTGATGCTACAAATGGAAGCACTGATTAATTAATTCTTAAAGATCTCTCAGTAGAATTTTTTGCCAAATTTGACGCAAAACATTCAGGCTTGCATGCGTCCGCATTTTCTCGAAAGGACTCCCATCAACTACCCTATATGAAAGGCGCTATTAAAACAAACGTTGTAACGACACCTGACAAACAGTTGAACTGAATTTGATCAAGTTCGATATGAAATATTCTCGCATAAAGGTCTTGATATTTTATATCAATTACACAAAATGTAAGTTTAATACGGTCGCAGTGACTAAAAGTACAAAAACCTAAAAAGACTTACCAGGAACCTGTGAACGGAATCCTTGCATATCGGCCTTTCCGTTTTATATTACTGATGCCAATTAATATCCAATACATCCAATATGGACACTGGAACTAAAACCCAAATAATAATAAAAAATCCCAAATTAAAAAATTGACCAAATTCTACAGAAGGCATTTTTGTATTATAATGTTTTTAATTGTTCACAAGACGATTTAGATCTGCTATCTTATATTACTGTATTCTTTAAAACAATTTAAACCTTTTTTAAAACTAATGTTGTCTTGATTTCTATAGAAACCTCTCGACTAGGGTTGGCCAATTTGAACAGTAAGAACCATTGTTAATTACTTTCTTCAGCTGTACAAATGATGCAGATATGAACAGAATTACGAGCGACGTCGTTGACTAAATTAGGGAGTGTCACCTCTGAAATCGAAACTGAATCTTTGAACGATGTTTAAACATAACATCCTGGTTATTTCAAAGAACGGTTTATATCAGATAGCTTTCATAATAAATGATTTCCTTCCTTCTAAACGTTAGCTAGATTGTAAGCATGGTAAATTTATGAAAGTAGTCTGGCATTAATGATGACAGCATGTCGATTAGAAATATCGACCCTGATTGGAAATATCGACCCTGATTAGGAATATCATTAAAACATTACGGCATGGGGAATCAATAAGTTGTAACGGGAGTTTTTATTTTCACCGATTTGCAGTAGGGTTTCTTCTAACAATACTATCAATGTATGTATGAATTTAGATTTCAAATCACATTTTGCATGTAAACCAGTTAGCTCATAGTACTGACTCGCTATATGCAGCTTGAAATATACCAAGGCTACGTCTTAATTGTGACTCACTGTATGCAGTTTAAAATTTAACTTTTTAATGATGCTTACATGTATATTATCGTCATTAAATTTAATACGCACATATGCAACTTTTCTAAATTGAGATATACCAACAAGTGATTTCCACGGAAACCTTTCCAGAGGTATGTAGTTTATCCGAAATGAACATTATGCTTCTTTGACCACACAAATTGCTGCCACGACGGACATCTTTTAACTCTTGTTACGATTTGCAAAACGGATTACTGAGGTTGGTTCAAAACGAAAATAGTTCCGATATAACACCCACCCCCACCACCCCCAGTACAGTTGCCACTGCAGTCGTCAGGAAAATTATGTTATTGTTTCTCTTCTCTGACGTCGGCTTTCCTAAATGCACACAAATTGTTTCCCAAAAACAACATCGATGTAGCGTCCAACATTGCTGCCTTTCCGACCACAATGGAAATTTTTATATGGATAATTCTGCAAGACAGAATGTGTATCAACTTGAGGTTTTCACTTGAGCACTATAACAACGCGAAGCTAAATAAAACATGATGTCCATCTTACCGCATACTTACTTGCCATTTATAGTTACCGACTAAAAGTGTGTCCTATCACTACCCAAATTGAAATAATGGTGACGTTCACATTGGGGTTATCAGTATATATTAACAAAAGTTTGTGTGCACTTTTCTTAAATGAAAACGGTACAGATCTGACCACCAGCATGTAAGCAATGATGTAAACGAGTTCGAAAACAAAAGGCTGTGTAAACATGTTGTTTTTGTTTTTGCATTTGTGAACGTGTTAACTGATACATATACGAAAATATCGAGTTCGGCAAGAATATCTGAGACGGTTTAATCACTCAGGAGTCATCAAGCATACAATGGGATAGAAACGGATATCTCGTGAATTCATGCATATTCTATTCAACTAGTGTAGAGTGTCGATCCCTTCGAGGGACTCTTGTTTTTATTTACATTAGCGTGCAATCTTCACGTGCAATTATTGTGTGTGTTTGATGCATGCTACGTTTATGAAATTGCTTTCAGATTATAAAACGTAATTAAATAAGTGTAGCAGGGTATGTAAGGTAAGTACTCCGATCATCTGTAAATGGTCGGGTTTTGGACTCAACTTTCGGTATGTTATTTACAAGACATTAATCTCAGATCCTTGGCGATAATGGAATAGGTCTGTAAGAAGAGACACTTAGCAGCTGTACTAATGAAAGCTCTACATCCTGTCGAATGTTCATATACATTTAAATGCATTGGTTGAGGAAAGACGGCTTTATCACACGCGCAGAGTTAGATGGTACGTGCATGTGGGTAGAGAGGTTCAAGGGATAAGAGGATTCGAACCAAAAAAATTATTCGGTTGAACGGAGGTCATCGAACTTTGGATAAATCACATAAATGTCATTTCAGAGTTTCTCTGCAGACTTGTAATTTACTCATTTAATTCTTTTTCTTCTCGTGTAATCTTATGTTAAGTGACTCCATATTGCATGTTTTACACAAACTAATACTGATGTGTACTTCTTTTCGAACTATGTCCTGAAGGAAGAATCCATGATTGCGTTTTACCAATTCCAGATAGTTCTGCAATGGTTGAAGATTCTCAGATTTCTGTGTGGTAAGCAGACGAGTATTGTATGTTTGGAAGGTCCGAAATAATGATCTCCATTCAAATATATTCTGTATATAATTATCGTCCACTACAGTCTTGCTCTGTTAATTGGAAATACGACTCCATGCTAAAAGATACGTGGTCCGTAGATAATGACATTGTAAAATGATTGTTGCAGATTCCATTATTGTCTAGAATCGGCGAACATTTTTAGTTCAGGGTTTTCGAATTCTTGCACAGAACACAATTATTAGTCATAAATTGTTGCAAACGAAAATGGGCTCCCCGAATCCAAGGAAGATTGTAATCATTGTGGCATTGTCATCTTTCGCGTTTTTGCTTGGCGTGATTACAGGATATTTTCCCCGCCCAGTTCATAAAGACTCCTCAGAGAAATTGCTTGAGAAGTTAAACAGGGATGGTGACTGGAGTCTTTTTGGACAATTCAAGAAGTTTGTGGACACTGGATATGTTGCTAAAGTTATCAGGTATGTATACGGTCAGTTAAGTAGACTTCTTATTTTTCGTTTTGTAAATAATTAAGAACAAGCAAAGAAAAAAATCATTCTGTGGGAATCAACTATTATTAAAAAATTAGTTTTGAAGCCATTAACTTGATCTTAAATTTCTGTATTTTTTATTATATCTGAAGTGAAATACTGTTTTAATTGCAACAATTTTTACAATGGTTCTGACTTAAACAATCGTCTTTCTAAGTCACAAAAACTTTGAGGAGAAATAAAATATCTTATTTGTAAGTCTAGAATCCAATATAAAGAATTGTTATTCTACAACAAGAATATATTGTATGTTCACCATCACTAGGTGCAACTTTCCTACTAGAAGAATCCACATCCCGTAATATGATACTAAAACACAATATATCATTTTCCTATGTAAACAACCCAAAACAGGACCACGTAGTTATTGCAACCACAAATGGCCAGTCCCATGTATTTTTAAGAAGAGAAAAAATGTCGTCCGAAATACGACCACCGTCTACTTTCAACCCTGTTGTCTGTTCTAGTGTTTTCTTAATATGGAGGTTTATGGTACCTTTGGTAATATCTTTTAAATCTTTTAGTTTTTTCTTAATTAGTTGACTAATTTAAGCACTAAATGTGGCAATATAAGCCAGTTTTCAAGGTAAGCCACGTAATTACTTTTAGAGAAGAGCGTTGAACTAAAATGGAAGGAAACAGGCGTAAATATTTTAAAGCAAAAAGTAATATTTTGTGACACTTTACAAAGGTATTCTCTCACTCTCATTGTGGATGTGAATTTTCGTGACTTATGAGGGCATATCTTTACTTCAGTGTTATGGGACCAGTCTAGAAACTGTATAATCCGATCATTAACATAACCAAACTTTTAAGTCTGACGGATGATGAACATTAGTAAATTGATACGATACATATCGTGATACGCATGTCCCGATAAATATAACCATATTATATCCGGAGTTTGTTTTCACTATCGAAACTAACCATGATATACTAAAATGTTTTTATACAATTTAACCATTATTTTAAAAAACAATTTCAATTAACTCGTTGTCATCATACAGTTACGATACAGAATTTCAGCGACAACCATTAAGAGCATTTGAACCTGTCTCTCTGGATTTAGCACGGACCATCGTAAAGAAGAGAGCACCAAAGTCATGTGAACTTGATCCAATTCAAACATCACTGCTGCTTGAGTGCTTAGACCGAATATTGCCTTCACTAACTGATGTGATTAATATCTTTCTCTTATCGGGGGAATTCCCATCATTTTTCAAAACTGCCATCGTAAAGTCTCTGCTGAACAAACCAACACTTGACTATAACGATTTAAAGAACTACCGCCCAGTTTCTAATCTCCCGTTCATATAAACATCTAGTAAAGGTTGTTCTAGCCCAACTTGTATCTCATTTGAATTCATGCATTCTCTTTTAGCAATATACTGTCTGCATTTCGCCCTTGCCACAGTACGGAAACTACTCTTCTGAAAGCATTTAATGACATTATCTCTGCTTTTGATAGCGGAAAGCTTACAGTCCTCGCCCTCCATGATTTGTCTGCAGCATTTGACACAATAGACCATGATATATTATTTCACCGTCTCCAGCATGTACTTAGCATTCAGAATACAGCCTTACAGAATACAGTTCAAGTCCTACTTAGTCAGCAGGACACAAATTGTATCTGCAAATGGAATACACTCCAGGCCAGTTGATCTATGTTGTGGTGTTCCACAGGGGTCTGTTTTTGGACCTGTTTTCTTCATTATATACACTCAGCCATTCTAAGGTGTCATAGATCATCACCCAGTGTGACCACGTTTATGGTGATGACACCCAAATATACAAGTCTAGCCCCAAACTGAAGTTGATGCTACCATCCAAAGAGTAGAGAGGTGCATTTCTGATGTGAAATCATGGATGACATGTAACAAGCTGCAGATGAATGATGATAAAATTAAGGCCATTCTGATCACAGCAAAAAGACTTTCTCATTCACATCCTTTACCTCAAACAATAAATATCAGCAACACCAACATAAAATTCACACTGTCAGTACGAAACCTGGGTGTTACTCAAGAAAGTACTCTCACATTGCACCAGCATGTCATGAACATATGCAAGGCTGCATATCTTGAGCTGAGACGCATCAGCTCCGTTCGCAAATATCTTTCAGTTGTTGCTACTAAAACACTATCCGGCCTCACCTATGTGTATACACCAACAAGATACTTACTCTCCTCTTCTGAGAATCGTATACTCATTATTCCTACTATGAAAATGAAGTCATATGGACAACGTTCTTTTGCATACCAGGGCCCAGCAATGTAGAACTAATTGCCCATTGAAATCAGACGCAAAGACACAGTAATCCCTTTTAAGAGTGCTCTTAAAACTTACCTTTTTCGACTGCAAGAACAAACTTAAAGACCTAATAATCTTTCGTACCGTAAATATTTTCAGCAGTCATTTATGTTTTCCAATTTCTTGGGGTTTTTTTTGGTTGTTTTGTTTGTTTTTCTGTAGTCTTATCATTATAGATGTTATAATGTGCTTAGAGCTTCTAAAGATTAGGCGCTATACAAAGATCTCATTATTATTATTATTATTATTATTATTATTATTATTATTATTATTATTATTATTAAATATATGGATATTTCAATATTAAAGATATAGATAATTTTGTGAATTTGGTCTTTCTGGCTTGTGTTCTTGAAATTGATGCGAGGCATTTACACCTCGCTTAGCCTGAACATTGCAAGCAGGATTTTGATAGTTTCACGTATAAAAGATTAATTTATATGTTTTAAATAACTTTCAGAGATCTGACCAGGAGGCCTGGATTGGCGGGTACCCGCAGCAGAAACAAAATGCCGAATATATCCTTGATCTATGGCAGCAACAGGGTTTAAAGTCTGAAATAGTTCAACATAAAGTGCTGTTGTCTTATCCAAAAGGGAATCACACAAACAAGGCATGTTGGACTAGTTTTATTCCTATAGCTGGACATGTTTTACTCTCAATGTCTTGGTCATCCATCCTTTCGTGTACTGTCTGTGGAGAAACAATATGCACCGAACATAGTTTCGATATGCGAGATTCCAATAGATGGAAATTAGAATTAAGAGCAAAAAGTAATATTTCTCAAGTTTATCTTTTGTTTACTGATTGTGTGTACCGCTTAATTTGGGCTTCTTATCTAGATGTAGACCGCCCTCAATGTAATTGCCCGGTTCGAGTAAATATACGGTAAGTGGTGTAACTTGTAGTTGCACTATTTAGAGATCTGAGCAGATATACAGAACAAATAAACACGAGCCCCCGTACAGGTAAACAAACAATATAATCAATTACATAGAACAACTATGCGAAGTCATTACAATAACAATATCTCAGCTTTTAGAAAACAAAACTTTCTCGAATTACAAAGGTCAGCACAAATGGATTGAAGTAAAATGGCTGGTCTGTTTACTGATAATATTTAGTTCATCATAGGATCGAGTACAATCGAAGTCAACGTCTTGTACGATTGCATAACCTGTTTTTCGGTTTGCTCGACTTCCACTGTAGCTGTTCAGACTCCTGGATCTACGGTTTTGACTTTGAACAATCCGTCTCAGGATATTATCAGACTTTATACGTCGCAGGATTACGTCATATAATTGTACGTCTCAGGATTACACGTCTCAAGATTACACGTCTCAGAACTACATGTCCGATGAGATATTTTCTCCCTTTGCGTTCACGTCCATCCATCTTGCAAATTTCCTGGAGCCTACTCTGGTTTCTCTTGAAGAAAAGCTTAGGCTGATTAAAATTTTCGATAAGGCGATATTAAAACCTAGGAAATTTTGTGTCGGAAACGCGCCCTTTAATTAGCGTAACCAATCAGTCAAATCTCTGTGCCGCCATTTCGCAGAGGCGCCAATATCGAGGTCAGCTTGACCTGGTATTTTTATAGTTACACAGAGTTTCTGCGATTTTTCAATTGACAGCATTACCCTGAAAATAACGTTGACTGTGCCCCCAATAGTCCGTCTGGCTACTGTCTAAACAAATGCTTCATTAAGGAAAGCATTCTCGCCTCAACAAAAACAAAACGTGGCAGTATGACGATTGATTTGTGTCTATTCTCTAGAAATCTAATTAATGTTTCTCTGGTCTTAACTAATGTAATCTTGTTAGATCGCCAAAAATTTGCCCCTTCAAGATCTTGAAAAAATTTAAGCCGATGATAGGAAAGAATAAATCTTCTTTTGCATGTAAATACAAAACTAGCTTATTAGTTGCTTGTCAGTGTATTGCCCGTAGTCAAAGCAAGAAATTTGTTTGCTTTGTTGTTGTTTTTTGGTACCCTATCACAGTTTAAGCAAAGCATTTATTATGTATCATACATTATAAGATCACACTGATAAAAAAAAAAACTATTTTAAAACCAGTCTCAATAAATGTTCCAGGAAGCAAATTAGTCCCAGTCTAATCGTAAAATTTCAGCCCAGAATCAAACATGGTTTTCCTTCCTTGGGAATATTTCATTATAAATTATAAATGGTTAATATTTGTCTCTCGAACATTTGTACGCTTGTATATTATTAATTTATAAATCTCATTAAGAATATAATGCATCCATTCCAAATTGTATATAATCTAAAATAACCTAACAATGTATATTTACCAGTTTAATCTCTCTCTCTCTCTCTCTCTCTCTCTCTCTCTCTCTCTCTCTCTCTCTCTCTCTCTCTCTCTCTCTCTCTCATGAACAAATCATCTGTCTTGCGCGCGAGACTGTTGGATTTCTGGCATGTTGCGATCTATCTGCTTATGGCATATTCGTTCTGACATCAGATATTTGCAGAGACAATAAACATTCCGGTAGTTCCTTTTCGACATTGGTAGAGTTTTTATGTCAACCTTGATAAAAACCAATAACAAATATCAACTGTAGCCAAATAACATGAGAAACATTCACACTAAGATTCTATCTCGCGAACAAATGCTGCTGAGACCATATTTGTATGGCTCTCGAAATCAGACGTACCTAATATTCATGATTTGCATTCCTTACAAAATATGTGGCGAGTAGGGTCGAGTTAATATCTTTGAAGAATATTAACCCTACTTTTTTTTAGCACAACACTACATCTTCCACATCGTTTGCTTTGTTTGTATGTTTGTTTGTTTTAGGGTTTAACGCCATTTTTCAGCACACGATACGCTATACATGGTGGCCAATATTATTGGTGGAGGACGAACCCGGGAAAACCCCCGGAAAGAACCATCGACCCACGAGAAGCTACTGGCAAGCTTTCTCACGTAACTACATTAGCCGAATCTTAGACTCGAGCCCACGCAGACGGTGAGACGGCAGTGATCCGTAACGGAAAGCGCGTTAGACCACTCGGCCACTCGGGGCCCACATCCACATCGTAATCGATAATTTAAAGGGTTACAGAAATTGCATGGATTGTACCGTGACGAAGCTGGCCTCACTTTTGATATTTGATTCCCCACATAATTCCGTATTCATGCTTGAAATTATAGTCGAACTGTACAAAGGCGAACGTGTACACCCGAGACTCGATAGTGAGGAAACACTTTGTATTTAAGCAATATCATTAGTTAAAATATTTAACAGCTTTTCCCAAGAGATTATTTTTGTTAAATATTTGGGGTGGGGCATTTTAAAACTCAACCAAGCGTTGAATGTTCTCCAGACGAAAAGTAAATGAATTGAATTAACCGAGGAGATATTAGAAATATTCTCACCGATCAAAGCTTTAAAATCTGTGATTGGCATAAAATCATCCCAAAAGCAGAATGCAATTGAATAATTACCTGTCAGCGGTTGAATATAGATTAGTCGCTAATCATTAAAGATGAAAAACAGTTTTTTTTTAACTGCAGGCGGTGTGTGTCTGTGTGTGTGTGTGTGTGTGGGGGGGGGGGGTGATGGTAAAATTCACAAGTCTTTGCAGAGATGTTTACATGTGTATGCACAACATGGAGAAGGAAAAAAATAATATATAAGATCGCGAGTGCTCTGAAGACGCGTATATCTAGATTTCAGAATATAATTGTTTTGCCCATAAGTAATGCTTCATTTATCATCTTGTAATAGATACTTGAAGAAAAGCCAGAAAACATCACTTGTTTTAGATCAGTTGATATACCGTGTATACCCACTTACAAGTCCACTGAAAGTGCAAACCCAGATCTATCGTCGTGCAAAGGGGCATACGTTATGGGTTTATGAAGTTTGTTTGGAATAATCAGTAAGACAAACAGCATAGACCCTGATCATCCTCAGCATGTGAAGGCAGATAATGGTCTAAATTGTCTGTAAATCTTCTCGACTTATAGGCAAGTACATACGGTACTTTCTCAAACTAAATAAGTGTCGGTGTTTTTCAAAAATCCCGTTCTTTTCCATTTAGGACTGATGGTAGCGTTCTACAGCTTCGTATTTTGCATAAGGTTATATATTTGTTTTAAGTATAATTTCCTCACTGATTATTATGGCTATTAAAAACATTGCACATCCTATGTATTGTTAAAGAACTGTTAGTTCCGTTTATTTTGATATATGATAGAGGGGTGTAATTTTTATATAGAGTATACAGCTTGGCCTTACTTCAGATATGCAACTTTGGAAATACTACAACTCCGCTTTGTCATTTTCACTTCCTTGACTTCAATAGTAAATTATCAAAAAGCCCCAAACAAAGAACAAACAAACAAACAAACAAACAAACGAGCCGATAACTTACATTAGTTTTTATTTTGTAATTTGTTCACTGATGAGAAGCTAGTCTGCTGCTCACTCTACAAAAATTAGTTTCCACAAATAAAGACAGTATAATTTAGACCAATGGTATCCAACACGCGGATCGCCAATCTGTATCCTATGGCACACAAAATGATTGGCGTCACATGGTGTCATGAGAGATACAGTTGGTGCGTCCCACGAAACATTGAAAATGGCCTCTTGCGGCTTTCAAGGTGGTGGACCCCTGCTTTTGACAAATTTAGGCTGATTTTTCGAACACACGAGAGCAGCCATTTATGGTTAGCTGTGTGCTTAAATCATATACAGTTTCCACAAGGATACTTTGTAAATATATTCCAGCCACAGTAAGTGAAAGTATCACAGAGGTATGACAACATTCTCTTCGTGCGCATGTTGCAAAAGCAAGCGAGTTCATCTTACATTGAACACTCTCTCAGAAACACGCAATGTCATGAAAGATTTACTGGTCTCCGAAACTGAAGAGGTTTGCGACTTGAAAAAAATACGCACCTCTGAAACTGAAGATTTGACAGCGGAAGTGCTCCATTGACAATGCCGGGCATTGGGCGTGGGCAATTTTATCTTTTGCAAAAATATATATTTAATACATTTTTACAAAGAACTGCACAGAGTTCATATTAGAATCAAAATATATATAAAACTGAATTTAATAAATTATCTCAATAAAATAAGTAATGGGGACTGTTGTTTGGAACCATTTTGTTAGACTCCTAACATACATGTTTCCGTCAAGTTTGAATGCGTAGCGATAATATATCAAACTGAGTATTTTATTTTTCAGATAGCAGAGGCACGTACTTTGCGGCTTTGGTGCAGAGTGTATCATTACATTACTTAGAAACAGAAAATATGGCACTCGTCATGGCGCGATGAGGCAGAATTATTACGTTAAAACTAACATTTCATTAAATAATTAAACTCACCGCATTTTATTTACAATTCAGGATCTTAAAATTTAACATGTAATGAAGATAACTAATTTTGTATCGAATATTTATATTTAGATCTGTTTTGCACATGTAGGTATCATTGTATGATGCATCACGAAGGGAGCTGTTTAAGTCAAAACCTCACGAGAAAGCGAGCTGTTTACGTCAAAACCTCACGAGAAAGCGTTGGTCGACGAAGAAACACCGGAAGAAGTTGTACAGCCTTTTAACGCATATTCTCCAAACGGGTTTGTAAAGGTAAGGTCAACAGAAGCAGGTTCAAAATACCAATGATACATTTTGATACGTAATACAATGGGATAAACGCACATAACAGTTCTTACTGTTCTCTCACACACAACTTATAAGTCGAGAAACAAACAGCACAAATAGCCTAAGCGCTTTTGATTCTCACTGAGGATTTGCAATTATCTATGACAAATTTTAAATTAAAAGAAAACGTTTTAAACATCATAAACATAAATGACTCAGGTATTGAAATATTGCAAGTTTTAAAATAAAAGTGATGAAGACTTCAATACTTAATCAACCTATCCCAAAGCATACTATAAAAGCACCGAGCGTTCCGTTGATATGTCGACAGAACCGAATGATTATAAACATAGATTATCAAATCCATTTATTGGTTGTAGTAATGTCGTTCTGAGAAAAAAGATTATATATGAAAATAATTTCTTGTTACACGCACAGGAGTATTCACTTGACCGAGCGTTGTCAAAACCCTGGCGCGAGTCACGCTGGAAGTCATATGTTTTCCCCAAATTTCCAAAGACTTCCATACAACTTGAGTTGTAAAATGGAAAGTCAGACGTGTCTGCTTTATTAATAAATTTTGCTCTAATCAATTGGCGACCACAGATGAAACAACTTGCTCAAAAGTCAATTAACCGCACCTTTGCATGGTTTTTCTTCATTATCATCAGATTTCCGTACCGCCAACCAGTTATTCCATAGAAAATTCACTAGTATTCCCTTTCTAACTGGGAAATATTTAACTGCGCGGCCCTAGACCAGTCAATCTACGTAATTTCCGGCGTATCACACTTAACAGCGCCTATTTTCCACTATGGACAACATAAGCGGTATATACCAAATCCCAACTTATTGCTTCCATTATGTAATTTACTGGTTTATTACAATAAATACTGCCATCTCAACCACAACACTACTATACACCACTACACTTTAATATGGACTATGTTACTCCAGCCAGGGACAGTCATTCGGATTGAACCTAAATATACTACTAACGAACCCTAGCATGGTTTAAACTCACTTACACTCGGCTCTGTGACGTTTGCTCCTACTAATTGGCAAATTATTTCGGGCTAGGACTATTTCCATGGCGCCGAAGACCAAATAATCACACAAATAAATCTAAGAATTGCTTAAAAACGGGGTGCTGTCAAGTATACATACTCCAAATTTATTACATTATATATAATCAGAGTTTTGTTTGAACCTCAAATCAAGATATAATTGTTTTAGGACAGTAGTTTATTGAGATACTGATATAATTCATTTATATAAAGCAACAAGAACGACAACAACAAAAATTGCAAACCCTACTAAATAAGATATCTGCGCGAGAGAACTATTTTATAAGATTCGCAAGACCATGAGTCCAAAATGACAAGTCTTGTCTCAATGCAACGAAATGAACAGGCTTCAAACAAAGTTTGAGACAACACTGCCTCACAGGAACATACAGTGGTCTTGATCATTGAGAGAAGCAACTTAAATTTCTGATAACCTAAAAGAATGACCCATTATTCATTCATAATTTTTTTCCGGTTATGACAGTAATCAGTTCATCAAAACTTATTGAAAAATGTTAGGAGATGCTCTTACTTAGCGGGGTGACGGTGCAGTGATGGAAATATCAGTTAAAGAGCAGTTAGATTATATGCAAGTTTGAATCTATGGGACAGCCAGAATAACAGCTGTCTAAACATTTTAACGACGACAAGTTCGGTTGAACAATTAAACGTTTTTGAAAACACGCATCCTAAACGTATAAGAAAGGACACCAAGAGAACAAAAATTGACAATGACTTGGTGTTTATCAGTCTACGAAAGATAATATTAACCAAACCTATTGTTATATATATGTATTTTGTATTAGGTTTTGCTTCTCTAATGTATGTATGTATGTATGTATGTATGTATGTATGTATGTATGTATATATATATATATATATATATATATATATATATATATATATATATATATATATATATATATATATATATATATATATATATATATATATATAATGTGTGTGCTTTACCTTAGTTAGTAATTGAGTTGAGGCCCTACATGACTATTGACATTAATTATGTAAACAGAATAATATAAAGCTAATATTTCGCATTGATTGTAGATTAGATATTCTGATCACTATTACTGGAGGCAAACATGTTTATTTGTATCTTAGTCTAGAAAATTAGATTGTATTACTTGAAAATTCATATTTCCTTAGAATGGAAGTTGACTTACATCCTGGTTCTGTTATTGTGTCGTAGTTTTTATAATAATGCTGTTTACTTGAAAATTATTCATTCCTACCTTAACACCGGAAGCGGAATCGATCCTATTCTTACGTTTAACTGTATTTGATAGGAAGTATTTATTTAAATTATTCCCTGAAGTACAAAGTTCTCATAACTGCACATTGGATTAAATCATTATTTTGGAATTATTGTGCATTCATTCAAGGACTGTTGTCAAATTGGCACATTCAAAGTTATTTGGCATATAAGTACACTCAGTATTGGAATGTATTCGGATCACCTCCGGAATTCATTTAAAAATATACATTTTTACTTGTGATAGAACTTTAAGGACTAATGGACCTTGATTAAACAATAATGTAATTCCTTTTTCAAATGTTTACTTTGTATTTTATGGAAACAAATCATATGTTGAATGTTACAGAACATGTTATTTTCGCTCTTTTATGTTACCTAGTTTAAGACCATATGGTCGTAACACTACAAATGACGGTATGAGAATGTTATAGTTATCCAAAAGATTTATCTACGAATTTTGACTACCCCAAGCTGAAAAACAAAAAAAAAGATAAATTTGCTTTGTACATACATATATTCATTGTGCATACATGTTTTAAGAGAAACCTTGACACAAATATGAAAGACGACACTATGTTGTGCGAGACTAGTGTTTATTCTAGTGACAACATATTTATTTAATGTCACATATGAACACGGAATGGTTCCTGCAGTTTTCACAGATTATCCAACCCGACTAACAAACAGAGGTTATGTAGGTGAGGGAAAAAATATAACCTTTTCTTAGTCACAAGGAAGAATAGCCTGAAATTAATGTTAATTAGGTCATCCATTCACCATTACGGGGACCATCAAAAAGTATTAAATACTATTGCATGTCTGCTAACACACTTTAATTGGTTAACAACAATAAATCACTATCTTACGGTTACTTCAATACTCTGCGCTTAAAGGGAAATTCGTAATCGAAGGTTTGTCTTTTGCTTTGTTTCAGAGGATTGCAACTTTTAAATCATTCTATTTGGTAATACGTCTCTTCAAACATTTTTTGCACTGCTGTCTTATCCTGGCTATCGAAGAGTACTAAAAAAATTATCATTTATAAGGATCTTTCCACAAAATTTGTTTGTAAGAAGGTTTCTTCTGTTCTTATCTACTTTTCTATATCAAACTTTTTTCACCGTTTCACTTACTTTTGCACATAGCCTTTTTCACAATCTTATTCATATCATAATACCTTCGATTTTAAGATTACTATCAAATAGTACCTAGAGTAAAATGGATGGAATTTGAGAGTCTGAAAATAGGAATGAGGGGTCAGGGCAAAATCAACCCCAATCTGAAATCCCTCAGAGGCATGAGGCCAATCAAGGGCCTCAAATGAAGGGCAGTAGATCAAGTCTCCACCTGTACTTCGATGTGGTAGTTGAAAGGCATACCCTCCTGGCTTACCATAAAAAGGGATGCCAGCTCATATCATTCGAAGGTGAAGACAAAGCTCCTAGACAAGCAGAAATTTTAGCTGCAATGCAAGCCATGGGAGTAAATATGTACAGTATTCAGGGCCTACAGAACGCAGGCTATAACAAATACATGCTATACCCTGTGGACGAAACAATACCCATCTTGGAATGCTCAGGATTTAAGGTGCTAGGGAAAACAGCAAATGTTAGTGAAGCCCCGCCTTTTGAAAGACAAATAGGGCCGAAAACAACTGATGTTCATATCACAGACTTTCCTATGCAGATAGAAACTGAGGAACTGAAGAATAAGATCTTTCAGAGATTACAAGTAAGGCCAGTAGCCATAAAAATGGCTAATATATGGGGCTGGTCCCATATAAATTCAGGGGCCAGAATTGTCACGGTGGCGGAAGAAGATGCGAGGAAATTCCCTACCTTTTTCTATTGTATGGGGTTTAGGCTTAGATCTTGGTACTGTAATTGTGACAAAGATAGAAAATGTCAAAAATGCGGAACCGTAGGACATGGACCCTGGGATTGCATGGTCCAAACAAGCGAAAATCCTAAAGGAAGAAAACATATGCAACAGCATTGGCGGGGAAGCAAAATCCCTAATATGGAGACACAGACAACAGTTCAAAAAAGTCACGACACAACACCGGAAGTGAAGGATAAGTGGCATGAGATCCCTACCCCAAACAAGACAGGGACAAAGACTCTGTTGAAAATGCAAGAGCCAGTTCTATTACATAACCCCTACGAAATCTTGTACGTGGAGGAAGCGGAGGAAACTCTAAATCTAAAAGAAAGTTTGTTGGTCCCTTTAAAAGAATCAACACCTATATCTAAGAGAAGAGTAAACAAAAAAGGAAGGCTGCGAACTCCTCTTCATCTTATGAAGATAAGAGCATTTTCTACACAGGAGAGAAAGACACACAATCAATGTCGAAATCTTTAGAAGAAGAGTTAAAACAGAAAGAAAAGACACAAGGGCAAACGGAGAAATCAATACCAACCGAAACTGAGACTGAACCGGAAAACGAAAACAGCTGAAAAGAGGAGGAAGAAATGTCCCTAAGTAATATTGCCTCTGAGGGACAGGGTCAAGACAATAATTTCAGGGATACCCTTTTAACATCTCAAGTCACCAGTGACTTTGATTTTCCAGATAGTACAATTAAAAACTTAAGTGATGACCCGGGATCCCCGGGAAAAGGGGGAGAACTAGGCGACGTAAATTTCAACAATAATCAATTAAACCTAAATATAACCACTATTACTATTCCATAAAGCGGCCACCTAGTGAAAAAACACAAATGGAAGAACAAAACTTCCGTTTGTTATCCATAAATGTAAATGGTTTTAATAAAGAAAAATTAACTAAAAATTAACACAAATAAGGGACTTTGACTTATTGTTTATACAAGAAACTCATAATGGACTAACGGACGAATTAAAAGAACAACTTGAAAGGAAGCTGGATTGCATAATAATTAAAAACAACTATGTAGGGAGGGATAAAGGAGGAGGGATAGCAATTATGATAAAAAAAATAAAGTAGGAGTTAAATGGGAAAGAATAGATGAAGGGAATTTTTTAAAGGGAAGACTCATTTATTTAAAAATGGGAAATAATCATTTTTTAAATTTTTATATATATATATATATATATATATATATATATATATATATATATATATATATATATATATATATATATATATATATATATATATATATATATATATATATATAATAGGAGGGGATTTTAACTGGGTAGGGCACGATATAGACAGAAAGGGAAAACTGATAGACAACGACTTAAGAATTAAGGATATAACTAACCATGAAGTCACTAAATTTGATTGACATATATAGACGTTTAAATTTAACAAGGGTGGAATACACTTATACACATGGAAAAGAAAAAGCATGTAGATTAGGCAAATTTTGGGGCACATTTTTTGGAACAAATAAATATATAAAATCAGGGATATTAGATTATAAAATTTCGGACCATAAACTAATTTATTTACAAGTAGGAATAAAAAAAAGAACTAAATGGGGAAGGGGATCATGGAAATTAAATACAAAAATATTAAATAACGAGAAATTTATAGAAGAAATTAAAAGGGAAATAGAAGAATGTAAAAATAAAGGGAATAAAGATATTATAGAATAATGGGATAAATTAAAAGTAAAATTTCAAAATATAGCAATATATCATTCAAAAAATAAGGGTGAGGAAATTTAAATTAGAAATAGAAGCTTTAGAAAATTTAATAAACACAACAACACAGAACAAAAAAAACCATTAGCATTTAGATTAGCAACTTTGAAAAAAGAACATTATAAAGGGAGGGAAATAAAAGCAGGTATATTTACAGAACTATATGAAAATGCAGAAGGGATATATAAAAGGGAGGAATTAAGAAGAGGGGTGTTGGGAAAGAACACTAGAAACTTTAAATACGTGAAGGGAGATACTGAAGGACAAAACTCAAATACTAGATTACATTCGGAGTTACTATAAGAACCTATATACTTCACAGAGAATAGCAGACGAAGATATAGAAACATACTTACGAGAGACAAATTGTGAGAAAATTACCTCAGAACATAGAAACAAATGTGAGGAATTTATATCACAACACGAAATCATAGCGACAATTGGGAAATTATCAAAACATAAATCACCAGGGTGAGATCAACTTTCAGCGGAATTTTATAAAAAAAATTCTGCGGGGAGTTGTCGCCAGTTTTAGAATGGTTATATAATAATATTGCATTTAGAAATAAAAACATGTCTAACACCATGAGGGAGGGTATGATAACATTAATATATAAGGGAAAGGGTAATAGGGTTGAAATTAAAAATTGGAGACCCATCTCATTCCTTAATATTGACTATAAAATTATTAGTAAAATATTGGCGGAAAGGGTCAAAAAAGTGTCTTGACCCAATTATAAACATAAACCAAACAAGCGGGGCAAAAGGAAGAGACATACAAAACAACATTCTAAACATTAAAACTATAATAGACCACATAAATATAACTGGTAATACTAGTGCTATGGTACTAATTGACCAGGAAAGAGCCTTTGATAGACTTGAGCAAAACTACCTATATAAGACACTAGAAAAATTTGGATTCGGAGAAAACTTCCAAAATTGGACCAAAATCCTGTACAAGGATATAAGCTCAATTGTACAGGTAAATGGAGCAAACACGGAGAAATTTGAAATTCAAAGATCGGTGAGGCAAGGATGCCCACTATTCATGCTATTATACGTAATAGCAATAGAAATACTAAGTATAAAAGTTAAGAACAACCAAAAAATAGTAGGGATCAAAGTTCCAAATATCAAAGAAGAAGTGAAGATGATATAAAACTTTGTCCAAGATGGAAAATCCTATAATGAACTAATAAAGGAATTTGAAAAATTCGGGAAAGTTTCGGGATCTAAGATAAATCCTGAAAAAACAGAAATTTTATTAATAGGAAACTGGAGAGGTAAGAAACATGGTCTGCCTACTCCTCTTATTAAAGACAATATAAAAACATTAGGTATAAATTTTGGAAAAGACGAAATGGAAAAAAAATTTGAAGGAAATCAGGGAAAGTATTAAGAAAAAATTTGCAAAACTGGGCACTACTGCCAATATGCTTAATGGAACGAGCACAAGTTGCAAAGAATTACATGTATGTTCACCTAAATTACAAACTAAAAACAGTAGACATTAAAAACGCAACATTAAAAGAAATAGATAAAAACATTATTAAATACTTATGAGAATTTAAAATACACTACACAAAGAAACTTTATATTGGGAGGGGAAGAGGGGAGGTTTAGGCCTCCCCCACCCCACCCTAATTAAATACACCAACATTTTAAACAGATTTAAGGAGATTAAAGCGGAGCCAAAAATAGCTTGGCAAGAGCTCTATATTTATTACTTTGGTTTCTCTATGAAGCAGAGAAACGACATATATAGGAATAATAAATTAACAAAAATTTTAGAGGTGCCAAGGAAATTAAGATCAATAAAAAGATTTATTTTTTAAATATAGGGATGTTAAGGAATTTTGGGAAATTGATACAAAATCCACATACAGATGGCTAACACAAAACACAATAAATAAGAAAAAAATAAGATAGAACAAAAACACATAAACATTAATTGGGATAGAGCATGGGGAAACTGGGTCAAACTAAGATCCATAAAAATGAAAAGTATCCTGTTCAAATACATGCACGATGCGTGATTGACAGGGGAAATAGCAATGAGACGGCATATGATCGCAGTGTCGCCAAAATGTCTACTGTGCAGAACCTTCATTTTTTTAAAAAAATCATGTTATTACAAAATGTACATACAATATAGAAGAAAGAAACAAAATTATTACCACTATTAATAGCAATGAGATTTACAAAGAAACTAATTTATTATATTTAGAAGGGAAATTTCCCAAAGAAACTTTACACTAAATAACACAATTTATAGTTAGGAATATGATAGCATGGGGGACCAGTATTTAAATATGGGGAAAAAATTAGATAGAAGGGAGGTACAGGGAACTCAGGAGGAGAAAGTATTAGCAATGAGAACACGGGGCTAAATCACATGGCGCTACGCGAAGTGGCCAGGCCCGTGAAAGAGTTGGGAAACAAACTCACCTAGAGACTTATGCACAATCAAAACAACTCACGGATTGGATAGGCTTTTTATTTTAAGATATTACCTTTCCCCAACAAAAGCATGCCATCATATAAAGTCACTGGTGACAAAAATAATACTCTGTGGAGATTTTCCTAAAATCTACACAGAAAGCCCGTTTAAAGGGAAAATATAAAATAATCTTTTGGAATGGAATTAGCAATTAGTGATAAATAAATAAAGATTACAAAAAAAGATCGATTTGGGTGAAGTGCAAACAAAAATAAAGAAACTGTACGGATCCCGTTTCGATCCAAGTGATCTATTATATAAATAAGGAAGAATAAAAAACATGGAACACCATATTTCAAACATTAAACCAATAAGTTGGGAAAAACCAATTTAAACTTAAATTTAATACATCATGTGTTTGTACAAAATTCTAAATTGTAAAATTATAAATTTAATGGAATTAAAAAATATATTTAAAAAAATACCGTTTAGAGGTATTTACATGGATAAAAAACTGGGAAATTTGACCAAAATGGCTATCCTTACATATCACACTGTATACATATGTATACATATAGCACCATACCAATAGCACAACACAAATAGCATACATAGGATATAGGAAACCCCTAGCCAGGGTTAACTTTGAGAAAATTGAGACGAATACCCGTAATGGGCCTTTGGGCTCGGGTGAAAGTGTTACAGAAAACACTAGGGACAAAAAATATCCTCCTATTTTTATATAATCCCGATGGGGAAAAAATTAAGGTTATGTTAAAATTAAATGGAATTCTATAATAAAAAAAAACTACACATCGGGGGGAACACACTCACACAAATAAACCTTTTTTTTAGTTTGTTCAATAGGGGGAGGGGGCATCTGTCTGGTGCCCCCTAAAGAAAAAAAGAATTACTCCGAGATAGCCACTCGTATTCGGTGGCTAACGAGAAGATTCGAAGGAAACGCGTAGCTTCGTAAAGGTCAGTAAGCTATTTGCTAAAATTTTCCAGAATATTACGGCCTTATCATTGTAATTATGTATAGTACGTATGCTTAAATACTATGATCGTATAGTAAATACAGTTACCTTAGTAATTCATTTTAAATGCGTATTTGATAAATGAACTGTGTATTATGTAGAGAGATATTTATATTGTTAGCTTATAGTCAGAATTACTTTTGCAATTCGCTTTTAGGTTACATCGTCGTAAACTAGTACAATTATTAGAATGTGATAAGTTAGAAATTATACATGCTTGAATTGTGAATTTTGAAAATGGTTGAAGTGTGTAAGATTAGTTGATATGGATATATCAGAGCAAGGATATTTGAATATTTATGTGCTTTGTATGAATTGTAATATATACAAAAAATGCGTCTGATTGTTGTGATATTATTTATCATAATGGGATTAAGAATAGGTACTGATGTGAAGCAATTTTTCAAAGTATGTATGAGAAGTAATTGATACCGTGCTTTTTTACGACTATGTTTTACCATACAATAACGTTTGATTATTTCGATGAATGCATGATTGACGAAATGTACTAGCCCTTATGTGATGATATGTCGGGTATAGTGTGAGAAGAGAGGGATAAGTAAAATATTAAATTGTCCTTTTGTTTTCACCGGAAACCTTCGGTGTACAGAACTTCCGGTTCAATTTATTCCCGAGTCTCTAAGAAGGGAAACGAAGTGAGACTGGCAGAGCAGTTGGAGTCGACAAAGTAGTCAGGATATAGTGGAGGAGGAGGAGGAGAAGAAAAAGAAGTCGAGGAGGTGAAAGTGTTAAAAGGGGAGGATTATAGAGAAGTCGAGGAGAAAGAATTCGGAGGAAGTCTGGAGGAGAAGAAGTAGTTTGTTTGAGGAGAGAAGATTACATAGAATAGTAGGATTAAACGACAGGTTGAAAACAATCTCACACTGCATATCAAGCGATTCTGTGTAGGATAAAATGACAGGTGGAAAACAATCTCACACTGCATATCAAGCGATGCAATATGCTGTTACAGGGTCGAACGGAGAAGAGTTTTTAGAAAATGACAATCACTTGGCTATTGAATTGTATTAAATTGTTATTCGTTGAATTTCACTTTTGTTGTATATTCAGTCATTTAACAGTCGGCATTGCTGACTGGGGAGTTCGAGCTTTACATCTATATTTCGCCAATTTAACTTCAAACCAACATGAAGCATGGGTGGTACTTCAATAATAATATAAATAAACTATTGAGAGCACCACACCCCAACCATAACACATCTAGGATAGTGGCGGCGGATCAACAACACACGTCACGCCACAGACGCTGACATAACATACACTTCATGTACATAGGTCACTTTTTATATTTTTGCGACCTTGATGTTCGAAATGGTGGCACTATGTTTTCATGTATTCAGTTCATAGTTACTCTGGAATTACCGTCAGTATAGTCATGCTACCATGGCGGAATGATGATCAGCATTCTTTAACTTAGATAAGATTTGTAACAATAATTTGAAAGACTTTAAAACAATTACGAATATTTTCCCTGTATCTTACCAACCTATGAACTTCGTTGTCAATCTTTCCTATTTTATATACATGCATTAGAGGCCGACCGAAACTAAATTTCTGTTTTCGGCCGAAAACGAAACCAGACCGAAAGTTAAAAATTGACTTTCGGCCGAAACCGAAAGTTTACCTACACCTTCGGCCGAAACCGAAACCGAAACCGAAGGATAAACCGATGTTGCCGAACACAAGATTTATTAAACAGGCCTGGGTCATGATGCAATGCCACACTAATTAAAAACGAATACAGAAGTAATCATTCAGAGCCTGCATTAAGGGAACTTCGCTAAATGTCAAATTGCCTAGCGCCGACTGAACGGCCGACAAACAGAGTAATAGACGCAGCACTAGCGTTGCAATTCTGAAAGTTAAAATAGATCTTCGGATGATGACCGAAAGTCAATATCAGTTTCGGCCGAAACTGAAAGCAAACCGAAAGCTAACTTTTTGGCTTCGGCCGAAACCGAAACCGAGTTTCGGTCGGCCTCTAACATGCATAGATGTTTTTTTCACTCCACTATTCTGACATTTCTTGCTCAAGTGATGCAGTTTCAAAGGCATGTGAACTAACATTTCTTACATTGTTACTGAATGTATGAAGTTCGGTTATTCGCCGTTAACGACACAAAGATCCATCAAGAAAACCCAAACATAACGTCTGCCTAATTCGATAAATTTAAGCGGGAAACTTGTTTAATTCGGTGAAGCGTATATACACAATTATTTTGGTAATTGTCTTTACCCTTTCAGTCAACAGGTTACATTTATGTATAAGGACATTATTATAAATGTTGCTCCCGGTGTGTACCAAATACGTTCGGACAAATGTTTGCAATGCCTTGCAGAAATAAGATTAAAAATACAGAAGATAGAAATTTCGTATTGAAGCTTTTTGTTCTCGTGTTTCAGACATCTGTTGCAGTCTCCTAGTGGGCTCAACTACTATGGCGGAACTGGATTTCCGGGATTTGAGGACCTTTTAGAACTGTCCAATAGTAACCCCAAAAAGTGGCCTCAGATCCCAAAACACGTTACGATTCTGACCCATTGTATATACTCCTTATCATCGTTTCTAGAAAAATATTGATGTTTTTAAACACGTATATGAAATTTGATGTAACTAACGTATATGAAATTTGATGTAACTATCGGATTATATGATATTCTAAAACGATTACGCTGTGTACATTGAGGTTAATTTCAGTCTACGTATTACTCAGGATGGTAATCATTTCAAGAAAGTCTTGGCAGTGCTACTCCTAATTGGCAACACCGTTTGCAATAAAGAGGACATTCCAGTCACTCCTTATATGACAAGTGGTACTAGAGGCCAAAACAGAATAATTTCAAGCTGATAAGCCATGAAATGGCGACTAGGAGAAATCGTTTCCATGAATTTCACTTAAGTTGTTCCTTTATACATTTTTCCAAAGGGTCAGACAACAATCAATACTCTGTGAGATTGACCTCATTAGCAGAGCCCGACATATTTATCTTTTCATTGCTTTGTTGTTGTTTTAATACTTTTAAATTGTGAATACTACAACTATGTACTCTTTGCCTGGGTAGCATTGTAAAGTTCATCTTAATGACGGACAATTCAATAAGCAGAAGTAGGGTTAGATTGTTATATTGTAAAATTGAACCAAACTTTAATTGGAATGTTATCTCTTGGTGATCACAACTGGATATTAAATAGCTCATACATTATTCTCAAATTGTGCTTATGTTGAATAAAGATGTACTAAAATATAGAATCTTTTTGCCTTTATTGTTCATCGTTTCAAACACACAACGTCAGCTGCTGACTCAATTTTGTATATTTGAATGAAGTTTTAAAAACTCATTCTAATAACTTTCGTAATACACAATTTTACAATAGCCAAGTTAGATATAAATAGTATTAGGTCTAGGAATATACTGAAGAGGGATAGTGACGACTTTAAAATAGCCGAATGTTTGAAAATTGTAAATCATGCACATACCCCTACAAGAGAACATCCTTTGTAAATGTATCAATCGCAACCAACCAGTTGGTACAACGATATTGTTTAACAATGAGGTTTGCACTTCTGTTACTATCTTAGGTGGCAATGTCTACCTCAAGGATAATGGCGCAACAAGAAGGTTCCTTGCAACATGTATATGTATAAATTACAAACCAACACGCTTTAGTTCTGAGAATCAAAATATAACCCCTATTTCTTCATTGAGTAGGTTACACACTTTCTAAAGACACGGAAAGCTCAGTGCAACGTGACCCAATTTTAGGTAGTTATTGGTTCATGTGACGTGGTTTGAGAAGTTGGCTAATTAGCTGCTTATCTGGTCACTGCAGTTGACAAGTAATTTAATATGTGGCAAGTTTGTTGAGATGATTAAGCATTCTTGCGACATGAAATCCAAATTTGCACGAAATTGTGTTACCCTTACGAGTTCATCGAAAGCTTTGAACCACTGATAGAAACTTTTATTCAAGCCTATGCGATTCAAACATTTCATGCGGTGAATAATACTGCAGTCATAAAGTATGCTTCAGTTCAATGTAAACACGTACAGTGACCTTAATTACATCTTTGTCAGTAATACTAAACTAATGTTTCGTGACATTTTCGAATCGTTTCGTAATTTCGGTATGCATCACTGTCAACTTTGTCAAATACATTGGTATGTTATGTCTGGTTTCGCAAATGATGCGTCGTTCGAAAGGCAAACTATGGAAAGAAAATATTTGTCACCACATTATGACCTATTTCTAGCGATTGAACGTGAAATTAGAAGTGGAATTGCTGTTATAAAACACAGATATTCTAAACCAAATATTAAATACTACTCTGACATAGATGGCAAGATAAAAACGATAGCGAATTCGAAAAAGGCTAATGTTAAGGTCATTTAGTATATACAAAAATCATACAATTTATAAAGATATGGCATGAACAGATACGTGGCATCAGGTAACTTTCGGTGATGGGACATGAACAAATACATGCCGTCAGGTAACATTTATTAATGGGATATGAACGAATACACACCGTCAGGTACTTTTCAAATGATGGGGCATGAACCAATGCATGCCCTGAGGTCTCTTTTATTAATGGAACATGAACCAATGCATGCCGTAAGGTCCCTTTTATCGATGGGACATGAACCAATGCATGCCGTGAGGTAGCTTTTATTGATGGGACATGAATCAATGCATGTCGTGAGGTAGCTTTTATTGATGGGACATGAATCAATGCATGCCGTGAGGTAGCTTTCATTGGTGGGACATGAACCAATGCATGCCGTGAGGTAGCTTTTATTGATGGGACATGAATCAATGCATGTCGTGAGGTAGCTTTTATTGATGGGACATGAATCAATGCATGTCGTGAGGTAGCTTTTATTGATGGGACATGAATCAATGCATGCCGTGAGGTAGCTTTCATTGGTGGGACATGAACCAATGCATGCCATGAGGTAGCTTTTATTGATGGGGCATGAACCAATACATGTCGTGAGGTAGCTTTTATTGATGGGACGTGAACCAATACATGCCGTGAGGTAAATTCATTAGGCAAATGATGAATAAAATTAGATGAGTTAAAAAAAAGTCTACTCGAAATACCTGATATCGGTGATATTAGTTACATATCAAATCTGGAAACTCTAAAACATCATCATTATCATTTAAAAGAGAACCGTCTACAACTAGAAAAACTTGGACGAGACGATACATATCGCTCTTTAAAAAAAAAAGTTTTAAAAAATTAAACGGCTACGAGCTGCACTATACCAAAACTATTGAGAACATTGGAAAATAACGAACAAGTATGTGACACATTCCAAAGATATAAAGGTTTATGTTTAATTGGGTTGAAAACTGAAGACGACATACATAGTTGCTTTGTTTGAAAAGCAGTCTTGTCTGAAATCCTACATAGAGCTCAATGTTGCACAATGATCGATAGCGCTCAATTCAGCAAATAGATGGAGAATTTGACTAAAGACCAACTGTTACATTAGTAACAAGCATGAACGGATAAAACTTTCTACGTATTTATCCGCCTATGTAATATCCATATTATCCAGTCTATCAAATTATCTGTGTGTGTATGTGTGTGTGTGTGTGTTGTTGTTGTTGTTGTTGTAGGGCTTAACGCCATTTTTCAGCACACGATATACATGGTGGCCAGTATTAATGGTAGAAGAAGAACCCGGAAAGAACCACCCACCCACGAGAAGCTACTGGCAAGTTTTCTCACATAACCACTTTGTTCGAATCCGAGATTCAAACCCATGCAGAGGTGAGATTTCAGTGATCAGTAACAGAGAGCGCTTTAGACCACTCGGCCACCCCGTGTGTGTGTGTGTGTGTGTTGTTCTTTACTCTATATTAAAATGCATTTAGTCGCTCTCGGCCATAGCCGCTAAATAAGCGACTGCTATAAGGCGATATACTATCCATTTTAGTATATTATCCCTACGCTGACAACATCTGATGTCACGTATTTTTTATTTTTTACTGAAGATAATATGATATATCACTTAGAAGTAATTTTAAACTAAGTACAATTGTTTTGAAACTTAATTGTATTAATATGTATTTTTCCAAAACGTTACATTTGTGAGCACTTCCGTTGTCAAATCTTCGTTTTCGAAGGTACTTAGTTTTAACCGTTGAAACGCTGTTCAATTTCTGAACTAAGTAAAGCTTGCTTGTTGCTCCCTATCCCATAATGCCTAAATAGACGTGACCTATTTAACTACCCGCAGTATCGTGTTATGATTATTCGAAGCTATGCATTTACCGCAATATATACCTTTTACCATTTAGATACTTTAAAAATGTCGCATTACTGCAAAGAAAACTGTAGTCATCATAACGTCCACCACATTTGCAAAGACTACGTATTTACATTTTCCTGGGACATCATAAATATGTTACAAATCGTAATATTTTCATGCCGTGGTTGAATGAGTTCCTACCCTTTAGGTTTGTATTATTCAAGTTTGACATGATCTCTACGAGTAGAATAGTAAAAAGATTAAATGTATCATCCAGTCTAAGTAGTGAGTAGCAAAGACTTGTTCTTTCACCTTTGCCTTCAATTGTTAATATATTCATCACTGACGCGTTTCCATTGCAATATGCAGTTTTTCTCTTGGAATATTCTAATACTTCATTACTTAATCGTCAGCCTAATAAACAAATTAAATAGATATTTTCTTCTCGTAAAAGTTACATTTTAGCTAATGCATCTCGAATGATTCGAATCGTAACTATTCCCGAGGCCATGTATTGTGCTAGAAAGTGCTTCGTTATCTTTGAGTGAAAGGTAATCAGAAGGAACGACACAATAAAGTCGATGTTCTGCCAACAGAGTGACATATCCCATGAATGCACTACGCATGTGTAACAAATGTTGATACTGGTGTCAGTTTGTTGTTTTGAACCTGACTGACAAGCTCTGGCAAACAATCTACTAGATGGCATGCTCGTCCTTTTTGTAACACGGTCATAATTAGGTTAAAAATAAATGTACATGCTGAGGAAACAGATATAGGTGTCGGATGCAAATTGATCAGAATTGTGTACACGTTTGATTTCTTTTTTTTAGAATGATGTATATACTGTGTATAACTCGTGTCCAACAAAGTGTGATGGAGAAAACCGGTAAATGTCATGTAGTGTTTCTGGCGTTATTTCAGCTTTAAAAACGTTAAACAACACTTTTTGTTACATTGAATCAAAATTGCCTATACGTTGGGATATAGTACTTCTTTCAAGAATTATGTCATATGATTTCAGACATAAAAAAGACGATCTGAATATTCTAGACATGGTATGCGAACATATATTTTTTTTTAAATTTCTGTTTAAATTCATCCATTCTAACACACATTACAACACATGTGTAGTAAATCTTTCCGTGTTTAGGTTAGTTTTTAATATCGCTGTTTACCTTATTTCGGTTTCAGCTATCAGTTATATTATTTAATTGGATTATTGTTTAATCTTCAATTTGTAATGCACGTGTATCATAATTTCCAAACACTCTTCTTAATTTATTGAAATCTTCTCTCATTCGCTTATTCTTTTGTCTCTTTCTTCATGCAAAGTTCGGTCCCAAATCATTGAAATCTGTTCTCACTGACTTATTTTTTCTCTTTCGTCGTGAAAACATTTTTCCCAAATAATTTAGATATTTTCTCACTCACTTATATTTTGCCTCTTTGTTTATGTAAACATTTGTTCCAAATCATTTAAGTTTGTTCTGACTCTTTTATCATTTTCTTCGTGTACACATTTGTCCCAAATTATTGAAGTTGTTTCTCGCTAATTATTTGTTTTTCTTCAATACTATCTTGCACCACACATCTATACACAACCAGTCTTTCAGAATTGTATTTTGTATTTGTCTGAGATTATACACAGTTCGGTGAAGGTAACATATTTTATCATTTTGATGTTTCCACTTTGTTGTGGGGTCGTGGTGGTGGCTCTGGATATATCGAGGATGATCGGCCTCGATCAAATTAATAACAAAAATATGCTCTTGTTGTATGCATCATATGGAAATCTAAGAAGAGATTTAGATTAGCACCACGTGACCCCCGTATACACAATATAACAACATAGTTAACTACATCAACAACATAAAAGTGTACAAGAGACTTGATGGATACTTTTCTTTTATAAAATAATTGCCAAACGTTATTTTAACAAATGCACCCGTTTACACAGATATGTCAATGCATCATAAAATCGAGTGAAAGTTTCTATCATAAATGTCCAGTGTGTCTGCATAACCAGATCTAGTTGCTGGACACCCTCCAAGATCATGTATATTGTTGTCTGTAGGGGACTTGTAAAGCAACACTCTGTTTCCTCGGATCTTTGCTCGTCGTTCAAATGAGGATCCTCCAGGGATCACTTCTATTAAATGTAAAATCGTTCTGTACGACGTTCTCACGCTCTGATGTTCTATTGTTCTAACATTCTTATATGGAAGCTATTTCCCTTTAAAAACAGATATTGCAAATTAAATTCCTGTACATAACTCCATAACCGATGCTAACTGCTTACATAGTGTAATAAATTTGGAGTTGCTAGCCCGAAATAGTTAGCCAGTTAGTAGGAGAAAACATCACAGAGAGGAGTGTTAGTGAATTTGAACCATGCTGGGTTCGTTAGTAGTGATTTTAGGCACAAGCCGAATGACTGTCCCTTTTTGTAACATAGTCCATATTAAAATTCAGTGGTGTATACAAGTATTGTGATTGAAAAGGCGGCATTTATGGTTGGAAATCAGTAAATTATAGAATGGAATCAATAAGTTGGAACTTGGTAGGTACCGTTTATGTGTCCATAGTGGAAAATGGGCGTATGTATATGAGCGTGATACGCCGGAAATTCTGTGGATTGACTGGCCTAGAGGCGCGCAGTTAAATATTTCCCAGTTAGTAATGGAATACTAGTGGAATTTCTATGGCATGACGGGCTTGCGGTACGGAAATGGGATGATAATGGAGAAAAACCATGCTAAGGTGCAGTTAATGGACGTTTGGGCAAGTTGTCTCCTCTGGGTCGCCCATTGATTACAGCAAAGATTAATAATTATAGCAGACACGTCTCTCTTTCCATTTTACAACTCAAGTTGTATGGAAGTCTTTGGAAATTTGGGGAAAACTTATGACTTCCAGCGTGACTCGCGCCAGGGTTTTGACACCGCTCGGTCAAGTGAATACCCCTGTGCGTATTACAATAGTTTCAGAGCACAACCTTTGCATATCGAACAGTAATTTGTTTTCACACGTCATTAAAGAACATTACATCATATAGGAACTTCATGTATTCCCTTTGTATTCCAGACAAAGAAATTCAAACAATGTTAATACTCATGTCAAAGATATTAAAACATTAAGTTCAAGAAACTATCTTCAGACTCTTATCAAAGAAACAATTGTATGAAATTAAGACGCCGCACTTTGCACTTCCAAGATTCGCTAGCTTCCCACATAGCTGATTCGTCACTTTACCTTTTGATCCCGTCTCTCTCAAAGGCTTATAAACCCGTCCCTTGGACCATTTGTAAGAGAAAAATACTCTCTACTTTCCTATGAGGCAATACTTCATGACGTTCGGTAGAAAATTAATTTTTCTGGCTATGACATTCATAAGATACTAACCACTGCATGAAAACAACTCAAGTCGTTACCTATCCAATCGAAGTTTTAGGTTTATTCAACCGAAAAAATTAACATGCTCCCATCCAGAGTTTATCAAATTGCAATCCTTCCCCATTTCCTTGATAAACCGAACTCTGCCAAGTTTCCACTATGGGAATTATTTATTAATAACCAAAGCTACACCCGTTAACCTGACATAGTTATCGAACTGACCTCATTAAGAATCAATCAAACCTACATCAGACATTTTAAAATACTTTATCATTACACATGCCATGGAATCATTGTTGTTTTTTTTATTGTCTAAGGGGGCTTGTATTGCATTATTTCTCCCAAATAATCTTACCCAGTCACATGGTATTCACTTTGGTAATTGTACTATATACAATAATATTTATACGTAATGTCTCTCATATAAATTTCAAAATGGTTTAGGTTATTGGTTTCTTTATGACATTAAATAAAGATAGACAACAATAAAAACACCTTACAACCAATATCACCACTTGCTGAAATGCATGTGAAAGATAGACAACAGTATAAATACAAGTGAGTAGACACGAAAACAGCTAACATTTCAAATATGCAAGAGTGTGTTCAAAATATAAAAGTAGTTTCTTGTCAACAACATATATTTTTGCTAATTAATAAAATTCATAAATAAACATGACAAGGATACAACAAGTACTTAAAATAAGATAAAAAATAATATCCTGTTGCAAGGTTATAACATTGGTTTCTTGGACTTCATCGTGTTTTGTTTCTCCAACATGATCTGCACCTTCCAGAAACTGATGGAACCTGTTGACGAAAAACAACATAATGACAACAGCTAGAATCATGCATCTTATCAACAGGCTCCTATCCTTTTCCAAGGAATCAACTCCATGTTCTACCACCAAGAGCTGACTGACATGGCCATGAAATGCAAAATTTTACACCTATTAGCGCCAAAAAAATGATTCCATGTCCTGATTTGGAACATGGAATGAGTTGTATTTAACTATGCATGCACTTCTTCATGTAACTGCTTAAAAACAAATGTGATTAATTTCATATTTCATTTCATTTCTGAAATTTCTTCAACAAGTCCTGGTGCGCTCCACTTACTAAAATTTAACAAACACTGATACGACAAAAGTTTTTTTAAAAAAACAACATAAACAGCATGTCTGCTATGGGCTAACTTGCAAAATAACAACCACAATATCCCAAAAATAGTAAACAACCAGGTATTTGTAGGTACATGAAGATCACATATGTAGTATTCACAATAACAACGATACACTGTCAATTCAAAATAGAATATACCCAGCCAAAAAAGGAATGCCTATATTTAACAAGAATGATTTCCTACCTCTTAATTACATCCATATATCATACTCTAACAATAAACTATCATTATATTAACTGTGAATTTATGATTTAATATATATATATATATATATATATATATATATATATATTCTTTATTGTTTGTTTGCACAGACTTTGCACAGCATGACTGATAAAATGCAATATAAATATGACATTCGAATGATGCCAGGCTATAGCATATGTGTATTTAAAAATATATTCATTCATCATTTACAAATTATTAATATATTATTGAATTATATTTCATACCAAAAGTTAATATTTTAAAAAACATTTGTGTAATGTCTTAAAAGTCCTTAAATGTTATATGAGAATTAGGACATTTCATTTTTATCTTGATCAATTGGACAAGTATGTGTGCATCTATCTAAATACACCAACAGAGGAAATTATAAGAATGGGGATCGGCTTCGTAAGTGGCACTGCACTATTTTCTTGCAGAAAAGTTTAGTAATGTTTAAAGATTTACCCAGAATTAAAATGAACTGCATAATAGGGTGTCAGTTAAAGTTTGAAAAAGGAACAATCTACATAAACAAAAGAATCATACTTCCAATGGCTCACTTTTAGCTTATTATGCAATATTTAGAAACGAAAATGTACATTAAAAAATTAAAACTTCCAGAAGCTAATGTTTTACTTATTACAGCTTTGCTTCAACTCCATCATAAAGACATTATTCATGTTTAAAATGAATGTTCGTTTTAGTTAAGAAAACGTGACATCCTTTCAAAAACAAGCTCAAAAAAAGTAAAATTTTTCTAAAATTTTCTAAAAGTAAAATTTTTCTAAAGTCTCTGGGTTTAAGCATTAGCTTAAAGGAAACATAATTATTCTACTGAGCAGAAAATGTCGCTAGCATTTAAAAAGGAATGCCTATATTTAACAAGAATGATTTCCTACCTCTTAATTACATCCATATATCATACTCTAACAATAAACTATCATTATATTAACTGTGAATTTATGATTTAATATATATATATATATATATATATATATATATATATATATATTCTTTATTGTTTGTTTGCACAGACTTTGCACAGCATGACTGATAAAATGCAATATAAATGTTAAGTCCTTAAATGTTATATGAGAATTAGGACATTTCATTTTTATCTTGATCAATTGGACAAGTATGTGTGCATCTATCTAAATACACCAACAGAGGAAATTATAAGAATGGGGATCGGCTTCGTAAGTGGCACTGCACTATTTTCTTGCAGAAAAGTTTAGTAATGTTTAAAGATTTACCCAGAATTAAAATGAACTGCATAATAGGGTGTCAGTTAAAGTTTGAAAAAGGAACAATCTACATAAACAAAAGAATCATACTTCCAATGGCTCACTTTTAGCTTATTATGCAATATTTAGAAACGAAAATGTACATTAAAAAATTAAAACTTCCAAAAGCTAATGTTTTACTTATTACAGCTTTGCTTCAACTCCATCATAAAGACATTATTCATGTTTAAAATGAATGTTCGTTTTAGTTAAGAAAACGTGACATCCTTTCAAAAACAAGCTCAAAAAAAGTAAAATTTTTCTAAAATTTTCTAAAAGTAAAATTTTTCTAAAGTCTCTGGGTTTAAGCATTAGCTTAAAGGAAACATAATTATTCTACTGAGCAGAAAATGTCGCTAGCATTTAAAGCTGATGATAATCTATAATGAATGAAGCTATTTTTACCTTTTATCATCTCTAAGATGATTTGGTATTGCACCATTTTCATCATATTTGCAATATTCTCTGAGGGCCTGCAATGCTCTTTCTGTCTCTTCTTTTCCAACTAGATCATATTTATCCATTGTCTGAAATCTGCTGCGCCATTTCAGCTTCCACCTTCCAAGAGAAAATACAGATAAAAATGAAAGTTGGTTAATTAAATTATATTAGTAATTTCAATGATTATGAGCAAAAGCAATACAGAACTCTTGGAAATAAAAGTATATGTTCCTGTTATTTTTCTCTTTGACATTTGTTAAAAATTTGTCTTGACCTTTCTATATACTAACCTTGCATACATATATTGCATAGTATTACAAAAAATAAAATTTCCTTCTCCTTTGTTTTACATTATTTTGTCCCAAAAATCAAATAAAATTTAAATTCAAATTTAACTGCATCCAGTGTTTTAGGTTTCTACTCAATGCAACATTCAGCTTTACATTTATCTACCTTATGTTTTGTTGTATCCTTACACCGTATTAGCTTTCCCTTTCACAACAGTGTTCAATGTTTGCACTATGTCCATTTGATAACAGTGTTCAATTTTGGCACATTTTCCCTTTCATAACAGTGTTCAATTTAGGCACTATTTTATTTGTATTATTACTTGTGACCAGCATATATAATTTGTATTATTACTTGTGACTGGCCATATATAGTTGATATTATTACTTGTGACTGGCATATATCATTTGTATTATTATTTGTGACTTGCATATATCATTTGTATTATTACTTGTGCTAACTATATATCATTTGTATTATTACTTGTGACTGGCCATATATAATTGATATTATTACTTGTGACTGGCCATATATCATTTGTATTATTACTTGTGACTGGCATATATCATTTGTATTATTACTTGTGACTGGCATATATCATTTATATTATTACTTGTGCTAGCTATATATCATTTGTATTATTACTTGTGACTGGCATATATCATCTGTATTATTACTTGTGACTGGCCATATATCATTTGCATTATTACTTGTGACTGGCATATATCATCTGTATTATTACTTGTGACTAGTCTTCATTTCTATTCTTTATTTTTGATTGTATATCATGTGCATTATTGCTTTTGATTGGCTGTATATAATTTATATTATTACTTTTGTTAGGCTGTATAACGTGTATCATTATGCTTTATAGGCTGTATATCACTTGTATTATTATGCTTGATAAGCTGTATATAATTTGTATTATTACTTTTGATAGGCTGTATATCATTTGTGTTATTACTTTTGTTAGGCTGTATAATGTGTATTATTATGCTTTATAGGCTGTATATCATTTGTAGTATTATGCTTTATAGGCTGTATATAATTTGTATTATTACTTTTGATAGGCTGTATATCATTTGTGTTATTACTTTTGATAGGCTGTATATCATTTGTGTTATTACTTTTGATAGACTATATATCATGTGTATTATTATGGTTGATAGGTAGTATATCTTTTGTATTATTACTTTTGATGGGCTGTATATCATGTGTATTATTACTTTCAAAAAGGCTGTAAATAATTTGTATTATTACTTTTGATAGGATGTATATCATGTGTATTATTATTTTTGACAGGCTGTATATCATGTGTATTATCATGTGTATTATTACTTTTGAAAAAGCTGTATATAACTTGTATGATACCTTTTGAGAGGCTGTATATCATGTGTATTATTACTCTTGATAGGCTGTATATCATGTGTATTATTACTTTTGATAAGTAGTATATCATTTGTATTATTACTTTTGATATAATGTATATAATTTGTGTTATATATTGTGATTGGATTTATATCAAATGTATCATTGCATGTTATTAGCTGTAAATCATACTATGATATAGTTTATGCTTCATATATTTAACCTCTTTTTTCTCTTTATTGGAAGACTGCCCATTAATAATAATAATAATAATAATAATAATAATAATAATAATAATGATAATGAGGACTTTGTAAAGCGCCTAATCTTAAGAAGTTCTAAGTGCTTTACAACATCTATAATGATATGAATACAAAAAACAAAACAAACAACAAAAAAACAACATCATGAAATTTGAAAACAGACAATTAAGGAATTAAGGGTCTTACTGCCACACCAATACATATATTGAAATAATCGTAGTACTCACCATCATTTCATCTTACAAATTATTTCAAAATGCATCAATTCTTTCAAAGGTATGGTACATAAATTAAACCTGTTTTATCAACATCAGTCAAAGTTTCCACATAAAAGGCTTTTTGTTTATAGCATATATAGATATTTTTCAAATATAAAAAGATAATATTCCTAATATTGGAGCCAATTACTGTACTGGTATCTGTATTAAGGACAGTGCTACTTTTTAAGAGTCAAATAATTTCTGTTCTGGTAATTGCATTCAGGAAAATTTGCTGGTTTAATTCTTGTCAAACAATTACGGTACTGGTATTTGTATTAGGTAAGGCATTCTGGTATATGTCATGCCTAACGTATATGTAAAAGGATAATGAAAGGGGTTAATGCATACAAACTTACCACAACAACTGTAGATAATAAAGCGATGATTGTCTCGATCCTTCAAACAAGTATGAAACAGGCCAGCTGATGAATACCAAACTTATTGTTACAATAAACAGTATTGGTGACACGTCTAAGCAATAACCAGAAATGATCTGTATCAACAAGTAGATGAAAGCAGTAATTGTGATTGGAAACTTGTCAATTAAAATAATTAACAGGGTCAAACACACAAAGAAGGACACTGCATCTTTAAATATCATCGCTTTGAACACTGCAACACAGGTAGCTATGTGAGTCACAGCACATATGCATATCTGAGTAAACAAGTGAATTTGATTTCGATATTTATTAAAGACTGGAAATGAGACGATTGTTGCCACAAGAATATAGCAGAAAATCTCCTTTTCATGATTTTTTACACCTTCATCAACGTTTTGCAAGATGTCTAACAGTATTTGCCTTGCAAATGTTCTATAAACACCTATTTCAATGAAGACCAGGACAAGTGCTGATACAACTGTCATCTGAAACAAAAAGTTACAAAGTCATGTTGCAATTACAAATTTTATCAGAAATTATGATCATATACGCACGTCTAGACACATATCAGAGTTATACAGGCAAGTAGAAAGAATCTTTAAAAACTTGACCTAATAGTTAAATCAGTTTTTATTAGGTCCTAAACAACATTTAACTCATAACAGCTAATGTAAGTGATAATAGTTAATATAATCAATAACAGTTAATATAAGTGATAATAGTTACTGTAACTGATAATAGTTATGTATCCATTAGTGATCAAGCATACTTAGTAAAGCAAATGTAGAAACCAAAACAAAAACTTTTGCACCTTAATAACTCAATGTATACAAATCTAATTCTTTATGGCAGAGAAAAAGGAGTAGCAAGAGAAATGAAAAAGGTTGATGAGAATTAGATGGTCCTACTACATGAAAAGCAGTAGCAGAAATGAAGAAAGAGGATAAAGTTGAGGAGAATTAGATGGTCCCATTACAAGAAATGTAGTAGCAGGAACAAGAAAGAGGATAAAGATGAGGAGAATTAGATGGTCCTATTACATGAAAAGCAGTAGCAGGAAGAAGAAATAGGATAAGGTTGAGGAGAATTAGATGGTCCCATTGCAAGAAATGTAGTAGCAGGAACAAAAAATAGGATAAAGTGAAGGAGAATTAGATCATTCTAGTACAAGAAAAGAAGTTGCAGGAACAAGAAAGAAGATAAGGTTGATGAGCAATATATATGATCCTATTACAATGACCGCAGTATCAAGAACAAGAAAGAAGAAAGATGATAAGGTTGAGGAGATATAAATGGTAATATTACAAGAAAAGCAGTAGCATGAACAAGAAAGACAATAAGGTTGCGGAGAACTAGATGGTGCTGATAAAAAGTGCTGCAGTGAATGTGCCTTTGTTTTCTATACTTGTCACAGAATAAACAATAACTTTTAGGTAACCAGGCTAGCCAGTTGTCAAGCACTGATCTCCATGTCACCTGGATGTTTTACAAATCTTGTGAGTAGTTAATTACAAATAGGTGATTGATGAAAAGGAAGTAACTAAATGGATTAAGACAAATAACACTGCATGAGTCACCAAAGAATAAAATTGCTTTATTTAATGTCTCTTTTATTTCAGAGCATTTAATTTACATGCATTTATACCTCTATGTCACTTACCTTTCTCAGCATCAACAATGGAAGATATACTGCTAGCCAGACAGGAAATATAACCATGTTGAAACAAAATGGAAATGATAGTGCTTGAACAACCTTTGACCTGAAATATTTTAAGTCTTTTAAACCTGAATGCAAGAGCATATACTTTCTAAATTTGTATTATGGAAACATAGTGCTGAAAAGAAAAAGAACGGCTATTTAAAATCAAAAGATGAGTTGTGTGAACAGCTTATCTTCTCCATGTGTAATATTGCTTTATAAAGAAAACTGATATTCTTGTGTTGAAGCTACTCTTCATGTCAGTTACATTGACTTTTGACCCCAAATCAACTGACGTCTTCATTATGCATGTGCAGCCAGAATGCACAAAGTTTTGATTCAGGTCTGTTATGTAAAGATATAATGTCATTGTTTTGAAAACATTTTTAGGCCAAATTGACCTTTTGACCCCAAGTGCAAGCTGTCCACAAAGTTTAGTAACTTTATAGCTGTTACTTTCCAGATATGAAATTGATAACAGTTAAAATACATTGAGGCTTGAAATGCTGGCAGGGTTCTCAAATTGCAACATAATAATTTTAAAACCTTTATTACTTTTAAGAAACGTTTTCTTGGAAGGTTCTTGTATTTGGTTTTCATAATACATAGATACAGCTTTCATTGTAAGAAAACATATATACAAAAAATATCTTCTAATGATAAAAAAAATATTCACTTTACACAGAGATGTATTTGTGGATGCCATATATTCTGAATAGCATGTAGGTAATATCATTTATGATAATTGAGGATCTAAAGGTATATGTATTAATAACATAACAAAATACATATTCAAGAAACCTCTTACCTGCTCAGGTATTTAGAGATCAGACTAACAAAGGAAGGGCCTGAAAATACAGTCAGAGGTTGAGCGATATAACCAGATTTCAATAGACGTACATGTGCATTGTTTCTTACAAGATAAAATGGTGGTTGTCTGGTCAGCAAGAATGGAAGACAGAAACAAACACTAAATGGAAAGGAATAAAATAAAGATAAATTCTAAAGTTTCTGCTTAACCCCATGGCAGATTGTACATGCCAATTTTAAAACAAAAGCATCACTAAACTGACTCGTTTAACTTGATGATATATAATGTCTAACTTGATTCTCACAAAGTGTTCCCCTAACATTGTTTTCTAGTTTGCATTACAAACCAAATCTAAGTTTCAATATAATTTTGTGGGTTGATAAAATAGTCCAATTTCACTGTAGATCTACACAATCATAGATGGTAACACTGTCATCTGCATGTAATGTATTCAACGTCCAAGTCTAATATTTCCGCACGAAAAAATGGAGAAAGGGAAAAAAAATATGCCATTACATCTCAAAGTTACAAAATTAATGAATTATTCAGAGTTTACAAAACACTATTCACTCCTGCTGTGTGATAAACTCACACTTGCCATGAAAAATATGGACACCATGTTAGTTTTAAAGTTCCATTAGATTTGAAACATGGAGAAGGTGACAATATAGTGACCACCTGTTTGCAATCAAGTTAGAAATTATACATCAATGAATAAAATGAGTACATGTTGTGCATTTGTTACACCTTTGATGTTGTTGTTTTCTAAATCAGTAAAGGATACACAAACTTCTGGGTAGGTAAGCAGAAACTATAGCAAGAAGGTACATGTGAGTTGATATATTTAATGGATACATTACAAATATAGCTGGAAGGTACAAACGTGTTGAGGTATTTAACTATATATGGAAGGTACATGTGTGAAGATGTAAATTATGGATTGCACCTTTTATCGCGACAGGGGCCAGATTGACTGGTAGAAAACAAACTCCATACAGACATCTACTCGAAACCAACTGACAAACACCAATATCTCGTCCCAACCAGCTGTCACCCAAAACACTGCATTAGGAACATCCCATATAGCCAGGCACTGAGGATATGCAGAATTTGCTCCGACGACACATTCCTAAAAAGGTCTGAAGAGCTATCTAAACATTTAATTTACCGAGGTTACGACAAGGACCTGATTACTGAGGCAACCCAAAGGGCTAAGCTAACAAACCGCGATGACCTACTAAAATATGGAAAGAAGGAAAAGGCTGATAGGATACCATTTATCCTGACCTACCATCCAGACAACCCCAAAATAGGTAAAATCATCGGGAAACACTGGCCCATCGTAGAATCATTAGATGCACTAAAGTTAATCCTCCTGAACAAACCTGTAGTAGCCTACCGGACTGGAGACCAAAAACCTCAAGGACATCCTAGTCAGGGCGAAGCTAGCGCCAATCACTAATCAAGACCACCCGAGTCAATCTGGCCCCTGTTGCGATAAAAGGTGCAAAACCTGTCAACACATGATAGAAACCAGGACTTTTTCTAGCACAGTAACGAGAGTAAAACTAAACATACATGGTCCAAACAAAACGTGCAAAACAGAGAATGTAATTTATCTTATCACATGTAAGATCTGTAGCCTGCAGTATGTCGGAGAGACTGAGAGGCTACACAAAAGGATCAACCTTCATAGATCTGATTGAATAACAAAGAAGCTATACAGAAGTCCGGTCGCAGAACACTTCTCCTCACCTGGCCACACCTTCAGTGATGTAACACTTATTGCAATTGCTCACAACCACAACTGGAGTTCCGAAACCAGGAAAGAAAAGGAATCTTACTGGATATGACGCCTTCTAACATTGAAACCAAGCGGTTTAAACCAAGAAGACTAGAAAAAGACAGCCATGCACAAATGTAATTATCTTTTCCAGCTGACACATTTTCTTTTAAATAATTCTCTAAATTTGCTTAATAGCCTCTAACTACTAATGTAAAATATCCGGGATATAATTTGCGCGTACATAAATTTACATACAAAAACAGATGTGTCACTTTGGCTCATCATACAGACATTTTACAGCATCCGCAACAAGTTGAAAGAAACTAGGCATGTAAAGTTTTATAAACACGGTTTTTGTATTTTACTTGTCTGTCTTGTCTATGTTCTGTATTTGCCTTTGATAAAGACTCATTAAGAGTCGAAAGCTCTCAGGCTAGAGTGATACTAGTTTTGCACTGTTGCTTGTCAGTTTTTTGCATTTATCTTAATCAATCCCTGACACACGTGATCCCTTGCTGGATCCAGTGCATTTGAAAGGACTGTTATATGCCATATGATTTGTATTCTTTTTATATATATATATATAATACGTGTTGGTGTTGTTTATTTATATATATATATATATATATATATATATATATATATATATATATATATATATATATATATATCTTACCAAGCACTATCAAGAAGTCCCTGAATGATACATTTAAGAAAGGGTACTCGGGAGAAAACCACTCTTTCTTTCCATGTGACCTGGAATCGGTCTCACTACTGGAACTGAATCCTGTCAATCTAATAGACCCATTGTGCATCCAGTTGTAAGTTGCACTCTTTAGCTTGGACATGAAAATAGGAACCTCAATTACAACATTTCTGATGAAGTGGACTGAAATTGAAGAACAGAGAAAAAACGTAATTGACAAAAGATGTACTATAAATATTCGAGTTTAAAGAAAAGGTGGGCCTCGTTGTTTTTACATTCCTTAAAACACATTTTAATTTCTTGATCTGATGTTTAGCAAAAAAAAATCATGTTGGAATATTTTAATTAGCTTCGAATCCAGTTGTACCTGACGATCAGTATCATTGTAAAACCGATACATGTATATGCCCCAGAACTTAAACCTCTCACACCTTTCGTATTATATCTCGTCTGCTACGTCTGTCACGTTAAGTTATCTGGACAACTACACTATGGCGGTTATGCTCCCGCTCAAACGCACATTCCTTTCTTCTTTTTTTTAAAAAAAATTACAATTGAAAAAAATCAACCTATCGTTGAGAATCTAAAAAAACTGAAACAGGGAGGACATGCAGTGATCAACTACTAAGTTTTGCGGATGTAGAAAAAAAAAAGGATATTTAGATGTGAAATGGGAGCGGGGAATGGGTCAAGTGTCTCCCTTAAGGAGTGGATACCCATAAACTGAAACAATTTAAATTGGCAAGTATAATTAGTTCTTTGTTTAACATTCTATTGGGCAAAATCAATTGTTAAAAATTCGAGATAAGACCATTTCTATCTTTAAACTTTCGAGTATTTAAACTATCTCTTATAGTCTTCAGTGATAATATGATTTTCAAATTATCTGCTGTTTTTACAGGATGGAAATCAGCTTGGTGCCATTTTCTCTTAGGACAAAGTGGACACAATCGGAAGTTTTTTGTGAAAACCCCATTACATAATGGTCGTTCATTAATGGTGAGTAGTGACAACACTATTTTAAGACAGTCGACATGGCGATCATACTGGATGTCTCATTGCCACCATTTTCATTTAGGACCAACTATGCATCATTAGAAGCAGGTTCGTGAAACCGAATTCTGATATAGCCATCCGTCTGATGAGTAGAGGACAATAAGATTTCCAACACTGCTGCTGTCGCGGCCAAAAAGAATGTCGGACCAGATTGTTTTTCTCCATTTAAAGCCTGCTTGAAAAGTTAGAAATGTTATGGTGAAAATGCGCACGTCAAAATGACTTTCTGCTCAAGAAGACATGTGAATACAAGATTTTAAAATGGCTGCTTTAGTGGTATAGTGGGTGTCGGATCGCCACCATATTCATTTAGAACCAGCAAGACATCATTAGAAGTCTTTTGGCGAGACCGTTATATTAATATGACATTCCGTTCTGAAGTATCAACGATAATAAGATTGACAAGACGACCGCTGACGCGGCCATATTGTACGTCCTAGAAGAACCAGTTCATTTAGGGCCAATTAAACGAGGGGATAATTCGTGTGTGAAGTTTCAAGCCAATCCAATACGTAGGTTAGGAGGTGTAGTGATAACAATCTTATGCTGAAGGATGAACACAAGACCGACAACAAAATAACATTTATGCACCTCTGGTCTATGTTTAGCTAACTAAACTTATTGACTTAAGAGATTTTTTTAAAAAAAAAAACAAAAACGTTTTATGCTAACACTACCAAAACATCTTAAACTTTAAACATTTCACAAATAATCCCAGACGCATAGCTGCGCAAAGTCTTTGAAACAATTAAACGAAAGATGATCTTAAAATCTCTCCATTCGAGATGTGGTGAAAGCTTTGCAAACCTTACTATCAACAATTCAAGTTCTTTTCTAGGAATCAGCCCAAACTTTGTGGAATGCGGTATTGAAGATCAGGCTTACTAACAGAGCAGCGATTTGCGTTCCCTATCAATTAAAGTATACAGGTTTAACAAACCCTTCCTTTCAGATATTGAGCCCAGGCATGCTGGCTGTCTGGATCTATCGTTGACAAAGCCTAAGCAAAACGCACGAACGCTTACATACTGCACGGCATTAACGGTCGTAACAATTGATATAAATGCTTTACATGTCGAAAGTTTAAAAAAGGCCCATAAAATCTGCACTTACATGTTAAGTTTTGGCAGTTGAAAAATACATCACGGAACGATTGGATTATAATATCATGTAGATTCTTCCGTCTGTATGAAATTGTCAGTTTATCCCATTCACCGCGTAATGAATTCCACCAAGATTTGCAAATTCCGACATCCGGATGATTTCTGTTATATGTCTCTCTTTCTTCAGGATCGCGTAGCACGCTGTACGCCTCTTCTATGGTGGTTTTGAAGTCTACAGACTCATCTAAAGACTGGGAATGAAAGAATCAAATGATTTTTTAATAATAAAAATATTCATTCTACGAGAATGTTAGATGTCACGCCTAATTGGTTTCAACTGTAATGATTATCATCTGAGTTGATACAAGTCCGGCGCAACATCGAACATTTTCAACCAATACTTGATTAAAACCTTTGTAATTAGGACGCTTTATTATGTGTGTTTGTGTTGTTTTTTTTTTGTATTTTGACAGTCGTAAGCGCTTTTAAAGACAATTTAAAACTGGTTTTGAAATTTTCGGTGTGTGTGTGTGTGTGTGTGTTTTAAAATCAAATTACTTTTATGTCACAGCCTGCAATATCTAAGAAAATGTATTTCCTAAGATAAGCCGATCACCTACCTTGTTAGGTGTTCATGTTTTCAAACTGCAACGTGTTGTTATTCTCGATGAACTTTTACAAAAAAAACTCTACATGTATTTTAATGTAGTATTTACCCTTTTCAACTATGACATTTACTTTAATTTTTTTTTCAATCTCATATATTTTCGTAAAAACTATATCAGGACCAGACATCATTCCGCCAAGCTATTTGGAAACTAGAAATGTCTGGTTACATTTGAAAATTCATGTTTAGCTCATGTTTTCTTCTTTTTTTTTGTTTCGGGTGACGGTCCATCAGAAACGGGGAGGGTACCATCGGGAGAGTTTAAAAGAAAAATTCGCCTTAGTAAAAGTTATTTCCAATTTGCTTATGACAGCACTGTGTTGTTTAACAACCTACTTGCAAACATAATACATTTTTCTGTGTGTTTACATTTTAAAATTAGTTTTGGGCGTGCCCAGGGAAGGATCCACCCCAGGTGCCAAATAATTTAGGTACACCCCTGGCTGGATGGTCCAATATCTTCAACAGAGTGGGCCACAGAGACCAAAAATGTAAAGTTGGTGGGCCATATATGATGTATAATGCTGTCGGACATTTCTGCGCACCGTCAGGCTATAGTAATTAAATACATTGCTCTAGACTGTTTCTGTCTTCAGTTCAGCCGAGTAAAATATGTCAGGTTTATAGCTATTAAAAAATAATTCAACGCACTTATGTCCAGATGTTCCTACAAGGACAAACAAAATTTTCCATGACGTTAAAATTGTGAATTCCAAACCTGTGAATAAACACCCGTACAGGATGAACCCTCTCAAACAGGAATATTCGAAAAAAGAAATTAAATATTTGCTGGAGAATGATTGTATTCAGCCAGTAAAAGTGACTTGAGTTCACGATGCATGCTTGTTCCAAAACCAGATAAATATTTCCGTATGTCTACTGATTATAGGCAGGTGAATAGTGTAACAAAGACAGATTCATGTCTATAATCAAGAATCGTTGATTGTATTGATAAGATCAGAAATGCCAAGTATTTCACCAAATTCGACCTTACACCGATGCAAATTTGACAATTAATTTATCTAAATGTGGATTATGCCGTGCTAGTGTACAATATCAAGGCCATATCGTAGGACATGGACAAGTTAAGCCTATAAATGCTACGGTCAAGGCTATCTCTGAATTCCCTGTACCCGCTTATAAAAATCAAAGAGTGTTAAGGTGGATTTCATTGTTACAGGAATGTAATCTTGACATAGAAGATGCACTTTTCCGTGTGTTGTTGTTGTTGTTGTTGTTGTAGGGTTTAACTCCATTTTTCAGCACACAATAGGCTATACATGGCGGCCAGTATTATTGGTGGAAGAAGAACCCGGGAAAACCCCCGGAAATAACCATCGACCCACGAGAAGCTACTGGCAAGTTTTCTCACATAACTACATTAGCCAAATCTTAGACTCGAACCCACGCAGACGGTGAGATGGCAGTGAACCGTAACGGAGAGCGCTTTAGACCACTCGGCCACTCGGGGCCCCTTTTCCCGTGTGTAAAAATGTACTACTTCACATACGCTGTTTGTAATTTATAAGAGTCCTTCTTATGTTTTTCTTAAACATCATGTATTATCTATTGTAAAAAAAAAAGCTATTCATATACATCTTTCTTTTTCTTTTGGGTGAAGTGTTATTTATATATGATTTTATATTCATTTGCTTTAATTTGATATTCTGTCAGTTTTAAATTATTTTCAAAAAATTTCATTACATGCTATTGTAATCTAAATTTATTAACTAGAGATGGTTTTTTTTCTCCAGAAAATCGGCTGACCTGAATTATTCTTTGGTAAACAAGTAATGTTCACCTATCGTTGTTGTCAATGTCAAGATTGCACTTGTGAATAAAGAAGCAAACATTTTATTTCTACAGTAAAAATGATTGGTTCTCGTCAGGGTCATGTTAGGAGTACGTGATATAAACGATAACGTGACTCTCCCCCCCCCCACACACACACACACTTTTTTCCCTCTTGATTTTGCAATTTGGGGATTTTTTTCAAAACTGCGTATAAATACGCTATAATCTTTGTTTTAGTGAAATATAGTTAGTTTGGGGCTTTTACAAATGACGTTAAGTCATTTTCTTTTGTTGTTGCCAGTTTTTCATGTTAACGTTTCTGCTGACCAGATGGATTTTAAAGGATTATTTCCTATCTCTGGAAATATTTTATGTGCGCAAACAGAATTCTTGAGCAACTACAGTTTATCAAAATTATATTCGGTTTTCCAACACCGGAGTGTTAATTATTGTGTTTCTACAAGGAACTGTAGATAAACACAGAACGGAACAGATTACAGCATACATCATCGTCTTTCATCTTGGACTTTCAAACAGGCCTCGAACTTGAATTTATTAGAACATTGTATTACTAGGACCTTGTGGATTATTCTTGGATTATTTTTTAATTTGATTCTTAAAACTAAGTTATTTTCCCATTTTTACAATCTTTTTTCACGGGGAAATAAATTATTTGTGAAATTTATAAGAACGCTTCATTACTATGACTTTTGTAATTTATTTCGTGGATTATCCTTGAATTATTTTATTTTTTTATTCTTAAAACTAAGTTGTTTTTTCCGTTTTTACAATATTTATCCACGGAAATATTTTATGTGTTAACTTTTTACAAAGCTTGTTATTTTCACTTTTTTGTATTACTATTTATTACAGTCTAACATGTAACACAATATAAATATATTTCACAATGTTTGTAAATAAATAAGGAGGCAGTGTGTTGTGAAATTAAGTATTGTAAGGCAAAGTCAAGACAATATGTCAAGTCATTGTGTCATAAAGGAACTGCTTGGTCAGGCTGTGAAGGAGATATATGACTACGTGTACATCAAGTCTCAGTTGTTTACTGAGCCATGAAGTAGCACATGTCATTAAGTAAGTCGTTGCTACGGGTTTTTATGATTTATCAGTGCCGAGAGTGCAGGAGAGTCTTAATAATAATAATAATAATAATAATAATAATAGTATTAATAATAATAATAGTAGTATTAATAATAATAATAGTATTAATAATAATAATAGTATTAATAATAATAATAATATTATTATTATTAATAATAATAATAATAATAATAATAATAATAATAATAATAATAATAATAGTATTAATAATAATAGTATTAATAATAATAAAAGTATTAATAATAATAATGGTATTAATAATAATAACAATAATAATATTATTAATAATAATAATAATAGTAGTATTAATAATAATAATAGTATTAATAATAATAATAATAATAATAATAATAATAATAATAATAACAATAAACCCATAGAAGATCATGTGCCCATACTGATGAAAATGAAGAAAATTTATGTCGTGAGGCAGTAGTCAATATTACGAAGAGATTTTTAAAATCTTAATTTAACTGAAGGTAAATTTTTAAAATCTTAATTTAACTGAAGGTAAATTTTTCAGAATCTAGGTCTAGTTTATTAAACAATATGCATGAGAACCATGTTATTCATTAATTATTGCACAAATATAGATGAAACGAAAGTGAGAACATTCTCTCTCTCTCTCTCTCTCTCTCTCTCTCGCACACACACACACACACACACAACACACACACACACACACACACACACACACACACACACACAATCCTATTAAATACAAAAAATACAAAGCCAGTGTATAATTGTCATGAGATTTTTTTTAAAAGTCAAGTCAAACCGCACATAAATTATACAAAGCGAATACATCGATCAGTCGACAGTTATCTGAAATGCAGATAAGAAGACCTACAAAATGACATCAATCCATCTAAATGGGTCAAGAAAGTGTACGGGTAAGGTCTGAACTAACTTAATTAGGATTTATAAAGCAGATTTAATTCCATACATCCTGCAATAGCTTTAAATCCATGAAATAAAGAAACATTAAAATGTGGTTGAAACGACTGTCCGAAAGAAAACGTTAAAAGAGCTACCAATGTGGATTCATCTGATCACGTAGAGAATCCTTAAAATAAAAGCAATGAGATGCCTATTCAGATGTCTACTTTTGTTTTATCAGCCTTTGTTCAAGACCACGTGACAAGATCAATGTATTAAAAGCTCCAGTTCTAAATCGGGCGGCATTCGAGAGTTAATTTGAAACAAATACCCCGAACATAGATAATTTTAACCGAAAGCATTAACAACCCACCCACCCCCTCGCCTTTCTGCATCCTGTTGACCCATAATCCCTTAATTCCTCTAATGATTTCACATTGGTTTCTGGCAAACCGCAATTTGAAATATATATATATATATATATATATATATATATATATATATATATATATATATATATATATATATATATATATATATATATATATATATATTAAATGACGATCGATGCGATGCCTTATGGGAAATCACTTGCCCGTAAATCCGCAACTACCCTGACAGAATGGATTTAGATGCCATTGCAGTTGTAACCAATCTAATGATAAAATAAGTAGAGGCTTACAACATAAACAATTAAACAACAAATAAACAAGAGAAAGCGAAAGTCTAAAGAACAAGTCACGTCAATGAAGGCCTACTTTACCACTGACCTCATTCACCCCGTTCTTCTCTGGGTCGAACAGTTCCATAAGATGAGTGTAGGCTGCTTCAATTTCATCCGTCTCAGCATATCTACAAACACCTAGTGTGGAATAATAATCAACAAAATTAGAGGTCACAGAGCAAAAACAACCACAAATAATCAACAATGATGACAGACTCATCTTTGCATAGAAACGAAAGTACAAACGGTGTTATAGTACAATTATACTTCCGTGGAATGAAAAATCTCATCCTGGAGCACTGACATTCATCCATAACGCATAAATCTCTGTCTCTGTCCCTGTCTGTCTGTCTGTCTGTCTCTGTCTCTGTCTCTCTCTCTCTCTCTCTCTCTCTGTATTCTTAATTATATTAATATGTATACTGATAATGTATACTTATTTACTAATGTATATTTATTTACTACGAGAGATATATATGAGGAGAAGGTTATTAAGAACTCTTGACACGCTCAAAAACCGAAATACACACATTTTTAATGTGATGCTCATGAAGACAAATTTTATATGATTTGAATGTTTTTGAATAATGATAAAAGGCAAATGAAAATAAAATTATACTTAAGTGATTTTTATATCTGTCATTTATATTTTCTATTTATAGCAAAATTCATGTCGGTCGTACATGATTGCACAATAGGATAAAAAATGATTCATAATACGTACCTGTCTAATTCTGTTACAGACTTCTAATTCTATTATTGATTTCTAAATATATTACAGACCGCTAAATATATTACAGACCTCTAATTCTATTACAGACCAATCCTTCTGTTACAGACCTGTCTATAAAATTATCTTACCGAGGTCTACAATTCGTTATAAAGGCCTACAAATGAGACAAAAATTGTGAGGTCTCTAATTCAGTTAGAATGGTCTCTAATCGAATTAGATAGGTATATAATTGATATACAGGGTTTCTAATTAAACTGTAGAGGTCCCTAGTTTAATAGACGCGATGTTTCCGAATAAATAGAGTGTTCAGTATTGAATTAAATGTAGGTATATATATATATATATATATATATATATATATATATATATATATATATATATATATATATATATATATATATATATATATATATATATATATAACTAATGCACTACAAAATTTATTATTATTAAAAGTGAAGACCTTTTCAGCCACGTGAAATTTAATCAGTGTTAGACTCTGAATTAAATAACTGCTCAACTTTTACTGCATTAAGAAAATTATCTTATTTTAATTTGTTTTCTGCTGAATGTAAGTATATAGCATTTTTGTATGTTACCTTCATCTAGTTATTTACTTTAAAACACATACGGATATGATCCACACACAAAAAATATGTAAATACACTGTCTGGCATCTCGCAATAATAATCTCAGTCTTATATTTAAAGTTTTGGTCAATTTGCCAATATTGATTATGTTATCAGGTCCAATTCAAAAAGTAAATGCAACATAAAGTATGACATAAATTGGTAACATGTAAATAATTCATGTCAAAGTGCTTTGTTCTTTATTATTAATAAACCATTACAAATCATAATATTAGAGAGTACACTGATGTATATGTTGAAAAAAATAAATACTTTTGTATTTCGATAACTTTTTTGTGTCTTTGCATTTGTAAACTTAACTTTCTGAATATGTTCATTATTGTATACGTGAAATGAGCATTTTAGACTGCGGTTCTTTATAACATCTGTGAATAAGCTTACTGAACATTCATCATTTTATTGAATGCGTGAAATAAACTTTTTAAACTAGTGGTTCTTATGATAAATGAGACATAAACCTTTGGACCCTGAAGATTTTTATTACATATTTTTTTTTAAATAAACAGTTAAACACGTGGAGAAAGCCAAACGTTTTTAAATACCTGAACTTTATTTGCATTATTTCACATTTCAGGAAATAAGTAACACTGAAAACAGTTTGCAGCAAAGAGGGTGGACAGACCGAAACTATTTCAGACAAACCGAAATTATTTCAAACAAAGTCTTAACGGATTTCAATACGAAACCAATTCAGGCAGACAGGAAAAAAAAGAGAAATGGTTTAGTTTTGTCACGCTATTGAGACTCTGTCTCTGGAGACAGAATCTCCAGACAGACCCGACGCTGATGTCGCTGCGGAGACGAATTGAAAATCATTTACGATTTCACAAACAAACTGATTTGTAAAATCTCTCCTCGTAAATCAATCAGATTATTGGACTGGTCAGTGAGTTTGAAATTAATTCTCGTTAACGAATCATTATGACATCGCATATACACTGGATTAGTTGGATCCTCAATGATTAGAAACCATGGAGGAGTCGTTGGTGCAAATGAGTATAAAATATATCCTTGTTGGGCTTGATTTGATCTTTGGAGATTTATCTGATAACTTCCTTCAATAACATCACATACTAGATTCACTGCAATCACCGAGGATATATTGACGTTTTGAGGTGCGATATGCCTACCACCACCATCTGGGTCATTATTATGTTTGAGGATATTTGTTTGTAGTTGGGGCCTTTTTTTTTCATTCGGTGAGTATCAGAGAAAAGTTTTCTTGAATAAGATCATTAACAGATTTTTTTAGTTCATTTGCGTTATACTCAAGAAACTTGAAATCGGGTAAATCAGCTTCTGTGATATTTTAACCGGTTAGGATTTTTATTTATCTACATTCTTGTCATTAATTATTATCTGAACTATTCGTTTGTTGATATATTCCATGTCGGGTACAAGATGATTCAATATCTCAACATATTTTATAATCTCGATGCGTGAACTCGTTATATCAGAGAGATGCTCCTGGAAACTCTGTCGTAGTCTATCTAGTTGTGTTTTATGTAATTGATTAATCTCGCTAAAATAATCAATGACGTTATTTAGAGTGAATACAATTGCAATGGATAAATCAGGAGTTTTCTCAAAACCAAATTCCCATTGCATGGTATTGTTATCGAGAAATGTGAATCTATCAGTTAATTTTGCATTTTTTATACCAGGTAAATAATTTCGATATGATGGAGCAATTTCGTGGTATGATTGTACATCTGTGACATAATCAGATTTTTTAGGTTCTGGTATTTGATACGATGTCCGAGGTGGGATTTCAGGTCAACCCAGTATTGTCCTTATAGAACTTTGATAGATATCTACGACATATCCGGGTGAGTTTATATCAATGGCAGATGATAGTGTTGGTTCATGAACCGTTATAGCAAATTTCGGTTCTTTTCCAGTAATGGACTTTATTCTACTCTGAAATTCATTATTAATTTGTTCAATTTGGTAGGACCCAGGTGGCAATGAAACAACGTTCCAATCTGGAGTTCCGTCTTGTTTATTCTTACTCGCAAACACCAGGGAATTATTCGGTTGCTGACCACCGAATGGTACTGATCTGATATTTGGCCAACTATGGTATACTCGTAGTTTTGCTAGTGCTATTTCCTTAACTGGAACCACAGTAGGGAAATTGACACTGAATTCAGGGTTTGTTGAGGTTATTGAGATCATGCTGGTTTTCACCGGTGTGGTATTTTCCACTATTCGTTGAAGTAGTTCTTGCGATGTTGCCATTGTTATTTTATTCGTGTTGTTTTTCTAATTTTGACATCGCGGAATCATAAACACGTACCATCGCTGAAAACTCATTATCTGATATTAATGTATCATCGAGTGACGACGATATCATCGAGGATAATTGGGAGTATGCGGTTGACACAACATGGAATTTAACTACGTAGTCTTGTAGTTTACGCTGGCTGCATGATGATATTTTTTTTATTATTGAAATAATTTCCGCGATTGTTGTCGTCGCAGATATTCAAATTGGAACAGCTATCGGGGCAATCATTGTCACCGAGGAGAGTATAATACCAGCTCCGGTGATTACACCTGATACCGAGTACACGGTAACGTCAGCTGCGGTGATTCTTCGTCGATATTTTTTTAGTTTTGTTTGGTACTCCTCAGTGAGTGTTTTGAGTTTAATTTGAAATTCTCTGACCTGATAGCGATGCTGCTGTGACGTTGCCAATGATGACATTTTATTTATTACAACAGATTTCGGATTGCTAGCAATAAAAACTCTGGCGTTTTCAATTAAGTTGTTTACTTAAATCCGCTACGAATGCCACATATCATGTTATTGAAACCCTAGCCAAATTATTATCAGTGGATATTATTGTGAATTGTTCAATTGATCCCTTGTCGATGATCGTTGATATCATAGTGTTGACCCCAGATGAACTCGTTGATGAAATATTAAATTGAGTCGGCGACACTAGTGTTAATCGATAAATACCTTTGACGGTCGCGGTGAATTTTAATGTTATTTTGTGGTGTCCACGTAAATGATCAGTGTTGAATCGTGTATACTACGTTATTGGTTTTCTCATGAGGAATCTTTGTTTTTTCAAGTGTTTCTATCATCCTCGGTAAATCGTCTTTGATTGCCTCGATGGTGTTTTTCATCTCTTCGATGGATTTTCTAATATCCGGGAGTTTTATGTCGAGTTTATCTAATGAGATCCCCCCCCCCCCAAAGAATTTCTCAATGAGATTTTTACGAAAAGTTGAAAACTTCTCAACATGATCTCTATACCTAGATTGGAGTGTTGCTAATTCTAACATTGCGGTTTTTACGTCTGAGATTTTCAATGTGGGATGAATACGTGTAATCCCAAAGAAATTATTTATCGGGTTTTCGATATTATCAATTATACTCTGTTGCAATTGTTCAAATTTTGTTATATGGTCATTCAGGTTTTGTTGGGAGTCCACAATAGTTGAAATGAGGACGCCCGGTTTGAGTTTAATCTCCTTGGAAAACAACGCGATAGTATCTTCTACTGCGTCGCGTTGTTTAACTAAAATATCATCCAGGGAAACATTACTCGTTTTCAATTTACCCTGACGATCTTGAAATACAACTATTTCATTGGGATCAACACTTGCGAGGTTTAACATCTCGGATATTTCATCTTCGATTAGTTTTTTACATCGCCGGTTGCAGATATTTCCGTGGTGGTTTTTTTTTCAGGCTTGATAGAGATCGCCCCCAAATATCAATCATGTTATTTGGTGGTTTTCCCGATGATGAAATAGCGTTGAGGACATTTAATACTTCTATGCCGCATACTGGTGGGTCATTCATTTTCTGTATTGGTAGCATGGAATACCAGATAGGAATTTTTAAGCAGTTTATATAACGCATAAATTCTTTAGGCGGCGCTAACCCATATGAATCGAAATAAACAATTGCCCGCGAATCAATCACGTATGCAACCCAGTGAGTTCCAGGTCCGGTGTTGTTATCGAGATTAATGATACCTGTTTCAGTGTTGTTTGGTTGTTGTGGTAATTGATCTCTCATAAAGACACCTCTAAAGTTTTTTATCGCTAGATTTTTAGCAGCATCGAGTAAATCAAAATTTGACATGGAAACAATTGTTAGTAAACTGTTCCTAGTCTCAGGCTCTTTCCGATGTACCATGAATACGGAGTTCCTGGTAGTCTTTTACCCTTTCCTGATCGTTTTCTTTTTTTTATACCCCCTTCCAGTTGCTTTCTTTAGTGCCATCCCTGCCGCTGTACGAACGGCTCCTAGTGCGGCAGCTTTTGACAACGCTCGGGCCGCTGCCGCAATCAACGCTGGTAACGCAGCGAAAAGTGGGAATATACCACCTGATTTTATCATGTTCTTAATTGCGGCCGCAGAGAGAGTGACTTGAACACCTTTTTTTTATCTTTGATGGCATCATTGAAGTGTTTTATCTGAGTTGTCAGTGACAATTTATTTTTACCACCAGACATCTGATTGTGTTTCAGCGATATTGTGGTTCCACATTTTTTAGCTGATTCCGATTGCAATTTTTTAAATTGACCAGGAGTTAACGTTACATTAACATGACTATATGACATTTTATTTAATACGAGATTGATCTAATTGTCTACATGTTTTCCACTGGTGCATCAACTACTCTCATTCGTCCACCAACACCTTCGAGTAGCATTGATTTGTCGCTGAGAATAACAACAACTGCTCTGTAACTCGGGATAGTGACAACACCACCTACAACCGGACAAGTTACACGAGCTCTGAAGTGTATGTCAACTACGGCCTGTCTTGTTAAGTCAAGATGTTCCAGCGAGAAGTAATAGATGGGATATCGATTTTTAAAATCAAATTGTGATATTTGCAGACCAGTATCCAGATTATTATCGCGTACCATAAATGTCAACAAACGATGATACGCGCGTGCTATTTGGTTGGTTCCGTAATCAAGTAGTATATCCTCAGATGGTTCTTGTTGGCCGTTTATTCTCAATGATACTTCATTAACACCCAATTGATCAAATATCATATAGAGTTTAATCGCGCCTTATTCTGTAACGCAATAAATATATGAAGCGGAGCTGAAACACCTTGTTTTGATACCAGGTGCCATGTAAGTGTACCATCAATATTAGAATCCATGGTATCCTTTGTTGTTGTTAGCCATGATAGCAATGATTTTCCTCCATGATCCATAAATGATAACAATTTTTCTACCATGGTGATTGATGTAGTCATTACTGTCATCCACAGTGATAGTTTTGATATAATGACTTTACCATAATTAACACCAGCACCATGCCAGATTGCATCATTATCACTACTCTTTCGCACGTGTGTTACTGTATGCTTCGCTCCATAGATACCTTTTCTAACATTTCTGCAAAATCCGAAAATATGATGTAGTGGAATCACGCATAAAAATTGTCTACGCTGTCCTCGCAACATTGATACGCGTGTTGCAAACCCCAAGTTGTGATTAGGATTAATACTTTTTATAATATCAAAGGCAGCAGCTGGTCTTGCTTCGTGTACAAGAGAACCAACTGTTTGTTGATCACATGCAGTAGCTTGTGGTGTTAGCAATTTAGTATACGGAATGTGTTCAGCGTGATCAGTGAGATCCTTAGAGAACATCATAGACGGACCTGCCGATCTTGTATAATCATCAGAATATCTTGCTAACCCCACTATTGTTGTGGCAACATCAACCTTACGCTCTATAGATTCAATTTCTCTTCCATCAATCATATATCTAGCACTTTCGAATAGCGCCATGATACCATTATTGACAAAACAAATTCGGATATTTTGATCATCTGCATATGGTGGATCATATGAGCATCATCGTTTGTTACGAGTTCTCCTTCTACTTCAATAAACGCTTTAGCGGGTAGAAAGTATTTGCTGGTATCATGGACCTGAAGTTCGATTCTTGATCGAAGATCCGGTTGTAGTGCATGATAGGAATAGAATTGATAATCGCGTACAGAATCATTCTTGGGTACTGTTGCATCTAAATCGAACGCTGTATCAGGAGCCGATTTCAACATACTATTATATAATTCTTGATCTAAATCGCGATCTCGCTCGCAATTTCAAACCACTTCCCGCTATCATATTTGCAGTAATATTTCCCTGAGTGTCATACCGTGATGATATATTCTGATCCACTGCGTTGTTTATTATTTTACTAATACTCGCGGGCATAATTTCCGTAGATGGTAGTTTCTCTAGTGACTTCGTCACCAATGACGAAGTCATCGGTGGTTTCTTTCTTCGCCGAACTAATGCTACTAGTTTTTCTTCAGCCTCCTAAAATGCTTTCCCGGCAACATCACCAACAGCGCTAACACCCTTATCACGAATAACATCAATAGCTTTCATTGATAATTGTTTTGCGATTGGTGCTATTTTTGGAGCCATTCTTGCAAATAACCCTGCAATGGTATTGTCGAGACCATCTCCATAGTACGCTCTATAAACAGGCAATAGTGAGTTTACTACGTAAGTCATGGTTTGTTTATTGTGGTTGTAGTGTATGATCATCTTTTTTAAATGCTATTTATCTAATCAGTGATTAATCACTGTGGTAACCGTCCGCTAGCTCATCAATAAACTCTCGGTATACACTAATATCCATGATACCACCCTCAAATATCGTCTGCAGATATCAGCGGCATCATTAATTATTTCCGGTGAGTTATTTCCGGCTCGTTTCCCTCCTACGAGAATTTCTAATCGTGATATATCCCCGAGAATATTATTAGGACAACGAACTAGACCACTACCTGAAATCCCCCTTGGGTTCCACTCTGAGAAAACCCCTACCTACTACTATAACCAGTTGTACCTTGTATATAGTTTTCCTGATTTTGTAAATGTCTAAAAAGTTCATCATTAGATTCATTTTGATCAGATGGCATATACAATGATTGCTTATTACCAGACTCCAATAATCTCAAACCCGTATCATCATCGTCAGTTGGTGGTTGTCGTTGAGGTGAGAAAGATATTTTCTTTGAAGGCTGTTGTCTTTTTCTTTGCAATTTTTGCGTTTTTTTGCGGTTTTAGTTTTTCATATTGATCATTCACTATACCCACCGCATTGAGGTATCCAGTGTATGATGCATTGTCTTGATCAATTCGAATTGTGTTAGTTTTGATTTTGTAAAAAAACATCAGCCCAATGATCTATATTTTTAATATACGTGTGTTGTTCTTTTTTTTAACAAGTTTTTCCTGTTTTCATAAGTCGTAACAACAAGCGCAGGAATTTCTGCTGGATCAGTCTTATCAATTGCTACTAACCCCTCCTCATTAAATCTCGCACGTAATGCCTCTACTTTTTTATTGGTATTTTTTTTTGGACCAGGAGGGTTTTTTGTAACAGCGCTGATGTTTTTTCAGTTTCCTTTGCTATTTTTTCAAGTACTGGTACAGTAGCAGTAATACCCTCCTTAGTAGCAGTGGTTATTGGTTTGAATAATTTTTCGGTTCCTGTTGTAAAACAGTTTGAAATTCTTGTCTCGTTTTGGAGCTTATTTCGAACGGAACCACGAATCGGAATAAATCTCTTAATCGCAGCCAATCTCTCGCGTGTTGATCTTGTTGTTAGGGCTTCACCTACCATTATAAATATAATATACCATCTAATTGTAAGTGAAAACTCACCCACCCCCGATAGTGTGTTCATTACTTCCACGTAGTGATAAATCACCAGTGATATAAATCAACGAACACTATCATACCCATCTATACAAATTCGTTCTATGCGAGTAAGCGCATACCTGTCTATAGAATTATTTGTCAAGGGGCTTTATTGTATGCGGATTACTCACCTGCAACGGGTTGGGCATTGTTTAGAGTATCAGAGATTTTTCAATGTGTTGAGGTAACCAAAGGAGGATTTTCATTCTGTCTGATGATTTCTTCTCTTATTGTTTTGATTTTCGAGTTTATTGTGCGTTTGATTTCATATTATTTGCCCAATTCACTTCTGACCTTTGCGACAGCAATGAACAGCGGGATAAATTTGTTGATGTCGTTACAGAATACAAGAGAGTCATTTACCGCGTGCTGAATTCGTTTGATCAACCCATACTATTTAGCAAGGACATATATATTATTCCGAGCGCTATCATCAAGATCAAGATCATGAAATTCAGAGAGAATCTGATTACAATGTAATTTATCTGATAATTGTATCCCTTGATTTTTCAAATTTGAAATCTCAATTATAATGACATTCATATTTTCGAAAATCATTATATGAAATATTATGTATCTAATAAAAAAAATTAGGGGTCATTTTTGACCCGTTTTAGTAATGATATGATTATATATGATATGATTATACATGAACTCCATTCGTTCTAAGGTGTTAGTCACATCTTATTGCGCCTAGAGATATTATGCAAGTTATGATATGATATGAACCCCATTTGGAACCTCTCAGGTGTTATTCACATCTGAGAGGCCCAGAGGTACCACGAAGCATAGTCTCCGAGAGGGGATCTAACTCGTCAAATAACGAGTTAGAACCCCAAGAAGGTATGCATGGTGAATGGACGTCACATTTACATATAGATATATAGATATATACATATTTACATAATGGTATTTAAAGTATTTACATAATGATATTTACAATGAATATATACAAATAGGACAGCACAAGACAATACAACATATAACAATGGATTATAGGTGGACACACAGCACATACACACACGAGGCTGTTCTACATTCAAACTGAAATCACCATACCCCCAAACAAAATCACCCCGGGTTGAATGCAAAAACACATTCACACCGTTTGAAGATGTGTGAGATATGGTGGTTTCATGGTTGAATTTCGAATGGCTTAAAGCCCCAATTATATATAGAAAAACCTTCAGATCGGTACCGTCGACAATAATGCCTGCAACGAGATTCGAACGATGGGCCCCATAAAAATCGTATATCAATCGTAGATGGAAATCGTAGATTTCACTGTAATTAAAAATCGTAGACAAAATTATAAATTTTCTAGTCAAACCAACACAAAAAAGCCATTCAGTCGGACTATGAGTCATCAAAAAATCCCATTGAGATACGTGACTACAACAAACATTTATCGTTGTTTCAAAACCGTATACACAAGCCCACACGAGTTATTTCCCTTGGTGTTACAATATACAATACAAAACAGAAATCAGACATATGTAAATTGAATTCTATGTCCGGTTCTCTTGGAAGTCGCTGATTGACATATTTTTTTGCAATAAATCGTGCTGAGGGTATACAAATATCGAAATACTTTCCAGCTTCATTCATTTATCGAAATACTCTTTCTTCGTTATTTTCTGTATTAAATTATTTTAAAGGTTTCGCATTTTTCGAGTGTTTTCCAGTCCCCCCTCGTTTGGTGTTTTCACTCTGAGTAATAGACTGTAGATTCGATAAAGAATTGTTCTTAGGATTAGAATCAATGTGGTCGATTACAAATCCATCTTTTATCAATCCATGGGAACACTCGTATACGATTCTATGACAGTAATATTTTGTCCTCCAGCACTAAAGATAAGATATCCAAGACTATTGTCCGTCCCTAATGGCTTCTTCAGCCTGCGGTGTCTGACAATACCATCACGAGATGCTTCATAATCGATGATCACAGGATGTGGTTGAAATTCTTGGTTCAATATATACTATAATATTATTTGTCTAATTCATTATTTGGTTTAATTATTACTTGAGAATCTATCAATGTAGTCTTGAGGTGTTCTTATGGCTTTGTCTTTGACTGAGTCAGAGTCGGAATCATTGATGGAGTTTTAAAAGGAATCTTTGATTCTCTTATCATAATAGCGCTTTAGCTCTCTGTATCGCTTACCAGCGCAATTGAGACATAACTGCGACTTATCCCGCACACCTACCCCACATTGTATGCAAGGTAAGATCCCTAAGCTTCCACGACGTACGCTTTGTAAATGATATCCACAGAACTCATTTCTGCATTATTTGTTACAAGCGGTTACTGATCCTATCATAAGCCATTTGCAATGATTCATTATATAATAAATTCCTTTTTTAAATACTTGTTTTAATTATAATATGGAGGAGTTCGAAAGATTATCGAAAATTACGCCTCGGACAGATGTTGAATTCAATCTCGATAGAGTCTCCACTGATGTACCAAAGAGTCTAATAAGTGATAGAAACATGATAGGTAGAATCCGTGATGGTTTGAATGAATTCAAGCGCGATGGAGCATCTCACTGTTGGTCAACATTTCGAATTGATGGTAGTGTTGATGATACCATGAACGACGAAAGAGCAGCAGTGATAATCTCACATCTTGACAAGAAAAAGTATTTTTTTAAAATGAAATTCATTATCCGCTCAGAAAAGGGGAATTGGATTATACGCGACAAATTTGAACCCATCCTGAAAAATAAGGGAACTGTCACTGTGAGTCAGGATTCCAAACCAAGAATTCTGACTGGAATTGACAAACCGTATTACGAGAGATCCTATCCTGTAACCGCGGTTGTTTATGAGATCTATCCGATAAATGATAAACCGAGTATTGAAAAATTAAAACCCATGAAATATTCGTCGTTGAATTGTGTAGCAGAACGAATAATAGAGCATTTTACAAATGCGTTGCGTGGTAACAAATTGACGGATCTAAGACGCAAAAAAATAAATGAATGGGGATTAACAGTGAAGGAGAGCGGAGCAACAATTCAAAATGTGGCCGCGTTAGAGCGGATACTAAAATTCCCAATATCCGTAGAGACAGTAACAGGCGAGATATTATATGAACCGAGATATAAATCGAGAGGATCTCCAATCAAAATTATTGACCATAATGCACACGCTTGGACATCCGCGGTAACAATATTTCCGCGGGATAGAACCGTAAAATATTACACGGGAAATTTATTTGATTTTATTTACGAGTCGAGTAAAAACGATCCTGTGTCAGTGTGGTTATTTCAGAAGTTTGAAGACGAAGAGGGTAAATTCGATCAATTTGTAAAACCCAATGGCGAATTATATCGTACTGAAGCACTCCATGACGAGATAAAAAAAACTAGCTAGTGGTTTTTCAACGGAACAGGACGAATAATTACTGACTGTTTTACAATACCGTCAGTTGCAGCTCATTTCACGAGAAAGAAAAATCTATGGAAACCAACATGCGCAGAATTTCTCTCAGATATCCAAGATAGTTGTGTTAATTATGGCCATGGTAGATTATGGAATACAAAATACGACCCTAAATCAATGTTTCCTCTAATTTTTGACGATGCTGTGCGGAAAAATAAAGGCGTGCGCGGAAAAACATGATGCAAAATTTTAGTGAGCGGCATTTGTGAAAGTCGTACTTTTACAAATGTTTAAAACTCTATTACATAGCAGTCTTCTATATGATAAATTAGACATTTCGCACAGGCATATGCATTGTTCAATTATGTTAATAAAAAATATTGTTCTACTTACTTTATATTAATGATGTCGGTAAAGTGCTACACATATATGTCATATTTAATTATAAAAACTACAAATAAAATAAATGTAGTTCGAAATTTAGAGCAAAACAGTTACTTTATTCATTTATTGCCGAATTTTCACGTTTGTCTTTGTGTGTGGTCCAATGTTTGTAAACTGCATCTAGATTAATAGTGCTTCCTGATGAAAGATAGAATTTTGTGCGCATCAAATTACCCAAATGATTTACTTGTAGCCTGTTTCTAGATTTTGTTTTAATTGAGTTCATTAGGCTAAAACCGCGTTCGCAGTCTGCACTTGATGCTTAAAATGTCCCACAAATGTCCAGCAGAATCGACAGCTCTTTCATGTCTTCATTCTTCATGACACAGCTTACGACGTCAGTGAAAGTCTGAATTGATCCAGTCTTCACTTTCTCTGCAATCAAAAATTTGAAGTCATCATACTGTTCACCGATCTTTGAGATTACACTCTCTTGACAGTTTGGAATAATTCTTGAAAACCTTCTTATCAGTTTGTTCAAACTGTCTTTGCCAAATTCAAAACTTGAATTTTTTTCAATGATGCAGTGGTCAAATGCTTGCCAATCCATTAATTCATCATTCGGAAATCCTTTCTCAAGGTGATTACATAATAGTTCAACAAATCTAGAATTACAGCCTTGTCGACGTCATAGTCAATTGAATTAAGAACTTCCTTCACTGCATCACTCCAATGAACTGTTTCTCCAAGATACTGCGATCTTATTTTACATATTTTGGCCTTTACAAACTGAAACGCTTCAATAGTTGTCAGAATACTTCTTTGAAAATATTTGCTTATTGATGCCAGTTCTCCCAAAACATCGTTAAGTACTGTCAAAGCCAGTCGAAACTGCGGATTTAGAAGTCTCTTCAGACAGAACTTATTGATTGGATCATTGCTCATGTTTACTTGTTCAGTGCAATAGTCAATCAAAACGTTGTAGTTTCGCACAAAAGCGGCAACTGCTAAATGCCTAGACAACCACCTTACCTCATGCAAAGGCCGAAATGCCACGGAATCACTTTCTGCGGCATTGGCCAATTCCTGGAATTTCTCATTTTTAACTGATGACCTGCTGAACATTTTATAAACTGTCCGAAGTAATGTTTCAATATCGTGCATTAATGAAACTTGCTTCCAAGCATCTTCAACAGGTAAGTCTTCGCGATGAGCAACACAATGTTGTTACCACAAATGATGTATCTCACGTCTCAAAATTGCAGCCACACCATTATTTTTCCCTAGCATGACAGATGCGCCGTCTAATGTAAACATCACCATCTTCTGCTGATCAAGTTGATTTTCACAATAGAATTGTTTTATTGTTGTCACAATAGAGACGCTGTCGCATGAGGACAACTTCACGATGCCACCGAATATTGTTTTGCAAACAATTTCTGTTTCAGGCCGATACTTGAAATATACAATCAGCATTTTCTGAACTGAAATATCGGTACTTTCATCTATTATCAACGTGTGGAATGCCGACTTTCGCAATTCAGTCATAAGCTGAGTTTTTAAGACGAGGCTTATGCGCTCAACAAATTCGAACGCATAATTTTTGCTGCGCCAACTTTGTGGAATTTTAACGTATTCTACAACATGCTCATGGATATCTTGTACAGAAAACATGGATGCGTTCAGTTTAATAGCAAGAATAACGTTATCAATCAGCACTTTTACCAAATCTGAAGTTGACCGCTTTCTCTCTTCCATCTCTACTCTGATGCTACGATCTGCCGTACTCTCCTGTAGCATACGCAAAATTCCACCACTCTTCTTATTCCATAGCTTTTTAACTGATTCAGTGTGCACTTTTTGACTGAGATGCCGCTTTAAGTAATCAAGTTTCCATTCATCCCATTTTTTTCTCCCGTGCTGAACTCTCCTGCAGCATTTGCAGTTGAACAAATAGTGCAAACAAACAGCGCCATCATCATTGCATGTGAAAATATCTCCAAGTTGTACCTTTTGCTTGTTAGACGATGACAACACATCCGCTTCGATCAGTTCTGATAGCCACTCTTCCTTGAATCTTGAACAACTTTTCTTTTTCAACGAATATTGACATCCTTCTGCTTTTCTTTTGGACATTATGTGCGTGGGTAATTTATTATTTAATATGAAAGTATACTACAACTTCTTGCTTTATCGCTCGCCCACATAACTTCCGCCGGCTGCAGCAGGTAATTTTCCCTCTCACATATTTGCTGCGCGGCAACTTAAAACTGCTGAGCGGCAACTGAGTAAAGCTTAGATATGATTGCGTGTTATCCAGCGAGTTTTCTTGGGTATGGAGAGTGTTCTGAGTACTTCAAAAGATTTGGACATCCCACACACGAGATGACCCGTGCTGCGGTTAATGGACCACTGCCCGATTTTGATTTAACCGGATTCGCTCGTGTGATATCATTTAAATTGGCTAAAGGACTTCATCCGTGTTGTTATGTTTGGTTTGGTAGATACATCTCTGAAAAACACTGGATGCCAATAGTGTTATTACGGTATATGATTGATTCTAAAATGCTGATATCGCTGATTGTCAGTGAAGCAATTGTATCATATCGAAAACAAACTGAATTCTGGTTACCACAACCAGATAGTCTAGATCAGGGGTGGCGAACCCTTATTAGATCGTGTGCCAATATTTTCAATTTCAAAAATATAATTATTGCTGCGTGCCAAAGAGGCCTACCAGTGACGTAGCTATATAAATATAATTATACTCTGATGTTTTTCTTCAACCGGTACTACATACACCAGTAGCTGTTAAAAATGTTTTATTATGACAAAATAAAGCTTAAAATTATAATTACAATATAAAGCGTTTATTGTTATTTCGACTTAAGCCTAGCTTACGATATAGGAGCCATAGACAAGTCAATCAATGTGACTTTTGCTGCTGTGTGGTAGACGACAACAGTTTTATACCTGTAGTATATTTTGTATTCTTCAAACATACACAAGCTGCACTTAAATCATCAGTCAAGCAATTTCTGGTATTCGATTTTATGTAATTCATTGTTGAAAATAATGATTCACATGAGTAAGTAGACGAGAAAGTTGATAAAATCGCCCTTGCTACTTTTATCAGAGAGTTGAAAGTTCCAGGCAGGTCATTCCAGACTTTGAGAGCCTCATTTTGGGCCGATATCTGAGGTTTTAATGATCCATTTAACCACTCACGTTCAATTATTTCTAGTCGCACTCGCAAGTCAACAAACTTTTGTTTCCAAATTGCACTGGACTGTAACTCAACAAGTTGCATTTCAAAATTATGTAATTCCATCCAAGAAAACATGGCCAAATCTAGATTTTCAAAATCGATTGTATCTGGATATTTTATAAATTTTGCAGTGTCTTCGAATTTTCTGAACTGCTCAAAAGGCGACGAAATTTGTTAAAGAGTTGCATCAATTATCTCGAAAAACAGCCTCATCTGAGAATCTTTGACAACAGTTTCTTGAATTTCTAGATCAGCATAAAAATTTTCAAGTTTCTTAAAATAGTGAAACTCTTCGTTCTCTAGATCACGTTTGTAAACCTTCAGTTTCTTTTCAAATGCTTTCACAATCTCAAATGCCTCATCAACAGTTTTTCCGCACCCTTGCAACTTAGTATTAAGTTCATTTAGATGTAATGAAAAATCTGTAAAGAACATTAGTTTGCTGAGCCAGTCAACATCAGTTAATTCTGAGCATTTTTGTTTGTTTTCGTCCATAAACATTCGAATTTCATCAAGGCATTCTGAAAAACGCTCCAAAACCCGACCTCTACTAAGCGAACGTACATTATTGTACATTAGTAAACCAGAGTAAGCTGATTAAACTTCATTTAACAGCTGTACAAATTTTCTGTTATTTAAAGCACGTGCAGTAATGAAATTTACAATTTTTGTGACACATTTCATAATGACTTCAAGTTCCTTTAAGCCGGATTTTGCACATAGGGCTTCTGGTGAACAATGCAGTGAAAGGTTAACAGTGGGTGCCCAACATGTCTTGTAAATAATGTAACAAAACCTGTGTCTTTTCCAGTCATGCTTGGAGCACCATTAGTTGTTACAGAAACTATTTTGATTATATCTACACCTGCATTTCTAAGTTCAGTCACAACAGTTTCACATAAATCTGCACCTGTTGTTGTTGTCGATAAAGTTGATATTTTTTATTGTTTCTTCATGCATTTCGTTATCTTTGTGATATCTAGCAACGATGGCCAACCTAGCGGACGATGTCACATCAGTACTTTCATCAAGGCAAATAGAGTAGGCGTGACATGAATTAATATCCTTTTTTACTTGTTCTTCAATATTAGCATTCAATTTAATAACTCTCTCTTTGACCGTATTTCGACTAATTGGCAAATCCTTTATTCTCTGAATAATTTTGTCTTTATTTTTGAATGTCTTCAAACAAATAAGATGCACATTCTAACCACGATTCCTATATATAATCATCATCGCTGAAAGGCTTGCCATGCCTAGCTATGATTTTTGAAACTTCAAAACTCGCAGCCACTAAATTAGATGTACTGTTAACAAACTTGACAAAAGAACTGGTTTGCAAGTTTAGTTTTTTTTTTTTATCTCACGCGATATATGTTCTTTTTGTTCATCTTCGCTTTTGCCAAGAAGCCAGCTGTGATTGCTCTCATGATGACGTTTAACTGAAGACGTTCGACAAACAACACTTTCCGAACACATGACACAAAAGGCCCTGTTCCGTTTGTTGATCATTACATATCGTTGAGTCCACCACTCTTTGAAATCTCTGCCATTTCTTTCTTCGGCAAGCATAGTCTTCTTTGGCTTCGAGAACGACATTTTAGGCTTATATTTAAAAGATTATTTGTAATAATTTTCAAAATCAACAACATTTCAGACGAGAGCTAGCGAGATCTCGTTCAAAATACGAACATATCTTGTTTAAAATTTATTGTGCACCCGCGCCCCCTAGCGAAAACAGTAAGTAAGTCAGTAAATTATATGCAAAAAAAAAAAAATAAGATTTAATAGGATAGGGTAGGTCGATAGGACTTCTTCCATATCAGTTAAGCCTTTCTAAAATATGTTTACAGTAGCGATTATACTAAATTGAGACTTCAGTGATTTAGCAAGATGAATAATTTGTTTCATATCAGCATAATGACGTGCCACGCACAATCATCTCACGTGCCACTTTGGGCACGCGCGCCATAGGCTCGCAACCCCTGGTCTAGATAGTATAATCACCGAAAACAAAAAAACAATTCCCCGATCTCGACGAAGAATATATCGTGAAATGGTCCAAAGAAATCTTTGAAGTTAGAAATAAACACGCAAAAGATCTCGGTAGAAGAATAATTGGTAAATTCACACAAGGTGGAAATACGACCATAAACGACATTCTTCGCGGTTGATTATATAGATGATGCTGAATACGATTTTATAATCGCAGATGTAACATCTAGGGGTATATATGCAAATCGTAAAGACGCTTTCTTATCCGATGGAACCAAATTAGGTACAATTGTTACTTATAACGACGGAGAAAATCCTCAGTATACGTACTTAATTAAGGTCGTCTATGCTGGCTTATGCTTCCATTAATTTAATTTCGATGATAATAGATTTCCTGAATCCGCAGTTAGAGTCGCCACTGATTAATTTTATATAGACGTAAAACAAAGAAGCAGTGGCTGAATTCACCAATTCAGACGAGAGTTGGGTATCATGGAGAATTAAAAAGGAAATACTGCGTGATTATTCTAAATCAGCAGATGTTACGATTGAAAACAATTACTTGAAAAATAATCAGATATCAGAACTATCTAATGCACCGTCGTGTTCCGATCCAATATGTAGATATAAACCAGTTACTTAAACGGCTGTGGTGGGTCAGGGAAGACGACTCGTGCGATCGAAATATTTCGAGGGAAATCAAACATGATTGTTCTAACACCAACACACAGACTTGCAAGAGAGATGAAACAGCGATGAATTTAATGCTTGCACTTATCATAGTTTCTTTCGATGGAAAGGTGACGAATCGACTCCTGATCGAATGGGTGAAAAATATATTCCTGAAAATCATTATTTGGGATGAGATGTTCACGGTGTCGTTAGATGTATTACAAAGGTTTCTCGATTGGTTATTATTAGCGAATACAAAAGTGATAATGTGTGGCGATCATGGTTAACCACCACCATTTGTCGGTTTGTCTCCACATAATTGGCTAAAGAATTTTGTAGACTATTATGAAGAAATAAGTACTGATCATAGAGTTCATGTGTTTTACATAGAATACAGTACCTATAATCTATTAAAAAGTACATTAACTGTCATACTACTTTAATAATTCAGCGCCCAACTTTCATATAATCATGGTTTTGAATCCTGCCATAAAGACCTCACCAGGTTTTTTTTATTTGATCAGCATCCGTCTTGACATAAAAGAATGCATACCTATCTTTTTAAACAAAGGATAAGCACAATGTGCTTAGAAACAAAGCAACTGAAAAAATATAGAATTTAAACTCTTTGATTGTAAACAATAATAAATAAAAAGTTTAAAGGAACTTTACATAGTAACTTTGTTTGTAGCCTATACCAAAGTGGAAACCTTTATTCAAGAGTATACCAAAGTAGTAACTTTTGTTTAAGTGTATACTAAGTAGTAACTTTTGTGCAAGGGTATACCAACCTAATAACTTTTGTTCAAGGGTATACCAGTCTAGTAACTTCTGTTAAAGTGAATACCAGACTAGTAACTTTTGTTCAAGGGAATACCAGACAAGTAACTTTTCTTAAAGGGTATACCAAAATAGTAACTTTTGTTCAAGTCTATACCAAATGAGTAACCTTTGCTCAAGGCTATACTAAACTAGTAACTTTTGTTCAAGGCTATACTAAACTAGTAACTTTTGTTCCAGAGTATACTTAAGTAGTAACTTTTCTTCAAGGGTATACCAAACTACATGTAGTAACTATTCTTCAAGTGTATGTCAAACATTTAAAGCTGATAAAATCAGATAATTGAAGTTACTTCAATTACACATTTGCAGCACAGCACAGGGACCAGTTTTGGAAGGTCTTATTTTGTATTAATCAATTTTTTAAATTGATTAATTATATTCCACTCTGTAATCTTTCTTTAAGCTCGATTAAAGATATCATACATGCTACAAATGATCTCTTTTGTCTTTGTCTTAAAGCTTGTCCTTGTATTCTGCCAAATGGCCAGTTGATTCCATTCTATTATCTTGAAAACATTATTACTTGTAATAAAATGGACATGGGGCTTCATCCAGATCTACATTCTGTATTAAAAAAATGTTAAAAAAACAATATGTTGTACATGTTTACATGTATATGATTTTTACAGAATTTCATTTCAATCTAATTTTGTATACCTCTAAGCTACGAGTGGGTGGGAGGAGTCGGTGAATATCTTTATTAGAAGCTTTTTTTTAGCACTCCTATCTCAATAATCCTTGACCTGATTATTCATATCATAAAGTTTATATCTGAACTATTAGATAAATGTTCCTTGTTATTTATTATTATTATTATTATTATTATTTTCTTCTTCTTCTTCTTATTATTATTATTTTTATTATTATTATTAATGTTATTGTTGTTGTCATCAAACACTGACATCAATATACAAATAAATAGCACATTAAGAAAAGGCTGTGGACAACATTTTTTTCTCTTTTCCAAATGGCATAAAGAAAGTATGGATACATTATTACAAGCGAGTCGATTTAAATGCAACACCATACAGCACTGTGCTCATTACATTTCTCAGAGGAATGTTACCAGAGGGATCCTGAAACATAACCTCTAGGATACGTGAATGCTAAGCCTAGACTAAAAGTTGAAACTGTTCCAGACATACCATTATATATTTTAAATCCTGGTTAAGAGTGTCAAACGTACTGAATTATTTTCAATCACAAGTTGTTTAGTAAATATAGGAAGATGTACAGAATGGATTTAACTTTCTACTTTTTCACTTAATTTTTTTTATATTAAAAACGAATGAGAAAATATCCCGTTGATTGCAATAGTCAATTTTATCATTTAAAACTGCTTCTATGGGTAATAGAAAATTAAGTACATCGCCTCAGGGAATAGTTACCTTCCTGTTCTTTTTCTGTGCCTTTGATCTCAAGTCCTCATGAAGTGACGGTGCAAGGTTTTATTTATGGTGGGGTCGGGGTATATTTGCATATCATTAGGTCTTTTTAAGGTTCAGAACATTTCTTTCTTCAAAATCGTTACCCAATCCTAATACTTTAGGAGATGATGTAACTAGCCCAAAACGCCAGTAACTCTGTCAGATTTTGGAAGCACTTTGAAAGTATAATTCCCTCGTCAATGAACACATGATATCGGAATGTATACCAGGCAGAAAATGTAGAGGAATGATGACAGACCTTTTATATGCGTGTGTGGAAACTTCTTCATTCCAACCATGAAAGGCTGAGTTCCACTCATCACAGTAAAATCTAATAATGACAAGGAAACATAAGAACCAGTGTTAGGTCAAGTTTGGATTAAGGTAGTGAAGCTGATTGCTCCTGTGATACCTGCGATGTAATTGTTCAAAGAATGTCCGGTTTGGCTACTCACTACATCTGCAACATGTTATGAATTAAATACGTTGCTTCCGTGGTGTTCCTAAGTAGAGGTCCCATTGTGTGTGAAAGGCTTGCAGACATGTGAAGAGACATCTCTTAGAAACTGGGAAATTGTGCGGGTTTGAATGATCCTTGATAATGCCAGTGTTTAGACTGGACGTCATCCGTAGGAAGTGTTAAGCAGCCATTTGCGCCATAGACTACTGTTTAAATGTGTTATTGTGTACAGAGACACAAAGCTGGATATCATATGCATGAAGTGCCTGGTGACACAATGCAAGTCATGGAACTAGACAAGTTTGTTTTTCTTTTTTTTATCTTCTTCGTTTAGTTTGGTGACTGATAATAAAAAAATCCATTTAATATGCTGACTCAGCATCAAATATCCATTTAATATGCTGACTCAGTATCAAATATCCATTTAATATGCTGACTCAGCATCAAATATCCATTTAATATGCTGACTCAGTATCAAATATCCATTTAATATGCTGACTCAGCATCAAATATCCATTTAATATGCTGATTCAGTATCAAATATCCATTTCATTCCAAGGCATACTTTTCATTGATAGTTAAAAATGAATATGTTTTAGCCAAAATGAATAGATTTTCTCAAGCTTCTTTTGTTTCATCCATTTTTTCAGCTTCAAATTATTCTTTCAAGGAACTATGTTTCAGATCACACTACTAATAAGTATAATACAATCTTTATTTATAGTCTTATAACATGTTTTAGAGGATTATCTACTTTATATGATGGGGGCACCTGAGTGGTCTATAGTACTGCCCATTATGGATCACTGCCATCTCACTCCTGTCTGTGTGGGTTCAAGTCACAGATTCAACCAATGTGGATATGTGAGAAAGCTTCCCAGTTGCTTCTCGTGGGTCGTTGGTTCTTTCCGGGGTTTTCCGGGTTCTTATTCTACCATTAATACTGGCTGCAATGTATAGCCTATCTTGTGCTGAAAAATGTCGTTAAACCATAAAAACAAACAAACTTCTTATAACATGTTTTATCTACTTCAAATGATATATAGTAAACCTATAACCATCTACATGACCATTTAGAAAACAAACAAGCTTCTGTATTTTGTCGTTTATAATTTCAACCTGCTATATCAGTAATCAACATTTTGATTAATGGATCTGATGAAATACTGGGTATTTAGACAAGACTTCTAATAGGAAACATGTTATTGGACCACTCCAATGGCCTAGTGGTTAGAGCATCCACCTTGGATGTGGGAGGTCGTGGTTTTGAACCCCATCAGAGTCATACCAAAGACTTTTTCAAAAATGGTCCTTACAGTTGCCTCATTAGGCACTCGGCATTAAGAGGTTTGTGTTAGGATTAATCAGCCTGGTGTCAGGAAAATGTGACTGGGTGAGATATCATGCTACATGTCTGCTGCATGATGCACCAGTGCTAGACATCACTATAAAATGACTGACATTGTTACATGCTTAGGCTCGAATAAGCAGCAACACAGAAAGAAGTGAAAACTAACAAGCTTGTAAAATTTAACAATAAATTTATTAAGTACAAATATTTTCATAAAATAAATAAACTTACGGTTTTAGAGAATGAAGTGATAAATAAATGTCCTAATAGTACCAGGTTTGAATCTTGATGATGTAATCCAATATGGACGATGATGTCACATGATTTAGTCAGTTCTTGTTTTTATATAATAATCCAAATAAAAATCTGTGAGCGCATATTCTTTTCCAGATAAATAAAATAATTCCTCTTGCTCCACCGAATTGACACAATTTCCAATATAACTCAAAACACAACTATTAATTTAAAGCCCAGAGATTCTACTGAATTGTTCTCTCCCAAAAAATAATTTAAATACCTGTTTTTACGTAAACAAGGGATCACATGATTTTCCAGAAGGTCTCAGAAAGAACGTATGATCATAAAAACATGTACACATAAAATTACCCAGATGAAAATCATCCATTTCTCACCCCCAAGAACTAAAAATAAAAAGAAATCCTTGGATTTAGCCAATCGTTTTAGAAGCTTGTTGACACTCTCTGAAGCAGGGTCAGAAATAAGGTCAACCCTGTTGTTTACAAATAGAGTCTAGGTCAGCCTAAATTTTCCAGAATAGATATCTCCCAAATAATGAATTTTAAACCCAAAATGACAAATTTGGATCTGACATTTAAAAATAAATGATTTAAATCAAATATACGTAACAACATGTAATGACCAACATAAATGCATATTTTAAAAATATTTAATCCTTTAACTTTAAAACAGCAAACATTAAAAATATGAAAAAGCGTGTTTGAAAACATCAAGGTCACTGATCTCTTGTCAACAAGACATCTATGCAATATAGGTAATTAATAAAATTCATAAACAAACATTACAAATATACAAGAAAAAGTTAAACCAAAATAAAAACTGATCTCCTGTCGCAAAGTTATAACATCATTTTCTTGGATTTGCTCTTCCTGTTCTGTTTGGCCAACATGATCTGCACCTGCTAGAAATTGCTGGAACCTGTTGATGAAGAACATAAAATCAACGGTTAAAAGTCTGCATTGTATGAACATGTTCCAACGCTTCTCAGTTTTTAGGAACTGACTTCTCATTCCAACACTAACCCCTGCCTATCCAACACTAACCCCTGCCTATCCAACACTAACCCCTGCCTATCATGACCATGACCTTTGAAAAGTCTACATAGCTTATAAGCAGAGTCAAGATGTAAACTGCACACACTTTGAAGGAGAGAAAAAAAAACAACTCAACAAGAAAGAATATTTACACTTCCAGTAGCTCATTTATTGCTTTAACTCTAAAGACAATATTCATGTCATTTTAAAAAATTTGTAAAGATTAAGAGAGTTTCTTTCCAAAAATGCTTAAATATAATTAAAACATGCTCAAAAATAATATTTTCCTAAAGTATACTGGCTTCAATTTGATATTTGTGCTTAATCAACAGCTGCAAGAAAACAACTGAATGCACTAGGATTGGTTTCATAGAAAAAAAATGTAGCTAGGATTTGAAGCAAATTACAATCTATAACGAATAAAACTATTCATGCCTTGTATTGTCTCTAAGATGATTTGGTATTGCACCATTTCCATCATGTCTGCAGAATACTCTGAGGGCCCGCAGAGCTCTGTCTGTCGCTTCCTTTCCCACTAGATCATAGTTATCCATAGTCTGAAATCTGCTGCGCCATTTCAACTGCCACCTTATTAAAAAAAATTAAAAAAAAAAAAACGCAAATTGCTAAATTAAATTAAATCTGAGTATTTTTAAAGATGTTGAGCAAAGCCAATAAAGAGCTCTTGGAAATGAGAATATCTGCTTTGAAGTCTTGTTTTTTTTTCTTCTCCTGGACGTGCAGTTCTTAAAAGTCATCTCAGTTTTTACTGACTAAGCATAACTATATTATAGACTATTACTAAAAGGAAAAATTCTCATTAATCACTATTTTACAGTATTTTGTCCTAAACATTTAAGAAAAATATATCTCTACTATTGCAGCTGTTAATTCAATTCAACTTTAAAGATTTTATTTTCATATACCTTTTATTTAGTTGTATACTATATTATTCACATGCTTCCTTTGAGTTTTGGTGCTATTTCCTTTTCATAAAAGTATTGATCTTGGGCACCATTTCCCCTTCATAAAATTATTCATCTTTGGAATTATTTCCCTTTAATAAAACTATTGACTTTTGGCACCATTTTCAATTCTAAAATTATTCTTATTTTGGCATTATTTCCCCTTTCATAAAATTATTGATTGTTGGCATTATTTCCCTTCCATAAGTTTATTAAACTTTGGCACTTTTTTTAAAATTCCATACGATTATTAAACTGTGGTAATATTTCCAGTTTCTAGGATTACTGAATTTTGCAAAATTTCCCTTTCATAACATTATTAACCTTTGGCACTTTTTCCTTCCATAAGTTTTTTAAACTGGCACTTTTTTTTATATTCCATATGATTATCAAACTGTGGTAATATTTCCAGTTTCTAGGCTTACAGAATTTTGAAAAATTTCCCATTTCATATGATTATTGAACACTGGCACTATTTCCCTTTCAGAAGTTTACTGAACTATTGGCACCATTTCCCTTCCATAAGATTATTTAATTGTTGGTACTATTTTCCTTTGATAAAATTAATCAATTTGGCACTAATTCCCTTTAAAAATTTTATTAAGCTTTGGTGCAACATATTTTTCATAGATTACCGGTACTGTTTTCCATCAATACTTTGGTTTCTTTCTCTTTGTTGTCTTGTCAAGCTAGCGTCAACATGTGTAAGAAGTGATATGACGATAAACAAGTTTGAGATTTGGAATTTGGTGATTCCCTTGCAAATAACGTTGTTTACCAATCTTGCTAGAACTTAATGCTTCTTTTATGTTTATTTAGATTTATTTATTTATTTATTTATTTATTTATCAATGCTGCGTTTATTCAGGTAACACATTTGGCAATAAACCAGTCTTCCAATTAAAACCTCAATTTATTCAATCGTAAACTGTCACTTCTGTAAAGTAAAACAAGTGAAGACACATACCATATATAGGTAGGTACTCTCTTATTAGCCGAGTCCAACTGCAAAGAACATAGACCCTAAAATGCTGTTGTATAATGTGCCAAAAGATCAGGACTGATGTTGTTTCACTAATTACTCCGAACAAAATGCAGTAATCCTAATCAGCCTGTACATTATGTGATGACAGATCTGTCGATGCAGTTTTCTGTTGGACATGAATTTGAAGTTAGTATATTCAGTAACAGATTAATAGATTTTACTTTTTGGACTTTGATCAACCAGATGAGTAAGTCTGAGGACATTTCAAACTTTTTGTTGTTTTTCTCGCCTGTTTCTAAAGGTAATCATCATTCATATAAGAACTTGTGATTGTATATCATTTGTATTATTACTTGTGATTGTTTTATGGACCCCGAGTGGTCTAAAACGTTTTCCGTTACGGATCACTGCCATCTCACCTCTGTCTGCATGGGTTTTGAGTCTCAGATTCAGCTAATGTAGTTATGTGAGAAAGCTTGCCAGTAGCTTCTTGTGGGTCGGTGGTTCTTTCTAGGGGTTTTCCAAGGTTCTTCTTCCACCAATTATACATGCCGCCATGTATAGCCTATTGTGTTCTGAAAAATGGCATTAAACCCTACAAGAAGAACTTGTGATTGTTTGTATATCTTTTTAATTATTACTTATGGCTGGCTGTATTTCCTACAATGCCATAGTTCATCCTTCATTTTTGTAGCTGATAACCTAATATGGTGTCAGCCTTCATTTCTCTCCTTGATAGTGGTCTATAACCATTAATTATGGAATAACAGGTTTTGTTGCTACACTGAAAAACCAACAACATAATTGTAATATTCACCATTCTTTCATATTATGTTCAGAATGCTTCACTTCTATATATTATAAGTAATTAATTAATTAAAGTAATTAGGTAATTAAACCAGTCATCTCATTATGCTGACTGCATCATGTTTTGTATTCCTCCCTTAATTTCCATAGTAGACTTTTTTTTAAGCAAAATTTAAAGAAACAAATTCAAACCTAAAAATATGATAACAATGGACATATCTGTGTTAACAATGCAATATATTTTGAACATCTAGCTGATGTTGTAGTGTTTAATGCCATTTTTCAGCACACAATAGGCTATACATGGCAGTCAATATAAATGGTGGAGGAAGATAACCTGGGAAAACCCCGGAAAGAACCACCAACTCAAGAGAAGTTACTGGCAAGCTTCCTCACATACCCACATTGTCCAAATCCAAGACTCGAACCCATGCAGACAGAGTTGAGATGGCAGTGATCCGTAACATTAAGCACATTAGACTACCCAGCCCCACAAACATCTGTCTGAAATTCAGAGGCCTAAAATGGAATGCATCCATGCAGATGACATTACCTGCATTTAAAAATGTGTATGGATCAACACAAGATGACCTTTCTTACCATATAAAGATTTGTGGCAAAAAAAGAAAGTATGCTTTATGTAAAGTACATTGGAGGCACTGTGTTTTGATAGTATTCTGACTTTTGGGAACAAATTACCAGCATCTGTATCAAGAAATGTATGTTGTTATATTTCATGTCAAAGAATTACTGTACTGGTATGTGTATTCAGGAAGGTATGCTGGTATATTTTTTTTTATCAAACAACGACTGGTATTTGTAATAAGGAATGTATGCTGTATATTTCTTGTCAAAGAATTACTGTACTGGTACGAGTATGCAGGAAGGTATGCTGGTATATTTTTTTTATCAAACAACGACTGTATTTGTAGTAAAAAAAGGTATACTGGTATATTTCTTTTCAAAACATTACTATACTTTCGCATCTGTATTAAGGATGGAAAGCTGCTTTATTTTTTAACGATAACGATGTAGATAACGAAAGGGGTTAAATCAAATAAACTTACCATAACAACTGTAGATAATAAAGCGATGATCGTCTCGATCCTTCAAACAAGTATGAAACAGGCCAGCTTATGAATACCAAACTTATTGTTAAGATAAACAGTATTGGTGACACATTTAAGCAATAACCAGAAATGATCTGTATCAACAAGTACATGAAAGCAGTAATTGTGATTGGAAACTTGTCAATTAAAATAATTAACAGGGTCAAACACACAAAGAAGGACACTGCGTCTTTAAATATCATCGCTTTGAAAACTGCAACACAGATACTTATGTGAGTTACAGCACATATGCATATCTGAGTAAACAAGTGAATCTGATTTCGATATTTATTAAAGACTGGAAATGAGATGATTGTTGCCACAAGAATATAGTAGAAAATCTCCTTTTCATGATTTTTTACGCCTTCATCAACATTTTGCAAGATGTCTGATAGAATTTTCCTGGCAAATGTTTTATACACAGATATTTCAATGAAGACCAGGACAACTGCAAATATACATGGCAGCTGAAACAAAAAATTACATTAAATCAGGTTGGGATTTTAATAGAAATGATCACACACACGCACATGTATATGCACACAGACATGTAAACACAAATCAGGAGTTAAATCAGCAAGTAGAATAATAGTAACCTGCATTTATTTTTATTAGGTCCCAAACAGCTTTTAACTGATAATAGTTAATGTAAGTCATAATAGTTAATGTAACTGATAACAGTTATGTAACTCATAACAGTTAATGTAATAACAGTTATGTAACTCATAACAGTTAATGTAATAACAGTTATGTAACTCATAACAGTTAATGTAATAACAGTTAATGTAACTCATAACAGTTAATGTAATAACAGTTAAATAAATGTAAGTCATAACAGTTAATGTAACTCATAACAGTTAATGTAATAACAGTTAAATAAATGTAAGTCATAATAGTTAATGTAACTCATAACAGTTAATGTAATAACAGTTAAATAAATGTAAGTGATAATAGTTAATGTAACTCATAACAGTTAATGTAACTCATAACAGTTAATGTAATAACAGTTAAATAAATGTAAGTGATAATAGTTAATGTAACCAAAAACAGTTAGTGTAACTCATAATAACAGTTAAGTATCCATTAGTGATCTGGCATACTTAACTAAACACATGTAGATAGAAACTAAAACTTTTTTTTTATATCTTATTAACAGGATGCATGTTAACTCTCATGCTTTCACATCAACCATATTTGAAAAAGTAGAAGCAACTGTTTGTATTACATGTTGATCAAAACAACAATAGCAAGAAAGAAGAAGAGTGATAGCAAAAAGTAGAATGAGTACAAGGCTGAGGAGAACTGGATGTGTTATTAATAAATACAAAACATTTAAGCATGATTTCCTGGGAAAAATAATTTCTTATTTGACCTTCTAACCAGGCAAACAAAATGCAGGACAAATGCTCTCCTAATTCAATAAGTAAAAATTCTGATGCTAAATAAACATACTAAACAATGACAACAGCCAGGGGATAGAACTGTCATACAATGATCTCCCTATAGAACTGTTATAGTGATCTCAAGATAGAACTGTCATACAATGATCTCCCTATAGAACTGTCATACAATGATCTCCCTATAGAACTGTCATAGTGATCTCAAGATAGAACTGTCATACAATGATCTCCCTATAGAACTGTCATAGTGATCTCAAGATAGAACTGTCATACAATGATCTCCCTATAGAACTGTCATACAATGATCTCCCTATAGAACTGTCATACAATGAGCTCTCTATAGAACTGTCATACAATGATCTCCCTATAGAACTGTCATACAATGATCTCTCTATAGAACTGTCATACAATGATCTCCCTATAGAACTGTCATACATTGATCTCCCTATAGAACTGTCATACAATGATCTCCCTACAGAACTGTCATACATTGATCTCCCTATAGAACTGTCATACAATGATCTCCCTATAGAACTGTCATACAATGATCTCCCTATAGAACTGTCATACATTGATCTCCCTATAGAACTGTCATACAATGATCTCCCTATAGAACTGTCATACAATGATCTCTCTATAGAACTGTCATACAATGATCTCCCTATAGAACTGTAATACAATGATCTCCCTATAGTCTGAATACAAAGCAATAGAAATGGAGAGAGATAATGCAACTAATTAAATATACACAAGTCAATGATATTCCAATGCACTACTCAATGATTTCTTACACATTCATAGGATTTCATTTTTATTTTACACGTATCTATTGTATACCTCTGTGTCACTTACCTTTTTTATGACCAACAATGGGAGATATACTGCTAGCCAGACAGGAAATATAACCGTGTTGAAACAAAATGGAAATGATACTGCTCGAACAATCTTGAACCTGAAATCGAAAACCATAAACTGGAATTTTGTTAACATATCAGCAAATACTTTCTAAACTTGTGTTAACATGAAAAATATGACTGTCATAAGAAGAGTACTGTGAACTGTCTTCCCCATGGTTAATAAGTCATTCATGTAGACAACAGATATACTTGTACAGAAGTCAATTTTATCCGAAAGTTGCACTGACCTTGACCTTTTACCTTTTACCTTTTGATACCAAAATCAAATGCTTCATTTTTACCCAAGTGCCAGCCACTATTCACAGTGTTTTTATTCAGGCCAGTGATGTAAAGATAATGTTATTGTGTGAAAACTATTTTTAAGCCACAGTGTCTTGTTCCTTTGATCTTTTTTGACCCCAAATGCAAGCAATCTACAAAGTTTGGTAAAAATACAGCTGTTATTTTTGCAGATTCAGTAGCTGATAGACATCATATTAATAATATATGTTCTGCCTTATGGCATATATGGCTTCAAAGTGAAATATACTGGGCAACTTTACTCACCTTGATTTATAATAGTGAAAACTTAGAAAAAAAGAATGCATACCTGGCCATCTCAAATGTGTTCAACTATAAAATTTTCATGTAAATATGACATCAAGTTCATTCATCCAGCTAGTACAATGAACCACAAAACAAGGGCAAAAGTGAAGCTCTACAAAGCTTTCTTGGAAGCAAATAGCAGTATCCCTAGTAACATTAAAAACCTGAATTATAAAGAGCCCTATTTTAGGTATGTGTAAGCAATGGTGAAATCCCATCTTGCAGAATATAGAGTAAACAGTGGGTGTGGAGAAGAAAGGGTTTTTATTGCATGGGAGATACATGTAGTAAGGGTGTAGATAGGATAAGCTACACACATCAGACCTTTAACGATACATTGATATGAATTAAGAATACAGTAGAACCTCTCTTGAAAGACCACCATTTCTGCCAACAAATTATGGTCTCTCAAGATAGGTGGTCTCTCATAACAGGTAACATGGTTATATAATCATAAAATTTGTGCATTGAGAATATGGTCTCTCAATACAGGTGGTCTCATATAGCAGTGGTCTTTCAAGACAGATTTCACTGTATCAACATTTTAAGGCAATAAAATATCTACTCACTATTCATATATTCTCCTATGTTCTAAAGAGTAGCAAAAACTTGAAATGCTTTAATGCATAATACAAAATTGCTTAGGATTTACATTTGTATTTACTGCATTTAAATTTCTGTATCAACTAAATTTAGTAGTATATTTTGTTTATTAGACCAGAAATATAAATTTATTCAAAAAGCTAGAACATGTGTTTAAAAAAAATTGATCATTAAAAAAAAAGTCAAGATCATTAGATATTTACAGCAAACTTTAACCAACTGGTATGTACCATCATATGCATATATATCTCATATTGGGACTTTTGTACCACGATACATATCATATCTGGACTTATGCACCTATATTGATTCTGTACCATGATACATATGTCTGAACTAATTAATGTACATATCTTACATTAGTTTTATAACATGATACATTATTAAATCATGACCTTTTCCCATGATACATATTGTAGCAAGATTTCTGTGTATTGATACATAAAATCAGGAATTTTGTACCATGATATCTATTGTACTTGCACATCTATACTACCATAATACATACTGTATTGTGATATTTGGGCCATCATACAGTTCTAGTATGCATACCTATGTCAAGTACATACACTGCATGTATCTACAGGTGTCTGATGAATTATAAGAAATAAAAAAGTATTATTTTTCCATGAATGACTCTAACCTATATTTCATAACAGTCAATACATTTGGTGTTGATATAGGGTGATACATGTTCATTTTGCAATAGCTGTCCAAAGCAAATGATACACCATCTTACAATAAAATTTCTCTACACAAAACATAAGGTCAGGTAACTGTAGTCCAGATCAAAGAGGCCAAATTTATTTTATAAATTTTCAAAATTCCATAATAACATGGTATACTATTAGACTAAATATGGAAAATGAAGTAACTTCACTAGCGTACTAGGAATGGGAACAAATTTTCTAAAGATTCCATCTAGAGCTGTACCAATTAATCACCCGAACTCATAATCGGGCTGATTATTAGAACAATCGGTATATTCGGTATCGGCAGAAATAATCGGTGCCGATGTAAAATTAAAAATAAAATAAAATAACAAATTTCCAAAATATAAATTCAATCATAACATTCATCTTGACATAGCTTTGAATTTTAAATCAGAATTTAATACAGTCCTACCAGTTTATATTGATATCACTTATATCGACAAGCTGCCTATGTCGACAAAAAAACAGTCCCAGTCCCTTGGTCTACTATTACTACCAAATTGTCATGCTTATTTCAACGTCGAGATAAACGATAAACGTACATGTCGACAGAAGCCCTTGGTCCCAGCTTGAACAAATCCTTTGGTTTCTAATCATTTATGCCAACAAGCTGCCAGTTCCAACCCATACTTTGTTCAACAATTAGTTGATCTTGCCGCCAGGCTTTAATGTCGCATTCGAAAAAAAAAAAAAACAACAACCACCCTTGACTTTTGTTTGAGCCTATAAAGGTAGCCTCTTGCGGCAACTTAAACAAAGTGAAATCTTATCAATTCTAGCATTTTCCAAAGAATGCACAGAGGTATAGCTAGGATTTTAAAACTAGGAGTTCAAGAGTACCACCAGTAAACGTTGCAGTCCCATACCAGAAGCAAATTGGGCCTACCTGCAATGGCCCTTGTTTGTCCATTAGAGTGAGAGTGAATTGTCAGGTCAAAATAAGGTCTTATTCCAAGCACTAAGTTAGGCATCATACATAGTGTTCCACGTGAAATGTCAGTTCTAGCAACTTCTAACCCTCTGTTGAATTTCATTACAATATTCACGAATTAGCCGTTTAACCCTTCTTGTTAAAATTTGCCAACAGCATTTTGTCTAACTCTCAACATGTCTTGATTTTGAGGTCACAAGCACTACTTAGATTGCTACACTTGGAAATGAAAACAATAATGAAGGCGACAGTTATTCATTTGATGTACTCTTCTTATACACAAGTACATCAATGGGTCATTCTACCTCTGAAATCAGTCATATCGCACATTTTCTCACCACTCTGCAGCTAGTCAAGTCTTTGATATTGCCGCCTATCTTGTGGGTCATGTTCTTCAGATGTACTCTTATAAAGACAACATGTACATCTGTGGGTCTTTCAGCCACTGAATTTTCTGATTGTAAACAGCTAAAATAATCAATTGATCAACACATTTTCCCACTCAACAGGTGGTCGAAGCAGGACTAGCAAGCTAGCAAGCCCTTAAATTTGCCGTCCAGCAAATCGATGCGTACTGAGAACTCCTGTATACGTTATTGTCTGAAACCCAGACATAAAAAAGCGTCCAAATATGCGTGATTACGCTTTTCCGATACCTTTGAAAGTGATCGGTGATTAAAACAAGTTTATTTTGCTGTGAAAGTTTCGTTTTTAACTTTATTTACATTTACGATGTAAACAGTGTACAGCGCAAATTAAATTTAGTCTCTGGAAACTAAATATCTGGCTGTTAAGGAAATTGAGGGCTGAACATCTCGCAAAGAGGTCTGTGAAATTGTTTCGCTTAAAAATAACACCCGTTCAGGAAGGATGAAAGCTGCTGAGTCTAAAAGAAAGACTACGTTGAAGGTAACTGTGCTCCCCAAAGGAAGAAGCAAAAGACTGCTATATTTGAAGACGTGGAGGAAGCCACAAAATGGTTCAATGAAACATTTGCACACCAAAAACTGAGTGTGGAGAACTCTGCTGCAACAAGTGGTTGGTTCAGTCGCTTTAATGTTCGTCATATCATCCGATACAAAAGTATTTGTGGAGAATACATGTACTGTTGACAGCTTTTCATTTCCATGTGAATAACACCATCCCCTTGTTAGCCTCAATAAGATGGGAAGAGACTGACCAAAATCAAGGCCAATTTAAGTACATGCACATGAAGCATGTAAATAACAGCTATATCCAACCATGTGCTAATGCCGACATTAAATATCATACTGTTTTTCATAACAGGATGTGATCGGTGCAATATTTTATTGTGAATATTATTACACAAAAGTAACCAGAATGTAATTTGTCAATATACAAGTGTATTTCACACTGATTCTCTCTTCATGTACTCAAAATTTCCATTTTTTTCTCAAAGTGTAAATGCTACTCACTGAGGACGGGTCACTCTTTGCAGACGAATATTAACTTTTCTCTTTTAAATCAATGATAGTACTTTATAACAGTTTAATAATTGTTGGGTCACCGAAAGTTATTTTGTTAACTTGCCTATGTCTTAGGACACGGAAAAAAATATTGTTTCATGTCCCAAGATTTACATCCGTTACAGTAGTTAACAAAAAGACCTAAAAATGGTAAAGTTTAGACATTGGTCCGCGGATAAGCCAACTGCCCCCCCCCCCCCCCAATTCCAGGCCTTTATTTTTTCCTAAATTATTCAGCTTATACGTGAGTATATATACTGTGATAATGAAATAATCGGTCTCATAATCGGTATCGGCAATTTTAATAATCAGCTATAAGCGGTATCAGCATAATCGGCAAAAAGTGACATCGGTACAGCTCTAATACCATCACCAATGAGATAACTGATAATTAACTACAACCTGACTGTTACAGAAAAAAAAAGTACCTTCAAGAATAATCTCATCATCTTTCCAAGGTTTGAAATGTTCTGGTTTTGAAAATAATATCAAACAAATGCGAATATTACAGACAGATATCTAGCAGATTGATAATGAAAATGAGATACAAAAACATTAAAAATGTTGTAACAAATACGAGATTTTTTAAACTTATTATATCAATTATCAAATAATTCTTTTATTTGTATGCTATGATACATATACTCCAGATGAAAGTGATTTTCTAAATAATTATTTTATCAGTAGAAAATATCAAGTCTTACATAAAATACATTATGAACCTTTGCACAAAAATCACAACAAATCTTTTCTTAATCAAATGTACAAAACTTTCTTATGAGTTCAAACATTTTAGAATTCAGTAACAGCATAAAGAATAAAAGGAATAAAATACATAAACATATTACTTGTGGGGTATTTTTCTTAATGTTTTTTTTTTTTTTTACTTACATGTAACAATAACAATACTTTTCTATCCTTACTGATAACTTTTCATACTGAACATTCAATAATGATCCTTACAGTTGACCACTTTATTATGCATCATGTTTGTAAGATGTTCAAGCTGATAGTAAATGGAAAAGTTAAAGTGCAAATCTTTTAGTTGAATCCTACGGCTTTACACTAAAAAAAAAAACAACAATGACTTATAAGTCAAAATTATCTTACAAAAATTAGTTTTTAATTAAAAAATTAAAGAACATACCAATAAAATATATAAAAGTGCAAAATTACAGTTGAAAAGCTTGAATTGCAAGTGGGTTTTTAAATCACAGCATAAACTATATACTACTCTGAGGAAAACAGTATTTGTTTTGCTTGTGTATTGTGTCCATCACATATGGCCTTCATGCTAAGAAACTACAGATAGAAGAAATATCATTTAACTAAATGGAATTTTGTCCCATTACATAGAGATGTATTCATGAAGACGCTACACACCAAATAGCATGTAGGTCACATCATTCATGTTCAATGAGAATCTAAACAATATATATTAATAACATATTATATGCACATGCAAGAAACCTCTTACCTGCTCAGGTATTTAGAGATCAGACAAGCTGAGGATAAGCCTGAAAAGTAGTTTAAACATTATATATCAATATATTAAGGCTTAAATAGCTATACTGTATTTATCTGATTATGAGTCCAATTACAATCTGCACAGTCGATCAAGATCTGTTATCCTAAAATGCATCAGCAGATCTGGGTCTGTCTGTACAATATATTAGTAATAAGTACAACAAAGACCCTGATCTGCAGGCTATGGATAATCAGGATCTTTGTTCTTTGCACTTTTAATAAACTTATAGCTGAGTATATATGGTACATAGTTAACTTATAGCTGAGTATATATGGTACATAGTTAACTTATAGCTGAGTATATATGGTACATAGTTAACTTATAGCTGAGTATATTTGGTACATAGTTAACTTATAGCCGAGTATATATGGTACATAGTTAACTTATAGCTGAGTATATATGGTACATAGTTAACTTTAAGAAATAGCAAGATTTTTATATGGTTAGTAAGAACAGGAGAAATACACAAACTAAATGAAAGAGAAGAGAACTGACGTAGTTTCCACTTAACAAAACTGCAGTCTGCACACCTCTCATACAATTTTACATATAAATGCTTCAAAGATATTTTTAAAAATGCACAAAACTTACTCATTTGATTCAATGATTTATAATTCTAACTAAACTATCTCCAAGCAGTCAATAATATTTTCAACTTCTTTAAATTTCAAATCAAACAAAAGTTTGAATGAAAATGAGGAGCCTGATCAATGTCATTTTCCAGGTTTTGGAAGATTCATTTTCAGTGATGGGCTACAAATACATAGAAGGTAAACACTGTTATCTGCATCCAATGTATGCAATGTATAATTCTAATATTTACCAAAAAATTAATTATTGTTAATATAGGGTTTAACGCCATTTTACAGCACACGATGACTATACGTGGCAGCCAGTATCAACAATGGAGGAAGAACCTGGAAAAACCCCAGAAAGAACCAATGACCCACAAGAAGCTACTTGCAAGCTTTCTTACATACCTGCATTGGCCAAGCCTACAACTTAAACCAAAACAGACAGAGGTGAGACAGCAGAGACCTGTAACAGTGAGAACATTAGACCACTCAGCCACTCAGGACAGGCATCATCAAAACAAATTGAAAAATGAGACATAAAATATGCAATTATACCTCGATGTTACAGAAATTAATGGAATTATCCTGAGTCTAGAAAATGCTATTTTAAATTACCGTTTACTGATTTTAGACCTTGTATCAAAAGTACCTATGCCAGAAGTGGCAGATGTCATGGAATGATGCAGTCAATAACAAACTTCATGCCATCAAACCAACCCTGGGAGAATGGACTCCTTCCTACAGAACTAACCATAGGGAGGAGGTTGTCATTGCAAGAATCAGAATCGGTCATACATACATCACCCACTCCCACATACTAAAAGGTGAAGATCCACCAGAGTGCGTTTCTTACAATGAACCATTCACTGTTAAACACTTTATGACCGAGTGTTCCAACCTGCAACCTACGCATGCTAAATACTATAATGTACAAGACATGAAGGAACTTTTTGATACAATACAAATCACTTGTATTTTAGATTTCCTAAAGGAAGTAAATCTCTATTTTAAACTATAACTTGTATGCCATCACCTAGAACATTTTTATCTAATGCAAATACCACCTCTTATTTACAACATCTTATCATCAACATACACCGTTTACATCTCCCATTGATTGGGAAGCTTCATATTTTCCTGTTACCAACATCTTACCATTTTATATTTAACTATTATGGTTTTTTATATCGCTGGTCAATGTTAAACCTTTCTTATTTTTAAATATCTAACCTATTGTATGGCGCTAAATAGCCTAAAAGTGCTGGTGCGCCGTTAAAATTCAAGCAAACAAACAGAAAATGCTATGAACTACATCACTCCTGATGCATGAAAAACAAAGACTAGCCAAGCAAATATCGACACCATGTAAGTACTGAAATTCTATTAGGTTTGAAATACAGAGGTGACAATGTTAGGGACTGCATGGTAGCAATCAAGAGAGATAGTATAAATCAAAGAATGAAAATAGTAGGTTTTGTGCATTATTTATGAACCACTCTGGTGGCTTTGTGGTTAGATGGACCACTCTGGTGGCTTTGTGGTTAGATCTACCGAGTCACACTGATGCAGCAGGTCCTGGGTTCAAACCAACGTTCCCTCTAAGCAAATGGTAGATGTGCGTGCAGTGCTCGCTGCATTGCGCAAGCATTACGGAGACGAGCAAAATTTTATGTTGGATTGAGCAAATATTGACAATTCAGCTGCGTGGGGATGCTTGAGCAGCTGCGCACACGCAGCTTAGAGGGAACATTGGTTCAAACCCCAGCAGAGTAATACCCAAGACATATAAAAATGGTACTATCAGCTGCCTCACTTGGTGCTCAGTATGAAGAGGTTAGTGCTAGGACTGGTCAATTGAAATATTGTAGGTATAACTAAGAATCCATGTAATCCAGAAATTATAGACATAACTTAGAATTCAAGCATGTATTTGATGACGTTCTTATGGCAAAACATGCCTTTAAAATTCTAAAAGGCACACAATAACCAAACATACAATAATGCAGCTACAAAACCTTTAACTCGGCATTACCCAAAATGTCAGATATAAATGAAATCATGTTCTAAAACAAATATCTTATAATTAAAAGTCAATTAATAACTAACAAATTATGAGGAAGATAACCGTTTTAAGAATGTACATCTTACCTAGCACCTACCTAGCACCATAAAGAAATCTCGGAATGATCCTTTAAAAGAACCGTACTCTGGAATCCACCAATTTTTCTTGTGATATGGACTAGAATATGTCTCACTACTGAATCCTGTCCATCTTACCGACTTTGTGTGCATCCAGTTGTCAGCTGCACTGTTTAGCTTAGACATGAAAATGGGAATCTCAATTACAATATTTCTGATGAAGTGGACTGAAATTAGACAAAATATGTAATTGGTACTTGAATTACTGGACTTTAGACAATGTGCCACACTGCACATGTTCTGTAAATACTAATTTATAAGTCAAGAATAACTGTAAATAAGAAAGACCTTGATCTGATGTCACCTACTGTGACAATAGATTGGTATCCATCTTGTTTTTTCTACTGATTACTAATAATAGATCTGGACATGCCAGCATATTATACTACAACAAAGTTAGGTCTATGCAATTAGCAGATGATCTTGACATGCAAATGAAAACATGTTCCAATAACAGACAAGATATAATCTGAGAAATTTGGTAGTTTTTGTTTGTTTTTTAAACATATCCCCAAAGCTCAAAATTAAGAAAGCACAACAAGCATTTCTACAGCATTATATTCACTACTTGCTTAAACTTTTTAACCACAAAACACAATTCCAACTCTAAATAATATTTAACTATAAATGTAAACTAATCTCATTTCATTATCAACTTTTACAAAAGTTAATTAAAGCAGAGAAAAGCTTGTTTGTTCATGGAACATTTTACATGCTTGGAGGAAATTATATGTGTGTGCATATATTATACATCAGAGCAATCATGTACAGTTGTACTATAAAGTCTTGAAAAAATTAAGGGACTGACCATCTAACATTTTCAAGAACATCTGGAGGGAGGAAGCTGGGATTTGTTTTAAATTCTTGCTTCAAATACCTTTTTGTTCTTTAAAAATTCTTGCATTTATTTATATCAAAAGAAATCCTATCAAAAATTTATTTAGGCCAGTGGTTCCTAAACCCTTTTTTCGTGGAGGGTTGCCAGATTATTTTTGAGGCAGCAAAATTTATCAAAATGTGAAAATGGGTTCATGAGGCTCAAAGAAAATAGTGTTTATGATTGTTAGTAGTGAGTGGGGATACCCTAGGGACAATGGGAATTCTATATTAAATTTGGATGTTTGTACCCGGGAACAAACAGGAATTTAAAATGGATGGGATACTCTAGGAACAAGTGGAATTGAACATAGGAATGTATAGCAACAATGTATTTGGACTCTCTAGGGAAAAGGGGACCTTCAACATGGATGGGCCTGTTTAGGGACAATGCGGAAATTGTATAGAGCCTGTCTTGGGACAAGGATGGTAGAGGTCAAAACACAACAGAGACAGTCATATATTAATAGCATTCTGAGATTTATATACATGTATAAAGCATTACCTAGAACTGAAATTATGTTAGCGGTGTTCATAAATTTCCAGAATTGTAATGATGCTATAAATAAATATAATCAAGTTAAAGACCAATGCCAAAATGGATGTAACTAAAATTTACGCTACAATTACTAAATTGTCCCAGAATTTAATGGAGAGTAAACATATCCATGAACATAAGGTGACACTGGTTTAGATTAATATGGATAAACCGAATAAACATGTATAGTCTTACCTTGTGTGACGATCGTGGATAAATACCCATGTATCTATTTATATCTATAACCTGTAGAAATTCATTAGAACAACCCAATATATATTTATATTCACAACTTGTATAAATGCCTTTTGAAAAATACTTGTAACTATTTATAGCTACAGCTTGTGGAAATTTCTATGGTAAAACCCAAGTCTATATTTATAGCCAAAAAAATTCTAGCTTCAATCACGTCACTTAGGTGGACACTAGGAGAAAAATGGCAACAATGTTTCAAGTGGCTGACCTGAATATATGATACAGTAGGCACGTAGGTAAGTGAAATGAATTTGATTGGGAGAAAGGGAGTTTATAGGGACAAAGATACGTACGCGCACGCACACAAAAAATACACACATAAGTGCACACACATACAAATAACAAATACACACGTACGCGCACACACACAAAAATACACACATGTACGCGCACGCACGTACTCGTACGCACACTAAAAAAATTACACAAACACAAACAAAAATGCACACACTCGTACGCGCTCGCACACAAACAAATCTACACGAACACCCATACACAAGTTTTGGCCAAAATCAAGTAAAACTCAATTCTTTTTCCCCCCATGATGTGAGTGCAGGTCCATATTAAACAAATCAAAACCATGATACGCTTGCTTTTTTATTCTCTGTAAAAAGTTCACAATACATCACTTTAAATAGTTCATAGACTTCTTTTTTCATTTCATTCTTTCCTTTTTCGAAATTCTTTACTCTCACGAATTTTTCCTCTTTTTCCTCACTTTCTTGTCTTTTTTTCCTCTCTTTCTGTACTTGTATGGATTCTTCATTTTCGAAGGGTACCTCTTCTTTCTGTTCGTAACCCCTCAATCCCGCCTGCTCGTGTTGCTTCTTAGAGCAGTCTGAAGACCAGTGTAATTTCTCTTGACAACGATAACAGGTATATTGACCTTTGTCTGTTTTGACGCTTGTCTTACTTTGACGTTGTGGACATTCAGATGTGACTTTTCTTCTGACAGATATAGCATGTATCTTGACTTTTATCTCGAAAGGAGGGGGAGTAGTCCGTCTGCTTCTCTGAAGAAAACTTTCGTGTGACACATGGCAAAGCTCTGATCAGATTTTCGATCGGTGTTGGCTCTTCCATCTTTCTAGTAGGGTTGAGAGGGAGATAAATACTTTGAGGGGAAGACACTAACCCTTTATATAGAGAAGACACTGGTCTTACATTTATTTATAGGGGACCATGGCGCTTAAAATGTAGTCATTTTAACTTTTGCAATCAAGATGAAACGATCGCACCATTTCGTGGAGAAATGAAAGGCAAGTAAAAGGCAGAAGCGTGACCTATCGTCTCACACAGTAGCTGACGTCTTGTTTCAAATCCATTCTAGCGATTTTTAAGGTGACATCAGTGAGCCAGAATCCAGACCTAGTGCGTCTACGTCAAACCAAAGTCCACCACCAGTAACCCTTGAAGACCACTACCAAATTCGAGAGACAGATAAACGTTCCTCTAGAATATTTAAAACCACTTACACGGTGAAAATTAAAGATTTCAAGTCAGACGTATTTCTTAACCACGCTGAAACGGCAAATGTCGAGCCAACGAAGACGATCGCTTGACACTTTCCATTTATCACGATAGTCTAAAGTTCCCCGTTTAGATCAAGTATAGCAGGAGATTCCGTGAAAGGAAATCAATGGCACTATTCAGACTGGCGGATTATCAACACTTATTATGAGAACTGTGTCCATTTAATTCGGGCCGACGTGTGGTGTGTTTTAGTAGCTTCTTTTCTGTGATTTCGTTTACCAGCTGATTCCTAGTGGATTATTTACGAATGGTACCTCACAAAACCACCAAAAAACACGATTGGATTAAGGCCAAGCTGTAACCCACATTACACCCATCAATCATACACCAAATAATAGGGAATTAAAGGTTCTTTGAACTATACCCAAGATTTACAAGGTATTGTTTTTAAATAGCCAGTATAACCAGTGAGGAAAGCCAGGGAAATTATTTTTCTTTAAAATTCTAACCCTATGCAAAAATATGAAACTGTAGAGCGCCACCTTGATTATAGCTATTTATAGCATAATTACAAGTATGCACATTTATGAACACCACCAAAATAATTTCAGGTATAGGTAATGCTTTATATATAAATCTCGGGCATTATTTGAATATGTCTGTCTCTGTTCTGTTTGGCTCTCAGCCATCCTTGTCACTAAACAGGACCTATACAATTTCCTAAGCAAGACCATCCATGTTCAAGGTCCCCATGTCCATAGATAGTCAAATGTTAAATTCCCCTTGTCCCTAGACAGGTGCTATACATTCATATGTCTAATTCCAATTGTCATTAGAGTATCCCATAAATTCCCGTTTGTCCCCAGGGTACAAACACCCAAATTTAACTTTACCGGTAGAAGTTCATTATCCTTAAAATATCCACACTCACTACTGTTGTTAGGAATCAGTGAATCGGACAATGTTGTGTTTTTCTGTCCTATAATCAGGAGTTTCTGCATCGTGACGTAATAACTGGGACTTGTCAATGAACGGAAAATTCTCACACCTCTTATACTAATCAGCATATCACAACACTCTCATGTGATGTATTCTAGGTTTAGTATACTATATATAGTATGATGCTTGTGTCCTTTTTTACATTAGCTGTTTTCTTAATGAATTATGAATGAAATCAAATCGATTTTTCGACAAGCTGCCTTTGAGAATCAATTGGATTTAGAACCATTTTAGCTCAGAAGTATTATTTTTCTCGTTCACAATTAAAAACTATACTTTGTTTTTAAATTGAAGTCTAATTTAAATCTAAATTAAAATTTAAATTTAAATCTGCTACCATATTTGAACTTATAATTTAAAGCTTTTTGGAGCTTTTCAAAGCCATTTGAAACAATTAAACAAAGGATCAGCAATATCTTACTTAAACTCCATTCAAGATGCGATACAAGTTTTGTAGACCATAATATGGATAGCCAACTTTTTTTTTTTTTAAGAAATCAGCCTGACATCTGTCGAATGTGGCTATAAGGATCGAGCTCTCTTCATTTACATTTCAATATCCATCAAAGTATACTCGTTTTGCAAACTATCACCTTGAAATGTTGAACCCCACCGCCAAGTTAGTTTGGACCCATGATTGAGAATGTGGTTGCTAGTTTAAAACAAATAAATAAATCATTCATTGCGCTTACAATAAATTACTATTGTCTGTACGCTTACATAATTGACGTTACTGATAGTCGCCGTAATTGATATAGCCATCATACATTTCTAAAGTGAAAAGGCCTATAAAATGTATGCTTACAAGTTAAGATTTGGCACTTGTAAAATATATCATGGAGCGCTTGGATTATACTGTTTTGTAGAACCTTCCGTCTGCGTGAAAATGTCAGTTCATCCCATTCACTGCGTAATGATTTCCACCAAGTTTTACCGGCATCTGGATAATGTCTATTGTATGTTTCTCTTGCGACAGGATCCTTCAGCAGTTCATACGCCTCCTGTATGGCTATGAACTGTTTTGACTCATCTTTAGACTGACAATGACAAAAAATTAATAATTTTAATAAGATATTCATCTGGCGAAAATGTTCGAAGTCACGCCTAATTGGTTCCAACTCTGCTTACTATTATCTTAACTGAAACCAATTTTGGCATAACCTTGAACATTTTCAACCACTGAGCAGTCGTGTAAACTTTGGCAATTTTATCGCACTTGAAATGACTTAAGCTTGACTAACATTTTCAAACAATGCTTCCATTACACATTGTCATGTAATCCTTATAAATTCCAATGCTTTCTTTTGTGTTAATCGTTTGTCAAGTCTATCTCTTGTTTGACTTTCCAATAATCCTTCTGAAGAAATTAAAGAATAAATAATCAAATGTATTCATGAAATCGCTATATATATTTGCTCCATATAAGATGAACTAGATATCTTCCCAAATAAAATACGTACACCTCAGTTTTATATTTTATCCAAAATACATAAAACATTTGATAAGTCACTACCTGTACGATATCCATGTAGATCCATTATTTCATAAGGTAACTCGATTACTAAAAATATAACGCATTATATTGATCATATTTTACAATAACTGATGAAATCACTACATTCACATGTCAAAGATACGTTCGATTTCATGGCCGCATTGATATCTTTACCGAAACTAACCGAAAATTATTTTCTAGTTACACTTGATGAGGTTTCTCTCTACACGAATATACAGCTTAATGATGGTATCGAAGTGTGTAAATATTATCTCGATGTTGTTGTAGGGTTTAACGCAAAACGCGTTATGAATGAATCACGATCAATAGCATCCTAATATGGGCGGACGGTATATAAAGCCCCGGGCGCCTGCGGTATTAGAGCTCCAATACCACCGGCGTCAGAGATCCTAGGGCGCCAAAACCCCTTTGAGTCTTTATCGTCGCCCCGGGCGCTGTTTACTCTTAGTAAGCCACTGATCACGATGCGATTCCGTAAAAGAAAATCTGCACCTGCCCACATGGGCTGGTATCGTTGCTTACAATTTAACTATCAGTCATACATGTATATGCATATATTGTAATAGTACATGTAGGACAGGTAAAGTGTAAGCAATGAGACGAACCCCTGTTCACAAACAAAAATGTGTTAGCCTCAGCCTCAACAAAATTAAAGAGAAAAGAAGTTGAGACTTACAACACAAGCAAACAAATAAACAAGCAAATAAACAACAAAAAGTTAAGTGTAAGGAAAACTCCATAAATGCATCAATAAAGACGTACTGACCTCAATTTCTCTCCTCTTGTCGGGGTGGTATATTTTGACAAGATGCGTATAGGCTGATCGAATTTCCCTTGGCTCAGCGTCCCTACTGACACCCAACGTCGCATAATGGTCGACGAAATCTGAGGTTACTGAGGAAAACAAACTGCAGATCACCAATATTAATGTCAGACTCATATTGTCATGTTGGCAACGAACCGAAAGTATATACGGTGTTATAGTAAACTTTAACATTTGGTGAAATATGTCTCCCATTTTCAGGCATCTCTCTCTCTCTCTCTCTCTCTCTCTCTCTCTCTCTCTCTCTCTTAGCAAAGTCGGCGTGTAATCCTATTTACACTGATAATATGCACGCATTTATTGACAGACAGATATGAAGAGGGTAATTGCTGTTTAGCCAGCCGAAATCCCATATAAGAAATCAACGAATATTCGGAAAATCAAAGAAGACGAGGACTAACCAAGTTTTAGTCTTTTTGGTGTATAAATGCCAAGTACTTAGTTTCAGGGTGTGATTTTTTTAATGTACAAAAAGTACAAACAATATCACTGTGACCAGACTGAGTGGTTCTCCATACCTATTCGTACTGGATATATTAGAAACAGATTCTAATTATCTGTCAAATAAAGTTAGAATGGAATTTATAATTCATTATACAGCGCAACGTTCATGTATGTACAGTTGGTTATTTCGTATTTATATCATGGAAACATACACTATTCAAGTGATCGTTTCAAATGCATTTTACATGTATATACAATTTCGATCATCTTACACTAAGTAGGGAACTGATATTAATTTGAACCAGGCCCAAACAGAGTTTTAGATATGCCTGGGACGTTTCAAGAGTTTGATATATGCCTGGGACGCTTCAAGAGTTTGATATATGCCTGGGACGCTTCAAGAGTTTGAGATATGCCTGGGACGCTTCAAGAGTTTGATATATGCCTGGGACGCTTCAAGAGTTTGATATATGCCTGGGACGCTTCAAGAGTTTGAGATATGCCTGGGACGCTTCAAGAGTTTGAGACCCCAAGGCTCTAGTAATATTTAAATTTGGAATTCCAAAATAAGCCAATTTAATTTACTATACCAAAAAATAATTGTATTTTTAGACTACTAAGGCCATACAAAAAGTATATTTATTATTTTTCAGAACTTTTTATTTGACAAAACGCTTTTCGAGACCCCTTATGTGTTGATACCGGGGGAAAATCCCAATATCCTAACCCCTCCCAATCCTCGTCCCCTTCTGGGTGGGCCTTGCATTTCACGTATAATTATGGTTAACTTTATATAACAATTAAATATTGATAATCTGGAAATTCATTCAGTCGAACCAAAAACATATTTCATGTTCTTGGATTCATTGATGCCAAATTATCAGTATCAGATATATATATATATATATATATATATATATATATATATATATATATATATATATATATATATATATATCGCAGATACATAATAGGACAAAAATGCATTTATTTGAGTATGATTTGTGTTTGCTTTTAACTTTTACAAATACAGATGATGAAAAATACAAACGTGTATTGCATATATCAAATTTATTTGCACTATTTCACATCAGGGAAAAAAAGTAACATCGAATTGATGTTTTTATTAAGTCGTTATGATGCACTCTTGTAGTACTTTCTTTCATCATCATCATCATCTTCATTCTTCTTGACCTAGTGCGGTCGTTGAGGCATTGTGCTGCTGAACATCTGACCAGTTCCCCCAACTTGTCTCGATCATGTGCCAATGCCTGTGCCTCCGCCAACCCCAAAAAATCCTGGTCCATTTTGTAATGTTATCAGTCAGCTTTTTTCTCTGTCAACCCCTCCTTCTGCCACCCTGGACGCTGTCCTGCAGTACTACTGTGGATAGACTGTTGGCTCTAGTGACATAGCCATACCATTTCAGCTTTCTCTTTTTTGACGGTGGTGAGGAGGTATTCACATGTGCCTACATTGTGCATGATGGTGTTACGCACTTCTTCATTTGTCATGTGGCTCATGTAAGAGATGCCAAGGATGTTTCTTGCATGTCATTTTAAATACCTGGGTTATTTGCTGTAATTCTGCTGTAAAGGCCCAAGCCTCACATGAATATAAAAAGATTGGGATGACTAGTGTTCTCAATAGTCTGATTTTAGTTTTCAGACAGATAATCTTGTCTCTCCAGATGGGTCTTAGCTTTGACATAGCTGCCGTTTTTTGTAATGCTCATGAAAAATTGATGCTCTTGATCCTTTTTTGGTGATTATGGAACCAAGATATTTGAACTGGCTCACTGTTTCCAGTTCCTGTATTCTGACTTTAATCTTGGCTGAGATTTATTTGCCACTATTTGTTATCAGATTTAATGTGATAATTATCGCTTATCTCCGTGTAACATCTGGAAGATGTTTCATCCAGGTTCAGCACTAAGGTGGCAAGTTCATCTTCACTGCCTTGCCAGCTCATCAGTGTCGTCTGCAAAGCGGAGGTTGGTGATGTTTCGTCCTCCAGCGCTAACTGTCGCACAATGGTTTTCCAGGGCTTCACTCATGATGCGCTCTAAGTAGATGTTGAAAAGCGTGGGTGACAGGAGACAGCCTTGACGTACTGCAACTGTTGTAAGGAACCAGTCCCAAACAGAGCCTTCAGCAATTACTGCACTGGTAGCCTTGGCGAACAGCTGCTTGATGGTATTGGTAACCTTTTGACTCATGTTGTACTTCTTTATTGTGTCCCACAATGCCTAATGCCCCACTCTGTCAAAGCCATTTTTAAATCTATGAACACATGATAGATGTCTTGTTGATGTTGCGAGTACTTTTCACACAGAAACCCAAGATTTAATAATCGTTATGTTGCGCTTCTTCCACTCCAGAACCCGGACTGTTCTTCAGCTATTATTTCTTCTGCTTGTGGTTTGAGTCTGTTCAAGATGATCTTCAGCATCACCGTACATGTACTAGCATAGCTGATCAGACTTATAGTTCTGTAATTTTGGTACAGCTGGAGATTGTCTTTTTCGGGGAGTATTATAATCAGTTTCTGGATCAATTGTGTTGGCCATTCACCTTTCTGCCAAATCTTGTTGCAGATTTTTGTTAGTAGCTATATCACTGATTCACACCCACCCATTGTTGATAAGTTCAGCTGGGATGTTGTTTACTCCAGCTGCCTCTCCATACTTCTTTGAGAATGGAGTAATCATCATTTGTGGAGTTTGGAACTTCAAGCACCTCTGGGTCTCCTGTGGACTGATGATTGTAGAGTTCATGATCAGTCCGTCTTTCTGCTATTTCACTTCTGTGAGGTATTTTATATTTTCGTCTTGAATGTACTGACTCTTAGTTGCTTCTGTCTGGTGAGGTCTTTCACAATTTGGAATGCCTTGTACTGACTCTTGCTTGCTTCTGTCTGGTGAGGTCTTTCACAATTTGAAATGCCTTTTTGCTGTTATTCTTTTATCAGACTGCTTTCTATTTATGTGCACCTTTGTCCAATCCAAGCTTCTTTAACTTTCTTTATGTTTTTTTTCCCCTGATATTCATGTTTATTTCTCTGTACTCCTTTACCCCGGTTGTGTGTCTTTTGTTTTTTAGGTGTCTTCGGGCATCACACAAATTCAGAATCTCCAGATGTCCTTGGCAGCTGTACTTTCTTTTATCAGTTACATATTACATTTATGAAATATAATTTTATTCTATTTTCTGTATCGTTAGTAAAGACCGAAACGAAGATTGATAACTAATACTGGTATAGTTTATTCAATAGTCTTCACAGATTCCATTAGAGGTATAACGGTACCAATTGCGCATGACCAGGTGGGCGGTGCATAAGGTGTAGGGTCCATTGCAGTCCAAAGTAAACAACAACATGAGCTTTGATTGGTGGATTATGTAAGAGTTGTACTTTCTGTTAGGCTTAAAAAATAGTTTAGCCTCTTGGCAACATGTGAATTTATGTTAATTCCTATATAGATCATATTTTGTATTTTTTATGATTTTTTGAAAATGTAATACACATGACTGAAAATAGGTATGTTGTGACTAGATAACTCATACCCCTGTCTAGTTCCAGCAGAGTTATCTCTCTTAAATGCAATGGAGTACCTGGTTTTGTCATCATCAAATTGACAATCTAACATTGTTCTCTATAACAGTGTGTGAGATGCACGCTAAATTAGGATAGAAAATATATTTATCTCTCCAGATATTAGCATTGAGGTCTATGGAAAAACAATTGGTACCGTGATACCTAAAAGATAATACCAGCTTCACAGTGTATCCATAGTAACGAGTATATATAGACACCACTTCTATACTGTCATAGTGTCATTTGGTTAAACAATGGATATTGAGATGTTTTGGTCTAATATTGACAGACTTTTACATAGAAAATGTACAAAATAACACACATTAGCTTTGGAATGGGGCTTTTGTAACTATATCTATAGCATATATAGACTGATTGCTTTGTGACTGTGTAGTAAGCTCCAATATTAGCATACAGGCAAAAAAAAAAGGTTATATAAAGTTAATATAGTTAATTTTAGCCAAAGTATTGACTATTTTATGCACAAAAGATGAAAAATCATGGATAAAATACAACTTTTTTGTTCTTGTAAAGCATGTTATAGAGAAGATAGAGGACATTCCTGGCCAATGTGTAGATAGTTCACTTGTATCATAAAGAATATTCTGGTATAAGTATTTTAGGTAGTTTGCTAAAGATATGGTATTCCTTCCTATTTTGATTTTAATTGTCCTGCTCTAATTGTCTTTTTTTGTAAACTTTTGTGTCTTTAAATTATAAATGCGATTCTCTAGTTAGTTACATAATCATTCTTGAGGTCTCCACTACATATATAAACCTGGATTTTAGGTTCTTGCTTTATCGGTAATACATTTTTGGATAATTTAATTGCATTGAAGTTAATACATGTGTTTCTGAAGTCATCTGTATAACATGGAGAATATACAGTGGAGAAAATGAAAAGTACAAACCTTATGTATACAATTCAGTTATCTCCCTTACACCAGACCTACCTAAAATTCCAATAGATAAAAACCCACAATTTAGGTGAGTTTATATGAAAATCAAGATAAGTTTTTTGAATTATCATATTTGCCCATGGTCTTGATGCAAATTGAACTAGAAGTACTTTAAAAAAATTTCCCAGTAAAGTTTAAAAGTTTGAAAACTGATCAAACATGCTCTGTTTGTTTTAAGTATTTTTTTTTCTGTCTAACAGAAGCCCATTATTGTTAATTTCTTATTTAGAAAAAATATAACTTATATGCATCTATATTATCTACATTATTCCCCCTTTTATATTAGCTAGGAATGAACACCATGTCACCTGATATTTGGTGCCTGTAAGGGATGTTATAGCACAGGTGCCTTGGAATTGTATTTGCACCTATGATCCACTGCTGCCTTATATTTTCCAAGATAATGTTATCAAGCTCTCACTTCTCATTTTTCTCATTGCTGCTTTTGTCTCCTTTAATTCCATTATCATACGCTACATCTCCCATTTAGATACACACTTTTCTCCTGTTTTTAAATCCATTGGACTCATTATACTCATTGTTAAACTTTAGCCTTTTTCTGTATTCAAGTAAACATTTTCACACACAAATCCATGATAACCCCTTACAAAAGCTGTTATCTACTTTGTTTGGTGTCAGATTGGCTTATTGCATCAATTGTATGCACTACAGAAAGGAGGGAAGCTTTCTATTTGTATGACAAAGAGGCTGGGTAGCTTGACCTTTGTGTGAGGACTAGAGGTTAGTGACCTCTTGCATATGCAGACAGTGTAAAGTGTTCAAAGCTAATACTTTATAATTAGATTGGGCCATGTCCACCTGTCCTTGTTGTTACTTTCTGTGTTTGTGACACAAATATAAGTCCTTTACTTTATATCAAAATGTCTCTTTAAGAGTAGAACTGGTACATGTTAACTAGTGCATTGACCTTTGACCTTACTATTACATAATATGACATAATGTGATTTATCCCATATCACCAAAGTGAAGTATGATAAGTGCTAATATGAATAAAACACAACTCATAGTTAAAAGAATTCATTTTATTTCAAAAGATGAGTTTGATAGTGAAGCAAAAGTGTGAAAACAGGAGTTAAAACAGCTGAATAACATTTCTATACACAATCATATAAAACATAGCTTAGTACTTCATAAAATTATTTTTGACAAGCGAGACTAAGTACACTTGTTAGTTATATAGTCCCGAGCTATTTCACAGATTATTGGAAAAATCAAGGTTTGCTATAGGTATAACGGTACCAATTGCGCATGACCAGGTGGGCGGTGCATAAGGTGTAGGGTCCATTGCAGTCCAAAGTAAACAACAACACGAGCTTTGATTGGTGGATTATGTAAGAGTTGTACTTTCTGTTAGGCTTAAAAAATAGTTTAGCCTCTTGGCAACATGTGAATTTATGTTAATTCCTATATAGATCATATTTTGTATTTTTTATGATTTTTTGAAAATGTAATACACATGACTGAAAATAGGTATGTTGTGACTAGATAACTCATACCCCTGTCTAGTTCCAGCAGAGTTATCTCTCTTAAATGCAATGGAGTACCTGGTTTTGTCATCATCAAATTGACAATCTAACATTGTTCTCTATAACAGTGTGTGAGATGCACGCTAAATTAGGATAGAAAATATATTTATCTCTCCAGATATTAGCATTGAGGTCTATGGAAAAACAATTGGTACCGTGATACCTTAGAGGATAAAGTTCTGATGAGTTAAAATTAGCATTGACTCCGTTCTGTTTCTAGACTGGTCACAAAACTAATTCTCCTTTCTTATATTTGGTACAAATTATTTTCCACACTCGTCTACTTAATTTAGGTGTTTTTTTTCCATACGAGTGCAGGGCGTGCGCAAACAAGAGCTAATATTGTCTTAAAAGGAAACAAAATACGCAACTTTCAAAGTGAATTGTACGAAAAACAAACATGGCCTGTTGTGCGAAAGACGACACGTTCGTTAGTCCATTCGTGAAGTACATTCTATTCTTATTTAACTTTCTATTTTGGGTAAGTTGTCAATGTTTATGTTCATGTTTTTGGTGTATGATTCATTAATGTGTTTTAATATGGATTATTAGTCAGTGGCATTCATGGATTACAACGCAGACAAAACGAGGAAAGTATACTTCAGTATATCTTTTGTTTTGATTTTTCACTGTATTGTGTCAAATGCGTACAAGGTTGACATACCTGACTTGTGCGTACCTTTTCAAGGGTGAATCTAGTTAAAAGTAAACGTTCTTTTCGAGTATATTCACGTCCCTATAGTGAGACACAACTATTTTTTTTTTTTTTTGGGGGGGGGGTCTTTAAACACAAGCTCTAAGGTATCACAACGCCTCTTTAACAATGTTACTAGTTCCTTTTATGCTGCTGTTTTGTAGGACAGCATATAATTGTGCAGCATGAATTCAAATGTAACAAATGTCTTACAGACACTTTAATTGGTGTAGCATATGGCAGTGATGAACTAACCTCAGAAGGTAGAAAGTTGATCCATGATGTGTTAAACCTGGAGAAAAAAAAATCCCATAATTTCGATGGTTATATTGAAAATCCCTAGATATTAGAAAAAAAAAGTTTCGGTTTGAACATACATTCAACTTATTGTAAAAATGCATTTAATTTCCATAAGTTTTAATGAATTTCTCAGAGGAATACAAAACATTAAAACAACATTAAATATATCCCTTTTCAATTCAGAGTTTTGTTTATTTACATATTTTCTAAAAATAATGAATAAATTAATAATAGGGGATAAAGTTGGTGGATCAAGTCACACATGACACCAATAATTATCACATTAAGTGTGGTGTCCCATTGCTGTAGTGACACACTAGTCACATTTGCATGTGGATTACAAATGTATTAGGCTCTGTGAACCAACTAGGAATAAGCTGTGTAAAATGTAATTTCAATTATTTATGTATCAAAATTTCCAGTGGTGTCCAAATAAAGAATAAGTGGACATTAAAATGTAAAAGACATTGATTATAAATTATGCAAATCTGGTCAAAAATTAGACATCTAGGATTACACTGGTCAAAATTTGATCATCAATCATTTCACATGCCTTTCAAACTTTATAATATTTTTATAGTAAATTTATCCCAAGACTGAATTATGCGAATACACGGATCAAAGTCAAGGTGAGACCTGTTGGTCAATAAACCCATGCCCTACTAATACCTACATAAAGCCACTGTTACAAATGGGATGGGTGAATAATGTACATGTACTGTTCATTGAACTTATACTGGACAAGTAACAACTACAGCCTTATTATAACTGACCAGACACTAAACTGAATTGTGGTTTTATTGTTTTCATGAGTTCAATGAACTATTTTCAGTTGTCATGCACCCTCCTAGTATATATATATATATATATATATATATATATATATATATATATATATATATATATATATATATATATATATACTACAAAGTAAAATTCTATCACTGAACCACTAGTACAGTCATCTTGCATTACAAGTACTGTTTCCTGATTGGAAAGTAGGGGCACATGTACATGTACTCTCTAATAACTAGTACTTTCCATGCATACATGCACAGTAATGTGTCAAGTACATACATGTATAATACTGCCTAATGAGACATGAAATGATTTATGTGATCTGTGGATAGGTAAATATCTGAACTAGTTAGCATCTATTACCTGGTCATTGATTGTTCGTACTTTTTTATTATTACTACTGTCTGGTCAGTAATTAGAGAAATTTTAGGTTTAATTTCTGGAAAATAAAATTGTGTCACTTTATAATATCAGTTTTCAGTATTTATTTTTACACACACACACACACACACACACACACACACACACATATATATATATATATATATATATATATATATATATATATATATATATATATATATATATATAATGTATGTATATATGTATATTGCAATAATTAGTTCTTTTATCAAAACAAAATATTTAGAACTTCCACTAATTCTTAAATACTAAATAATGTTTTATTTAGATTTTTGTATAGTATCCGTTGTTTTTTTATTTGCATTCAACTTTAAGACCCCTCTGGTACTTATCTAATTAAGTGTAAAATTAAACTTTTGCCATCAAACATCTTCAACAATTTTAATGTATCTGTTGTTGGATTGGTGCATTTAAAAAAAATGGCCATTACACAATTATATTTCCTGAAAGAGTTTTCTTACTTCTGCATAATCTGTTGTCATAAAAATATTGATGTGAAAGAATTCTTAACATAATAATGAAACGGAAACTACACTATCAGCACAACTAGATACAAAAACGAAACAAGTATGCTTATTCTTCTTGGATAATTCATTAGTTGAAGTTGTGGACATATTTTTAACTCTACTTAAGGCGTGGTCTGTTGTCCATCTTCCATCCATCGATTAGGGGTGAGTATTACCAGGACAATATGTATTGCAATATGGCATGTCTGTATTTTGATACCTTTCAATACATATTGATCATTGATAGCATTTATGACTTGAATGTTGATTTTGCATATTTTGTACTGAAATAAGGAGCAATTTCCTTGTAATTTCCTTGCATTTTATAAAATATGAAGAAAAAAATGAAACCATTTTGTTAATTCCTTCAAAATTACCATCAACTGTACTAATCACATCACTTGTTTAGAAAGCAATAAATATACAGTGGGGCCTTGACTTACGAGTTTAATTCATTCATCGTGACAGACCTCGTAACTCAAATTACTCGTATGTCAAATCCAATTTCCCCATAGAAATGAATTGAAATGGAATTAATCCGTTCCGGACCTCCAAAAAACACCTCAATATCGATAATTCTGAAGCATATCCTGATGTTATAGAGGTCTTTCCAGAATTCTAAGGTTGCGGTTTGTGCTCTCCGTCACCTCAAATCCACATCAGAACAGGTGCTTGGTAAAGAGCTTCTTGAAATTAGAAATCAACTGCTGGTCCATGGGCTGCAGGATAGGGGTGATGTTGGGTGGAAGGTAGAGAACCTGCAGCAAATCAGCGTAAATAGCTCGTGCCTCCTTGCAGATTATAGCCTTCGTCACGGTATCTCCGGCGAGCTGCTTCTCCGTCAACCCACCATCACTTCTCCATATTTTAACGGAGAGACGTCCGCTGTTTATTAATTAATATTTTAACGCTCTTGGCTAGCGTGATAGCCTGTATTGACTCCTTCAGCTTCAGTATGGTGCAGATTGTGGAAGTGCTACGCTCGTACCGCTTCGTCAAGTCGACTACACGCACACCTTGGTCATGTTTTTCAATAATTTCTTTCTTTAATTCAATGCATATCATCTGCTTCTTTGCAAAATAACCGCAAGCACAAATGCGAGCACAACACTAATGCTTCCACTGCGAGCTGACCGCTTAAAGTAAACGAATGAGACACGGGATGCTTGGCAGATGTTGATGCGTTTACTGTGACGACGTTCGCTGGGCCAACTAGTGGTGGGGTATCTGAAGCTGGCTCGTAACCCAAATTTAGCTTGCAACTCAAAGCAAAAAATCAGCAGAGAGACAACTCGTATCTCAAAAAACTCGTTAGTTGGGACACTCGTAAGTCAAGGCACCACTGTATCACCGTGTTTAATTTTCAACAAAAATGCTGGAAAAGAATGATATAATTATTTGGCCTAATTAGTAAAATCATTACAAGGGATAAACACAAGAAAAACTATACATACCGGTAATCAGAAATCATCACATTGATAAATATCCCACTTTGATTAGAAAAAATGAATAATATAGTAAATTAATAATATCAGTTATTCAAAACCATTCTTGGTTTGAACATGCGAGATAATAATAATAGTAATAAAATCACATTAGAACCTAATTTGGCTGACAAGAAACTGTATTTTGTGACTAATCAAAATTTAATAATATAGTTTGATCTCTGATGAAAACCCCTTGTTTTCATCTTTATCTTGGCAACACTGTCAAACTAGATTTCTCCAGTAAAAGAAAGAACACAAAATATTTAATGTGAAGGGATAAAATGGTATTTTACAACTGGACAAAATTGGAAGATGTCAGTTTATTTTGCTGTGTTTAAAACAAAGGATTAACAAATAAATATTTTTCTAGTGAAACTTTTTTATGTGTCCTATCCCTCTTAACACATTAAACCATGAATGTGTTTGCTGTTTTCGCATCAAATGTGAGTAGGAAACACATTTTGGGGACTATTTCTGAATGCATCCTAATACATCAACTTCCAAACAATTTTTCATTAGCCCAATGCCTAGTTGTGCTTACAAAAACATTTTCTATTGGTTAGTTTGCTGGCGCATGAGCAAAAGGTGAAAAGTTGGAGTTCCTTCTTTTTTTTTTTTATGAACTGATAATTTTCATATGGAGAAGGCTTTTTATTAAAAGTGTCCACCTTATTCTACTTTTTTGCACCGGTTCACCTGTCTGTGTGCACTTCAGACTGGCGTGCCTTAGATCTGAGACCATACAATCTTAAATCTGGACACAAAATCGGATTCCAACCATGGGCGAATTTTGAGTGGAAAAAAAACTGGTTTGAAAAATTTGTTTCTTCCCTCTTATTTGTAGTGCGACTGAAAAGTCCGGATTATTTGGTATCATTGTAGAGCTAAATCTGTCTCCCTTTCTATGATACCACCCACTTTAGTGCATCATGCATAACCTTGATGCTACAGGCCTTGGCAGTAGGCTACTACCTCTTGCCCCATAACCGCGGTGCTAGGAGTTAATGTGTTAAATTAATCCATTGAAGTTCAGAGTTCATTGTGTTTACAAAGGAGACATTAAGGTATAGTCATGTTCTTCTTCAGAAATAGTAGCTTATCAAAATTCTTTGCTGCCATTTGGCTTGAAACAATATCTGCTGCAGTACTAAAGTCTCTTTCAGAGGTGTGGCTGGCATGCAGGTGGACAGGTGTGGCTGGCATGCAGAGAAACTCTTGCGTAACTGGATGATAACATAGGAAACTGATGGTGATGATCTTGCCAGCATTGTAATGGGTTCTGGGCAAGAGGAATGGACTTGTGTCATTGTTGCAGCTCTCAAATTTTTCAGTTACTTTTTCATGAACAGTTCTAGTAGTTAATCCACTTTCACAACATATACATTTCCAAAAATGTTAGTAAGACAAACATTAGTTATCTTTGGAGAAAAAGAACTTGCATCTTTTAGAGCAATGCAGGCTTAAGCAGATGTAGATAAGACAGAAACAGCATCAACTTTTGCACCTGTGGATGTGTCATCTGTCTTTATTCTTTTCATTTGGTGAGATGGAGTTGTGATGATATTCTCAGATGACAAGGCTGGTAATGCAAGAATAGGTGGAATATCGGTATCTGAATCCTCTTGGCATACTTGTTTAACTTTCTTTGGCTGATTCTGTTCATAAGAAATGAATGCAGCCAGAGCGAAGCAGTTGAAGACTTCAGATCAATTGTTGTTAGTCAGAAAAGGGAGGTTTATGAACCTGTGGTCCAGAGCAGTTGCTATCTGGAGGAAATTCTTGCGTCCTTCATATATGGTCAAAAGATCATTCATAGTACATGTAGTTGCTTTCATGTATTTCACCAATGTTGAATCATGATCTGACAGTGCCATAAGCGTGGTCAGCAGTTGTATTCTTGAGTGGAAGAATGATGGGTGTTTCTTCTGTGCACAATGTTGTGATTGTCCATGGTGGTTTTAAACACACCAATACTTCTTCAGCAATACTAATACATGTATCAGTTTCTGACAAGGTACTTAACATCTCTGTTCACACTGCACACATCTTGGCTGCTTAGGTCAACATATACAGAAACCTTTCAATCATGTCAGCTGCCGAGTTCCATCGGGTACAAATATCTTGAATTAGTTTGTGTTTTGCTAAGTTTAGGAGTTCAATTTTGTCTCCAAGTATTCCTGTAGTAACAGCACTGTGGTGAAAAAAGTTGACAATTTCAGACTTTCTGGGCAGCTAATTTTAAAGAGTGTACATGGCAACCAGTATGTTAGTTACATCTGCTTCTGATGCTGTAACAGCAATATTTGAAGCATTGTCAGTTACCAGTGGAGGATTGGATGGAATTCCCCATTTTTAACAGCTAACAACACAACTGCAGGTAAGAGTTATCTAGTCACAACATACCTATTTTCACCCATGTGTGTCACATTTTTAAAACATCTTATAAATTACAAAATACAATCTAGATATGATCTCACATGTTGCTAAGAGGCTTAACTTTTTTTAAAGCCTAACAGAAAGTACAACTTTTATATAATGCACGAACCATAGCTAGTGTTGTTAATTTCTGAATGCAATGTTCACTACACATTAAGTTCCGCCCACCTGGAGTTGTACAATTGGTACCGTTATACCTAACTTGTACACAGAAGCCACCATTTTGGTAACTATGTTAAGCTTTATAAAAGATATTGGTGTACTGAAAGCTAGTTCCAGATGGATCAACGTTGGTGAGAAAGAGAAAAGCTGGTATACAGGTATTACTATACTTGTATCGCGATATACGGTTTCAGGCATTTTATATTGAGATTTATATGTAAATTTGTTTATCATTACACCCCTATCATCCATCCATTCATTCGCACAAATTTGTTTTTGCCACTCCTAAACAACTACCGTACATGTGGTAGGATTGCCATGAAAATTTGAAAGCAAATACGTCCCCCGATATAGTTCGTCTTTAATGTAAATGGTGCCACTTTGACCACATCTACTCCTGAATGGAGGACCTTATGATGACCTAAATAAGAATGGTGCCGGTCTGTTGTCCAATATGGCTGCCACATTAGCCATCTTGAAAGTCTTATAGCTACTCCTGCTGAATGGAAAGTCATATTGACATTGGGTTTTCAACAGAAGACTTCTTATAGGTATACTCGTTTCTAAACGATGCCAATCTGATATCAATATGATACATAGTTGCTATCTTGAAATTCTAGTTATCTCTACTCCTCCACCATAGCAGCGATCTTGAAAATCTTTCTATGGCTTCCTCCTCATGAATCGAAAGTCATATTGACTTCTTATATCAAGTTGTTCCTGAATGATCTATTGTCACCAGAGTAGCTTTTGTGAAAATTTTGTTCTGACTTCGCATTCTGAATGAAAAGTAACATCTAGTGGTGTTTCCACCAAAAGACTTCATATTATTTCAGAAAAGAGCAGATATATTTAAAATTCCCATCAAACAAATCAGAAAGTCTCAATCAACTGTTTTCACTTTGAAACTTACAGATGCTTTTTAAACGAGGCCTGAAATTTACGCTGTGTTCAATACTTATAGATTTCTGCATTTGTCTAGGAAAATATGAACGAGTTTTCTCGGCAGGATACAGCACAGCCTGAAACCTGAAGTCTACTGTATGAGTGTACATGGCTTGTTTACAGAGTAGCTCCTAATACAATATACTATTTGTATGCACCTGATCTGCCATAGGATAATGCGCCGACAGATTGGGGTCTGTCATTCTATCAAATAATTACTCCTATCAAACTGCACAGTCCCAGATTGGCAGATCTAAGTCTTTGCAGTTTGACTCGTCATATTAGTGAGTGTACATGGTATTGCTTCTTCATTGCAATGAGTAACCGATTGCTAACAGTTCTAGAAACATGTTTCTTTGCACGTGACATTTTGTATTTCAGTTATGTGGTGGACTGATGATGGGTGTTGGAGTATGGGCGTACATTGAAAAAAACAAATACTACTTCCAAGAAGTAACCTCGATCTATGACATTATGCTGGACATTTCCATTGTCCTGATTATTATCGGAGGCGTGGTCTTTATTTTGGGTTTCAGTGGGTGTATTGGAGCTCTCAGAGAAAACATTTGTCTGTTGCGAATTGTAAGTACTATTATAAAGTAACAAATTTCCTCTATTATAACATGTAACTTACTGCAAAAAGCGACAAGCCAATGTGCTAACAATCAGGGTCAGTGGTATTGATTTTTTCTTTTGATTTTAAGAGAACAGTTGATTCGCCAGTGCATTATGGAAATAGATCTGTGTATATGCTCTTTACATGGATAAACACAGTGCATAACCTTTTGTGAATAATAATGCTTCACATGGTCAACACTTGTATTTCACATTTTAAACAGTACCGTATTTGCCAACCTATAAGGCAATACTGTTTTACCAGAAAATTGTATTTTCGTCTTATACTCTGAATTGACTAATATATGGATTATCACATTCGAATCGCTTTACCATATTTTTTTTACGGAAAAAAATTCTGCAAGAGTATGAAAAATAATGCGTGAAAAAATATTTTATTTGGAGGAAGAGATCATGTATGAAAAAATATTGGATCCCACATTGGGTATTTTAAGCAATTATAAGATCATCAGTATTAAAAATTAACATATATGTAATTGTGCTATAGTAGCATGCATCAGTAATGTACTTTGTTGTATAACATTGTTTAAATTTGATTACATCTATGTGCATTAGAATTGATAGGTAAGATGAATAACCATGACAACGATAAATTCCATCACACTTTTCTTCTTGTACCTAATAAAACATATGTCCCATTGAGAGAGACAGAGTTGTCTTCATGATTGTAAATCGATATTGTTCATTTACTCGATGACTGATCTTACTTGTGTACAAGTGCGGTACCGTATTCCATTATCAGTTAATACCACAAGGTAACGGGGTTCCTGTGGTTCATGGAATCCTGGAAACATTTAGGAATTTAAAAAATAAATTTCTAGGGCCATGAAAAGTAATGGAATGTGTCAAAACCTTGCAAAGTTTTGGAAAAGCCGTGGAATTTCTAACAGTGGAGTTAAAGAAATTGATTAATTCAAATTTCATAGAGCACCAAGAACCATTTAAATCAATCGCGATAAAGTTATGATCGATAAATGGTTTCATTTCCTATAACAAGAATAAGTAATCTAACAGCAGATATCACCTGATTTCCAGTGTAGTTCAATTGCAAAATTAAAATGGTCAGCCGCACCGCTTTGAGTAATTACCAGTTGACAACCTGTCAATACAAAATTAATTTCTTCCAAAAAGTCTGTCATTTCTTCGTTCTAACGTACAAAGTAAGTGCTAATTTGGTTTTGTTAATATTTCTTTCTTCATTTTGTATAACATGAGTTAGTTCCCCTAACAGTAGGGTAGATCTCACTTGATTTCCAGCATATTTTGATTGGAATATTCAAAGGGTCAGCTGTGCATCTTTAAGTAATTATCACTTGACGATCTGTCAAAACAAAGTTAATTTCGTTTGAGAAAGTCTTGTCATGGCAAGTTGTGTCCAATCATCCAAGATCATGGCACCAGGAACATCCTACAATTTCAATGGATGGACCTAATGTTTGACATGTTGAATGCAGAGATTAATATTTTCACACCCTGGAAAGTTGTTGCTAACAGGATCATGGTTTCACTATGCCTATTTTTGGCATAGTTTCTATTTCGACCGAAGCCAAAAAGTTAGCTTTCGGCTTGCTTTCGCTTTCAGCTGAAACTGATATTGACTTTCGGTCATCAGCTGAAGATCAATTTTAACTTTCATAATGCAACGCTCGTGCTGCATCTATTACTCTGCTTGCAGGCCGGTCAGTCGGCACTAGGCAATTTGACATTTAGCAAAGTCCTCTTACTGCATGCTCTGAATGATTACTTCTAGATTTGTTTTTAATTAGTGTTGCATTGCATCATGACCAAGGCCTATTTAATTTGGCAACTTCGGTTTTTCTTTCGGTTTCAATTTCGGCCAAAGGTGTAGTTAAACTTTCAGCTTCGGTTTCTGCCTAAAGTCAATTTATAACATTTGATCTGGTTTCGTTTTCGGCCAAAACCAGACATTTAGTTTCGGTCAGCCTCTATTAAGAAATTTATGAACATTTAATACATAAACACTTGACCAGTTGGTGTATATATTTATGAACATCAGGTGTGGTGCCTTGTATTTATAAACAAACAAAAGTAGTGTCAAATCATAATACACATGCAGCAGTTTGAATTGTGATGACAAAAGCATTTTATTTATTTCAGCACTTGTAACCTTGTATACAAATTACTTTCAAAACACACCTTGGAAACAGAAAATAGCATCTTCCTGGTGTACAACAGTAGGATATGATTTCACATGACATTCCAGTCTCTGACATTGTACATCAACAGAGTTCTTATGTTCAGTTAATTTATACAACAAAAGTAGCTGATAATTTTCAGGAATATTTAGTTGTGATGATTATTTGTCCATGTTGTTGAATGGATTAGGTTCCAACTTCAATAATTTTCCATGATTTGGTGTGATGTACACTGTACAGGATGTCATCTTGGAAAATGTAATTGTTTACAAAAAGATGCCTGGCATCAATAGCCCACAACTCCACATCATCAAACTTGCTTTGACCTGCAAAACAGGACAGGTGCATTGGAGTAGATAGGCTATTTCAGTTCAAAAACCGTTATTTTTTTCTTCAATTTTGACCTTGGATTCAGTGTAAAACTAAAGTCCATAAATATTTACAATGCAAGGTTTGTTAGTTCAGTGGTTATATGGATATCTTCAGACAACCCTTCTATGAAAATTGTTTTTATACATTCTTTAATGAACTGTTCTTTTTGACACGGTACAATCATTAACTCTTAAAAATGTTAGTATTGCTGGCCATCGGAAAATCTCAGTTCTGCTTGAAATACTTCAGAAGATGACAACTCCTTTGAATGCACAAGTTTTTTCTTCTGACTTTTTTTTTATGGTGCTTCCACACTTACCCTGGACAAATATCATTTCACCACCAAATACACTATTTCATGGTCATCCAAAATTCATATGCTTTTGTAACATTATTGACCCAGGTTTGTAATTGTATCATAATTTTTTGCAATAAGTTTTTCAGACATGTTTTCAGTTTTCACATGGCTGTTTCAAAGTACAAATCGAGATCTAAAACTGACATTGTGTTAAGTGGAGTACTAGTCAAAATAAAGCACAGTATAAGAATAATAAGTACTACATTAGCACAGTATAAGATTAATAAGTACTACATTAGCACAGTATAAGAATAATAAGTACTACATTAGCACAGTATAAGATTAATAAGTACTACATTAGCACAGTATAAGAATAATAAGTACTACATTAGCACCAGATCACAGTTGTTAATAAATATCTGGCACATAGT